>OX493349.1:10207500-10770000 GCA_950371115.1 Anania fuscalis
ATCACTTCTCCTGCTATCGCGATCTTGCGCCCCTCTAAAGGTATGCTCGTCTTCACCACTGGTCTTCTCTTGATAGCGATAGTCTATTCGAGGTTATCAGGTGTTCCGTATCGGCAGTATGATCTACACGACATACCAAGCCCGCCGCCCCTCGCTGGCAATTTGACAATCATCATTATTAGCTTTTGGAAGTCCGCTAGTCGACATCTCACTAATGGTACCGGGGACACTGTCTGGTTTTTAGCGGGTATGCGGCTCTCACTTTCAGAGCTGCAGTCCTACATAAGCCCCGGCCACCCCTGCGGCCGTTGGGTATGTCTACTGGATAGCAGGTAAACGTACTAAATTCACGTGTATCGTGTTATTACTATGCCTTTATAACTGCCACCTCTACTATCCGTCTGACTGTTTGTCTCCATAGAGCAAATATCTCATCATTATCATTAACCCTTGGAAGGCTACAGCGAGCGGCACGGGCTCCTTGCATCAAGTGGCTGACCCTGAAGTCAGGGTTATGGCAGTTACCAAGTAGTCTGCAGTTCACCGCGTTGTCCTGTCTACGTTGCCTCTTCCAGTTTGTTGTCTCTACTCGAGAACCTTTCAGTCCCAACGGTGATCAGTTCTGCATGCTCTAAGGCCCGCCGATTTCTACTTTAGTTTATTCGACAGTACCTTAACCTTTCGACTGTCAATCGGCCGTCAACTATCAATCACAATATTATTGACTAGTTAGTTCAATCGTGAAAGATTGAGCTTAATATTGAACAATAGTTGTGCACTAGTCCTACGTTGTAAACTGCAAAACTTATTCCGAAAGCACTTAAAGGTCAGGATGCAACAAGATATAACCGTTAACAATATACGAAACGCGGATTACGGCAATAATTAAATTTCATAAAACGACGACAGCATGCTTTACTTAATAACCACACAATTTCTGTTAGAAGTTATTCGAACCATTGCTGTTATAGCGAGGAAAACAGTTATGATCTATGCAGTCGGAGATGAAGGAAATAAATAATGTAGAGGTAAATTAGTGCCATTTTAATACAGCTAGTGAATACCTACGTCACATTTTTACATTCAGTTAAATTATTACAATGGAATGGAACATGGGCAAGAGTATAAAAAAAATATTACAAATTTTACTAATTGGGTAGGAATGTGCCATGTTGTCTTTTTCACTTTAATAATAATATATTATTTATTTCAGATAAAATCTATACAAATGTAAGTAAGAATTGATCTTATTCTAGTGTAAGTAAAAGTGAAAATTGTATTAAAATTGAAATTAAAATGGCTTTCGGTAAGACTTTCTTGATATAACAAAATATGGATAATTTCATCTTGCTGTTGTAAGTATTAACGATGTTTTCCCTTATTAAGTGAAGTGTACTATGTTTCATGTACAGGCATTGAGGTATAATGTACTGTACGCTAGTACATTATACCTCAATGGTACCAGTAGGTACTTCAGGCTCTTTCTGGATTCCAAGAAATCCAAAAGTGCTGGGTTTGCAACCCACAGCCTACGAAAATACTACGCAATTATCAAACCAACCAGAAAAAAACACACTGTTCGTCTTTTTTAAATATTGTCCGAACAATTCGAAAAAATCCTTGGCACTTAAAATCCCGTAAAATGTAAAAAAATATAAATTGGTACATGTTTTGTTTAAAAAAAATTCATCCAGTATCAACATAATCATTTTTTCAGCTATACGACATCCATTGCTGAACATAGGCCGCCCCCGGTGACGTCCAGATTGGCCGGTTGGATATGGTCTGCATCCAGCGGCTTCCTGCAACCTTTACTAGATTGTCTGTCCTCCTTGTGAGTGGACGTCCCACACTGCGCTTGCCGGTACGTAGCCTCCATTCCAGAACCTTTCTGCCCCATCGAACGACAGTTCTGCTATGTGCCCTGCCACTGCCACTTCAGCTTGCTAATCCGTCGGGCTATGTCAGCGAATTTTGTTCGTTCACGGGTCTCCTTATATCTGATTTGATCTCGTAAAGAAATACTAAGCATACCCCTTTCTATAGCGCGCTTGCAACTTTCGAGCTTTCTTATAAGACGACTTTGAAGACCTCCGTAGCCGAGAGGCGAACAAGTCGGACTATATGGCGTCGCCATCTCCAAGGTTCCGGGTTCGATCCCCGGTCGGGTCAATATAGAAAGCGAACTTTTCTATATTGTCTCGAGTCTGGGTGTTGAGGTACCGTCGTTGTTTCTGATTTCTATAACACAAGTGCTTTAGCTACTTACCTTAGGATCAGAGCAATGTATAATGTATTTATTACTCGTATAAGGTACAGTCTTCAATAAGAAAGTCTTAAGCCTCCATTGCGTAAAACAAAGCAACCGTCATAATCTGCTTAAAAAAGTTAAAATAATACAGTGCACGGACTGGTTGGTTTCGTTGGCGAATTATTAAAAACCGATCCGTCATTATTACTGTAACTCGCTAGACTGTAATCTTAGAACTGGTCTCGGAATAGGGTTGCCAATGATTCGTTGTTGATTTTTATTAGTGTAAAATACTTATCGGTCATTTTGGACCGTGCAAGAAAGTAGTCTTATCTACTAATGATCATACTTAAGAAACACAAGTCTCTTCCTTTCATAAAAGATAATTATACAAAAAATAGGAGAAAGAAAAAGAAAAACATTGCTTCCACAGTTAAGACAAGGACCACTTTTGCCAAGAGACAGTATGAAAGTCAATCTTAATTTCTTTATAATAAAATAAATAGTGAATTAACGATCTATCCTATATAAATATTTTTCTTATTTAGATTGTCAACTCGGTACTTTACAATAATTAAACATGAAATGTGTTATAAAAGAGCGGCATCTCCTAATACAAGCAAAAACTTGCTTTAAAAGAAGATTCCAAACCCTGTAAGTTATTATATTGTAAGTTACTGAAATAAATTATTTTGTATTTGTATTTTGTATTATCTCAACTTTATTTTGTTAGTAAACAAAAAATTATTCAACACGAAATCAGATTGCAAACGTTACTAAGATTTGTTTCTTGCCCAAGTTGTCTGCTATCATAATATATATGTGTAACCGTGCCTTTAATGGCCAATTTGAAAAAAAAAAAACAATGATTTTATTTACAAGCCCTTTGTATTATTCGTCAGACAAATTCACATGGTTTCGATAAGAAATTAACAATAAAAAAAATAAAAATCGTCATAAAAATTCGTCAGACAAACCGACATGGTTCCGTAGTAAGAAATAAACAATTTTGTATTATGAGGTACTAGAGTTTTCGTCAGGGGCACCTCCCAGTACACTAGATCCGAACGAATTTAAGCAAGTTAGGTTTCTATATTCACCCGAACCGGGACTTGAACCTCACTCAAAAGGGTGGCAATGCGTGTCATTTTTTTTAGTAAAATGTCTATATATATTAATAATTCTTTTAGTAAAATGTGTATTATACATATATTAATAAATCTTTAAAAGATATCTAACTGATGGATTTACGTGCACCTAAAATCGCTGTATCAAAAAACTTCAAATTTTCAAGGTTAAATAATACAGCTTTCTTGAATGCCGTAAGAGAGCATACACACGATTTCGATGTTGCTTTCGTAGAAGTTAAAGTGCATTAACAGATGATTAAGTGGTTTTAGGGTCCGTTATTTTCCTTTGTAAGCTCTTTAGAAATATTTTATAAAAGCGTTCATTCGTTATCTAAAAGCAATAACCACTTTGTCAATAAACACTTAAAATAACATTCGGTAAACAAATTACTTACCAACAGGTTCTGGAAAAAATATGTTATTTCTGACTCAAACTTATACTAACAGTAATGTTTTTGCTTTCTGTATAGTAGTAATACTTTATAACGTTTTTGCCGAAAATTTAAAATTAATCATATAAGACAAAAAAAACTTCTTTGGAAAGCAAGTAGCAACCCTACGCCTCCATGTCAAGTGTTGCCAGCGTAACGACAAATTGCACACTGGTTACCATAAACTGGTAGGCCTTTTTTAAATGATTATCCTTATTTTAATCTGCGATAAAAATATACTCGATGAAAAGTTCGCTTGCATATTTCATACCATTTAATATACAAGAAGTAAACGGAAAGCATAGATGAAGCTCTTCGTTGCATAATTTGTTTAAAAAAACGCAAGTTCGCTCCAAACCTTCTCTTTTTCTAAATAAATCAGAGTACTAATTTGCAATTAGACTGATATGGCAGTCAGTAGTAAAAAATCTGCCATAAAACCCTTAGACATTTTTGGACCATGCTAGTTTTTGACAAAACGTGTCTTATTAACAACAGAGCGACTTAGCTTGAACGTGAACGGCTTTTTCTCGTCAGCTTGTTGTCACAGCCGATAAAATTAGGGCCATGTTTCATTTGCCAATTAATACATTTGCGGATATCATGTGATTTGTCGATTATGTTAAAAAAACCGCGATCACCTCGACACTCATCAACAATAAGTAAGTAAGAAATATGAAACCTCTTTTTAGCAAAATGGAGGCTATCTTTGTTTGTAGCGCTTAGCTGATATTTGGAGAGAGCTCGTTTTCGTTAGGCAATAGGATTGTGAGGCTGTAAATTTTCATATAAAAAGACATAACGTTCTTCCCCCCCCTCCCCCTCTTTCTCTTTAAACATTCCAATTTTAATATTTTTTTACATGTAGTCGATATATTGGATAAGTAGGGTTGTAGGTACATTTTTATTTTCAAGACATATTGCTTATAACAAAAGTTATTAGCATCTGAATATCCATATATTTTTTACAAAATAAACTACGTCAATTTACTTATTTTTTAATAAACCTAGTTACTAAAAGAGAAAACCGTACAGCCCTAGATTAAGGTGTACCGAATCGAATGCGCGCGTTTCTGCGCTTTGGTCGTTCTCTCAGACGCTTGTTTCGTGTAGACAAGTCAGTTACTTTGTAAAAGAGGATAAGGTTTTATTAAATAGTAGCGAAAGCCCTCAAGCCATGTTATTTTTAAAACACAGAACTACTACACCCCTTACTTTTCTTCTCATGGTAATTAGTTATTATATTTTTCATTGTATCATTTTGAGTAATTCCCTCAAATTGTACTTATTTGTTCTTTGGAAACATGTTTTTTTATTTATTTAATAATATTATAATGAGGCATAGTTTGTTTGAGTGTGGAAGATTTGCCCATCGTTCTCTCCGAACCATACAACTTCAAACCTTCCTAAATGTTTTTTTTTTAAATCTGACGCACTACTGCTTTGCCACCCCCAAATGCTTAATTTAAAATTATTGATGTAAGCAGTTAATTTGTACAATTTATGTAAGGAAACCTTGTATGGAAAAGAATTCCATATTGGATCACTTTGTATTTCGTTTGTATGACTGTCTATCAAGAACCTTTTCATCAGGAACATACGTGTAGAAAAAAAGTTGAATATACAAACATCAAATCTGCCGTCCAAAGAAAAAATGCAGTAAGGGACTCAACGTGATTTTGAGAAAAAGGCGGTAAACTTTTTATTTCGTTTTTTTAGTTTTTTTTTATTTGTATGAAATATTTCAAAAATATTATTTTACCAAAATTTTGATTATTATTTCTAGCTTCAGCTGACTAAACCCTCTTTTTAATAAGTTTATTTGATTCAATAAAATTAATAAAAAACACTTTATGATTAGCAAAGCTAAACCATACAGATACAGCCTGTACAAGAATAAATGCAGTAACTGTGCGAATTACTGCGCTAATCACTAGCAAAGTCTGGCTATTGATTTTAGTTACTGCAATTATTTTCATCATCTCAGCCACAGGACGTCCACTGCTGAACATAGGCCTCCCCCAGTGACTTCCAGATCGGCCGATTGGAAGTGGCCTGTATCCAGCGTCGTCCTGCAACCTTTACCAGGTCGTCTGCCCACCTTGTGGGTGGGCGTCCTACGCTGCGCTTGCCGGTAAGTGACCTCCATTCCAGAACCTTTCTGCCCCATCGGCCGTCAGTTCTACGTGCTATGTGCCCCGCCCACTGCCACTTCAGCCGGCTAATCCGTCGGGCTATGTCAGCGACTTTGGTTCGTTCACGGATCTCCTCATTTCTGATTTGATCTCGCAAAGAAACACCGAGCATAGCCCTTTCCATAGCGCGCTGTGCAACTTTAAGCTTCTTAATAAGGCCCATAGTAAGAGCCCACGTTTCAGTTCCGTATGTCATCACTGGTAACACACACTGGTTGTATACTTTCGTCTTTAGGCACTGAGGTATTTTGGACGAGAAGATGTTGCGTAGTTTCCCAAACGCTGCCCATCCGAGTTGGATTCGTCGACTGACCTCTTTCTCAAAATTGGACCTACCCAACTGGATCACTCGTCCCAGGTAAACATATTTGTCAACAATTTCGAGAATAGAGCTACCAACTGGTACTGGGTAGGCCGCAACATGGGCATTCGACATTATCTTTGTTTTGTCCATGTTCATCTGAAGACCTACCTGTTGGGAATCTCTATTAAGGCCATCGAGCATTGTACCGAGGTCTTCCAGCGACTCTGCCATGACCACAATATCGTCGGCAAACCGAAGGTGAGTAATGTATTCGCCATTAATGTTGATGCCGAATCCTTCCCATTCCAGGAGTTTAAAAGCATCTTCCAATGCGGCGGTAAACAGTTTCGGAGAAATAACGTCTCCCTGCCTTACGCCTCGCTGCAGAGGAATAGCTTTCGTGCTCTGCTCCTGTACTCGGACTGTCATGGTGGCGTTTTTATATAAACATTTCAGCACCTCGATGTACCGATAGTCAATATGGCACCGCTGGAGAGACTGTAGCACTGCCCAAGTCTCGATTGAATCGAAGGCCTTCTCATAGTCCATAAACGCCAAGCATAGTGGTAAGTTATACTCTTCGGTCTTCTGTATAACTTGTCACAGCGTATGGATGTGGTCTATGGTACTAAAGCCTTTTCGGAAACCTGCTTGTTCGGGAGGCTGGAAGTCATCGAACCTACGTGCGAGACGATTCGTGATGACCCTCGAAAACAACTTGTAGACATGGCTCAAAAGCGAGATGGGTCTGTAGTTCTTCAGCAAGTTGTTATCTCCTTTCTTGAAGAAGAGCACCACCACACCTCTGTTCCATGCCTCCGGCGTTATTCCCTCGAGCAAGACGGAGTTAAAGAGTTTCTGAAGGACCTTCAGTACCGGTGTTCCACCCGCTTTCAGAATCTCTGAGGTGATCCCGTCATCACCCGGCGCCTTGTTGTTCCTGAGCTGTTTGAGAGCCATCCTAATCTCATATAGGCTGATGTCCGGGATATCTTCGGTATAGTGTCGGGTCAGCTTAGCTCTTGGATCTGCGGCTGAACTACTAACAGGTTTAGTGACCGAGGTGTATAACTGCCCATAGAACTTTTCGATCTCCCCCAAAACTTCGGCTTTTGTCGACATTATACTACCATCCTCCGTCTTCAGCTTCGTCAGCTGGCTTTGCCCAATAGACATGTCTCTTGCAAACACTTTGGAGCCTTGGTTCCGCTCTATCGCCTCTTTAATACTATTCGTATTCTCATCAGGGTGTGTAGAGGTCGGTGCATATACCTGTATAACCTTCAGCGAGTATCTATTTGACACTCTGAGTATCAGGTATGCCACCCTACTCGATACATTTCCGATGGTGACGATGTTGTTAATGAGGGACTTCGCCCTTCGCCCTCCCGGTAATAGAATAGGTTGCCAGATTTCAGGGTTATCGTATCCTCGCCCTCTCTTCGGACTTCTGATATTCCCACGATACTCCAATGCATCCTACTCAATTCCTCTTCCAGCTCAACGATCTTCTCATCAGTCCTTAGCGTGCGGACGTTGTGTGTTACCAGGGCCAGTCTTCTTTGGGGCTGGTAGCCGAAGTTTCTCCTCCGGGGATTCTTAGCACCCCCTGACCCGCCGTCACCCTAACCGCTACCGTAGCCAGGAACAGCGGGACCACCGGAGACTTGGGGCCTGGTCTTTGTCGTGTCTATCATTGGGGGGTGGTTGCCAGACTCGCCACGCTTGGCAGGCGGGTTGGCGAGCGCAGTTTTTTTTTATATTGTTTCGCATGCAGACGCTGCTCCCCGTCTCGTGCTACAGGATTTAGTCGCCTCTTACGATACGCCTCCTGCATGGCGGTGGGGAAGTGTATTCTTTACGGCCGTCCCCACACGGCACTTTTATGTGAAATTATTTTATGTGTTCTTTATTGTTTTACGCAAACAGTGTGTACTAACTAAAGCAGTAACTATTAACCTTTTCTAGTCATAAAATTATAACAATGAAACAGCTTTATTTAGCATTGTGGAACTAAAATAATAAGCCTGAAAATGGTTTTATTTAAAGTGGTGCGTGATCTTGGTGTATACTTTGACAATAAACTGATAATGAACGAACATATTGATCACATTACACATACGGCATATAAAACTCTAGGATTCATACTGCGCATAACACAACCCTTCACTGACTTGCTGTGCACTAAGAGTATTTATAACGCGTATGTCCGTAGTATCCTTGACTATCAATCAATCGTTACCAGGACGCGAGAACCCCCTTCCCCTGCCTCACCTCTCAGGCCCCTAAGACACCCGTTGCTAGGGAAGAATGCAGTAACTATACGCTTCACTGCATTATTTTTTAGTAAATATTTGATAAACATGTAATCACATTATACAGTTGATAGTGCAGTAATCATTCTTACTGCACTAAGATTTAGTATTAAACACCAACAGTAATCAATTAGGTACTTATAAAAAATGCAGTAAATAACTTTACGGCGATTATAATAAACCTTTTCTAGCAATTAATTTCAGCAACAATCCTAAGTTAAAGCGCAGTAATTAATGTTACTGCATTTAAAGTTAGTATAATACTATAACATATTTCAATCAAACTGCTAATTATGAACGCAGCATCTAATATTACTGCATTTTTAGGTAGTAGACTGTTTGAAGACTTAAATAGATAATATCATATTAAACAAACAGTAAGATACCTTACTGTATTAATTATTATTGTCGATTATACAAGTCTAGGAAAATAACTTAAGGAAAGGTGCAGTACGTTTATTAACTGCATTTATGCTAAAATATGTTGGTCTTTTCAGAACACTTACTGCATTCTGTCTTATCAAAACTAGCCGTTCCACAGCAGCTATCTTTACAAGGATCAAATAATCATATAGAGCTCGTTATGGCGATTCGGAATCTATAAATAACTCATTTTACGAGAAAATGTTCCTTACTGCACTTATTCTTTGGACGGCAGAAATAGTCTGCAATCCCTTGGTGCCGGGAAAAATAAAAACCAAAGCAATAAAAACATACGGGTCAAACTGAGAACCTCCTTTTTTGAAGTCGGTTAAAAACATACTGCCGGTTATACACCATCCTAGATATAATAAGTATTTTGACACCCGCAAGGGAATCAAAACCTATCTTCCAGTTCACCTAGAATCATGGAATTCAGCAAGAAGCTAGTTCTCATTGGCACAAGTAAAAGAAACATTCCGGAAACTGTCAAGTATTTACAGCTCCAAAGAAAAAATATTTTTAATCAAAGTTATTTCCGTATAAGATCTATATTCATATCAATCATGAAACAAATTAATAAATGAACTAAAATAAATTACCAACACCCAAATCCAATGACGTCACTGCGGTAATTGTCTCTCGGGTCACTCCCGCGTGTGTCAACTTCATTCGGTCTACTTTACTTAGTTAATGGTGTCATGTTTACTTGCTTTACGTGTGTGCTGTCAAACTAATTGGAGGTACACAAAATTGGTAATAGACCGTACCTAATTGTTAATAAAATTTGATATATTTGGTTTACAGAGTTTAAGGTTATGACCCTTTTAAGCCGAAATGCCGTAAAATATGCATAAAAATACTATACGATGTGCGAAATTTGATAACATAATTTTGAAAATTTACATTTTTATATAAAACTGGATTACTTGTTAAACGTTCACGTGTTAACTACTCAACGAAACATCATGAATTAAGAGTCTGTAAAAGACTTTTTGGTCATCCGGCTTTACCACTTGCCTTACCGTGATAAAAATAATAATATCCAGAAAAAAACCGTTGGGATTTTTCAAAATCACCATTTTTTAATTAGCTTAGCATCTAGGATAGCCTACAAATCCCAACGTTACTATAACCAAACCAACCGGACCAACCTTATGGAAGGACGGATTCTAAATAAAAATAGTTCCTTAAATCTTCAGCAAATACTAAGTACATTTTGGCGCCTTCATCGTTAACAATGTTCATTTTGTTCGTGATACCTTGCGTGAGCTAACCGATTGGGTATCATGTTTTTGGATAGCTTAGCCTATTTTAGGTGCGGCATTGTCAAGGGCGAAAATAAACATCGCATTTTTCATACCAAAACAAACTTCGAAGGATTTTCAAACTTATCACCACGCGATAAAGACTGGAGAAATGTTTACGAAACAATAGTTGGTGTTTTTATTAAGGGAAGCGATGAATGAATGACGTGGTTTGATTATTTAATATATGGCGTGATTTTTGTCTTCGGAAAAATAAATATAACACGAGAGAATTGAATATATGATCGGTTGTTTTATAAATGCTTTAATGCATGTTTGATGTTTGAAAATATTACCAAGGTTTTCAAAATAGGGGATTATTATTGTTTATGAATTAGGTAACCTTTGACCTACAAGTTGTATGAAAATGTGGAGTATTATTTTATAAGTGTTTACACAACAATGCTAAATGTAAAATTTAAGTGTCACATTCGTTTAACTGATAATTATATTGTAATTAGGAAATTCCTATTTTATTCAGTAGGTATTGCAGTTTAAGTAGTGCAAAAAAAAATTCTGCCAAATTGCTAGAAATAAAATAATGGTGCTTTTACATGTTTAATTTTAAAAAGTACTTAATTACTAGATTTATTTTTCGCGTTAAAAATCGTGGTGAAGGTCAATAATGTCACGAATAGGAGTGAAGAAGAGAACCTTCTAATGAAATTTGTTTAAAAAGAAAAAAAACTAAAAAGATAAATAAAAAAGTTGTTCCATGATCCGAGTAGCGCGTTAATTCATCTTGAATGCCGGGTTGTGTCAATTTCGAAAACTATCTTTTCTAAAATGATTCAAGAGTAAATACTGTAGTGGATGCACCTAGCCAATTTTTTTTAAAGTGTAGCCAATTTTTTTCGGGTCTTGGTGTTTACTGTTTTTTTCCCGTAATTGCGTGTGTTAAATAAGTATATCATATACTACTCTGTCAAGAAAGTACCGGGAAAAAATTAATAATACACAAAATGTTAGTTATTCATCCAAATTTATTTTATCACCTTCAAAGTACGCTCCTTTAGAAGCGATACACTTACGCCAACGAATAATCCAATCATCAAAACATTTTTAAACGCTTTTTCCGGAATCGAGTTTAGTTCTCGCCGCGAATTCTCCTTTATGTCTTCTACCGAATGAAACCGGGTGCCAAGAAGTAGTAATTTGAGTTTAGGAAAAGAAAGAAGTTGGCTGAATCCATATCTGGTGAATAAGGTGGCTGTTCGATGGTAGGTATTTGTTGAGTTTTTGGTTAAAAATTCGTTCACAATGATGGCCTTGTGGGAAGGCGCATTATCGTGGTGCAAAATCCAAAATTTTCATTCCACAAATCTGGCCTTTTCGTCTAATTTGCTCTCTTAAACGCCGCATAACACTTAAATAATATTTTTTTTTATCGTTTGACCTCCTGGCAAGAATTCTGAGTGCAAAACACCGCGACAGTCAAAGAAAACAGTCAACATGACTTTGACTTTCGATCGAGTTTTGCGCGGTTTCTTCGGTTTCGGTTCAGTTGGAAGGCGCCACTCCGAAGCTTGTTGACTAGTTTGCATGTCAAACTCGTAAACCCACGTCTCGTCACCAGTAACAATGCGTTTCATGAATGTTGGGTCGGAATTGACTCGTTCTAGCATGTTCTCAGCAAATTGAAGATAAATAACACCTGAAAAAAATCATCGACATCAGGTGGGACTCGAACCTACGTCCCATCGCATGCCGGGCGAGTGCTTTACCAACTTAGCTACCGAGGACGTCACGTGACAAGATGCAATTCCTCAAGTGTTTTTTCTCGCTGTCAAAGCCAGCATATTCTGATCAATGTTGTAGCTATATGTATAGCTGAGTAGTATACTACCGTCAACACCCTATAGAAATCGATAGGATAGGACGTGGGTTCGAGTCCCACCTGAGGTCGATGATTTTTTTCAGGTGTTATTTATCTTCAATTAAACCTTGCATGGAATTGCTAAAAACAAAAATTTACATATTTCTCAGCAACTCTTTTGCGATTAAGTTTTTGGAGAAAATTCAGGTCTTTTGGGACTAGCCGAGCGGCAACATGTTTCATACCCAATTGATTATTTAAAATGGTACAGTGACACAGAAAGTTCAACGGCTAGCTCTCTCAAACTTGAATAAGGTTTTTTAGTCACTATTTCCTTCACTTTTGCGATGTTATCTTCAGTAGCAGACGTTGATGGCCTACCAGAGCGTGGCAAATCTTCCATCACATCTCGACCGCTTTTGAACGCTTTGTTCCACTCATAAACACGTGTTTTTGATGAAGTCTATTCACCGTAAGCCTTCTGTAACATTTTCAGAGACTCCGAACACGAAATCCTATTGGCGATGCAAAATTTAAGACAAACTCTTTGATCGATGTTTTTGTCCATTATTAAATTCGCAATACACACTAGATATGGTATAACTGAAAACAATACTGTATTTAATCTAATTATCAAATGTGACTCAAACTCCGCGCCAAAATGGAAAACAGTTGTGCCAATCTAACAACAACAAAAAAATATAATTTCGAATTTGGAACCATAAACAAATCATCAATTCCCGAAACCTTTTTGACAAAATGTAGATTGCCTTGTCAGATTTCATAATCAAGGCCAACGGTATCCTATAGGTTTTGAATTACTTACAAGTAAAAAATATGCGTCATAAGAGGCCATGTCGTTTCGAAATCACACAGCTCAAGAGAATTTAAGACTTGAGTCATCATCATCATTATGTCACCCACAGGACGTCCATTGCTGATCATAGGCCTCCCCCAGTGACTTCCAGACTGCATCCAGCGGTTTCTAGCAACCTTTACCAAGTCATCTGTCCTTGTAAGTGGAGGTCCCACGCTGCGCTTGCCGGTACATGGCCTCCATTCTAGAACCTTTCTGCCCCATGAGCCTGCCAGATTTAGTTACATTAATCTTATTGTGTATTTATACCCATATAATTAATTAATTACCGATTCTTATTAGCCATATAAGCCTCCTTTTTCACACGCCATATTTTCACCTTCATCGTGACATTGAAACAATGTCGCAAATGCCACCCCCATGTCGAGTCACGCGATAATTTTGACACACAGACATTATCAGCGCTTCCTTGTAATTATGGAAATACGTTCCAAGGCGATGTTTAATGCAAAATAGTCATTAGAAAGTTTGTTTTTCCAGTAATCGTGGTTTATGATCTATTTTTGAGTTGTGCGATATTGAAATAGAAAATATTTGTTTGACACACAAGCACAATTACAAAGGGAATCAAATAAACATAAAAAGAGTATCAAAAAGGTCCCCAAAAAGTTTAAAAAAGGCTCAGCATTTTGTCGTTACAGCCAAAGCCATAACGACGCTGGTTTTCAGCGGTTTATTGCAATACATCTTTATTCTGAGCAGATATTGTCATAATATTACTGAAAAGCACACATGGCTAAATAATGATTGGACTATGCCCACTTACACACCAATCAATGGCGTGCCTCTCTGCTATATTTCATGTAATTTTGTTAATGATCTTTTGAGCTGTTTACTTAGACGAGTCTAAGAGCCTGTTTTACAATGTTCAGATAAGTTCTGCATAAGTTGTTTTTAAACTACTTATTAGTTGCTTATCTTTAGGATAAACACTTTGGGGCAATAATGAAGTACTTATTATCATTGCCATTTCAGCCATAGGACCTCTACAGCGGAACATATGCTATATTACCAGGTCTTCTGTTCACTTAAAATACTAATAAAATATTTATTTTAATTTATACTGCCTAAGTTAGGTTACTTCCTCGGATATGCGATAATGCGAGTCAATTTGAATAAATCAAAATAGACCTTTTTTTTTTCCGTCAGGAAAATGCTTTACGCATACCACACCGGCTGCGGGGGCAGCTGGGGGTTATGTGGGACTCCGGACCTCAGAATGAGGCCCGTTTACCCACTAAAAACCTGACGGTGTCCCGCCGATGCCATGTGAGTCGGGACCACGGGTTTCGCCATAGGCCTAGGGCCATAGGCATGCTCCGCTGTCCCAGCTCGGCTGTGGCTCGCTTATCAGCGAGCGCCACCTAGCTTAGGGGGGAGTGGAGCCTCCCCCCAGTCTCCTTCGAGCGGCGCGCGGGATCACGCGCTAAAATCAAAATAGACCCTAAGTCAACTCACGTATAAGTTATAAAGAATAATTTAGTTTAACTAAAAAAAGGTAACAACATAACTTACTAAGCTAATATTATAAGTATTATCAAAAATAAATTGTATCACATATGCACATAATAGGTATTGTCATTCTGTATGACGCATACAATTTTTACCCAATCAATGATAAAGCTTTTTTATCTTTCCCCAATGTCATTATCCGACGATTATTGGAAGGCCTTGGATATGATAACAATGTCAAATAATTGTTATTTACATTATGATAATTGCAAGTACGTAAAAGTGACTTAAAAAGTATATTTAAAGTATTGATAATTATTTAGTAAATTAGTTAGAACTACTAATCACTCCCTTAGACCACTCTTAAAAGCTAATCTAGGAATTAAAAATGTGTTTAGGTTTTTTCAAAGTTTACTATAGGACTTAAAGGTAATTATTTTATTTAATCGGAAAATTCTCTGAACATCAAGATTTATTATTGAAGTTTATCAAGGTAGAATTTAATGTCGCATAAATTAAACTTTGAACTTTACCATGAAAGCTATTGCAAGTTAACAAAATACCTCAAACTGTCAAAAACTTGAGCAGTTATCTAGAAATTAGTCAAATAAAACCCGAGATTATTTAAACGGTGCTAAATAGACTGTGGCTCGTCAACTGTGCATTATAAGACTGCAATACATTTTAATGCAGTAGGCTCCTGTTAAACTATCACGCCTTAAAATATAAATGGCCTTACTACAAAAAGATAGACCAGTGTTGAACACTTGTCTAAAGATTAGTCAACCAATTTGAAATGTTGACGCCTCAGAGATTCGAGACATATTATAAAGAAACATTTCAAATTGGTTGACTTATCTTCAGACAAGTGCTTAGTAGTCTATCTTTTTGTAGTAAGGCCAAAAGTGTCTGCTAAAGGATGAAGCAAGAGCGTAGCTCCTAAGTTTTTAAGGTGATTGCTATGATGGTTAAATGATGATGACCGTAGTAATGGCACTGGTGATGGTGATAGTTGAAATAGTGCTGATTATGTTAATGATGAACAGTCTTGACCACTCAGGACTACTTACTTATTGGCAGCCTACAATTAGGTTGTATAAGGTACTTTGAGTAAACCTATTCTTTTACGAGTGAATTAGCAAGATAGAGCTTGTAACTAAAACTAATTAATAAATATAAATAAATATTGTACACCATCACATACATTCCCCTGATCCTGAGGTAAGTAGCTAAAGCACTTGTGATATAGAAATCAGAAACAACGACGGTACCACGACACTCAGACCCGAGACAATATAGAATAGTTCGTTTTCTTCATTGACTCGACCGGGGATCAAACCCGGAAACTCAAAATGGCGGCGGCATTTAAAGTCCGGCATGCTCGCCTCTCGGCTACGGAGGTCTTTAGTAATTAGGTCGGTCGGTACTAATTAGCTTATCGATTCGATAATGATAATTCGTATAAATTAATAACATAGGAAATCATATAATAATAGGCAATGAATAGAACATTATCTGAAAAGTGTTAGATCTATTTTGGGCTACGTACAATAGAGTTGGAAATAACGATTGTATTTAAACGATTTTAAACTTAAAACTTAACACATAGAGCTCAATGTCAATTGGTCGTTTTAGTATGGGATGAGTTGTTGTTATTTGTGCATCTACGATCGAGCCCACTGTACGGTTCCATGTTTATGTAGTTTATTCGGTGGAATTATATTCTGCGTTGGAACACGGAATGGTCTAATTACAAGCGGGTAAAGTTTTGTATTTAAAAGTTTCCCAATGAGGTTTGTGCGAGTTGGGAACATACCTTAATGAGAGATACGATTTATATTTGTACATAAGTATAATAATTATTTTCCTTTGCTGAGTAATAGCTTAGATACATAAATAACTACAAATATCCGCTAGGATATAATTTTAAGTTTGTAACTATAATAAACTTAAAATTTGCGAAGGAAAAGAGAATTAGCTAATGAATTAAAAATAAAAATGACATCATTACAAATATCACCCATATCAAGAAATGAGTCTGACGCCATGAGGTGTAAGAAATTAATAAAACGTTTAAAATGACCGTAAAATTAACTACAGTCGTCGCAAAAATGCCGACTAAAAACCGCCCAGGCCTCAAAACAAAGCCCAAAACAACTAAATAATTTCCCCACAATCCCACAATAAGCCTAGGCATCCCGCGCATTCCTTATCGCCAACAATAGAGTTATAATTTAGGCTAAAGGTTGAGCAAAAACTATAAGGGTATAGCTACACTGCAGGTGCGAAGCGAGACGCTATATTACATTGACGAACGTCTGGTTTCGTGGGGTGCTGAATACAACTTCGAATTTGCAAGGGTGAGATATTTATTTCATGAATAAGAGCATTATAAATAAGTGATTCAATCATGCGGGTTCGAATCCCGCGAGGGGCAAATCTTTGTGTCATGAGCACGAGAATTCTGTACCTTAATATCCAGGCCCTCATCTGGACACATAAATTCACCCCAAAATAAAGCTTTGCCCTATCCCAGTTAAGTAACGAATATACAGAGTGTTAAAAAAGTGCAGGTGCAATATCGATTAAGGAACCTGTAAAAAAAACCCTCAATATTATGAAAAAATAAATACAAGATCCTTAATTTAGTACCTACTAACGTAGGTAGGTATTTCATTGCGTTCGATAGTAGGTAGGGTAACTGTAATTCTAGGTCATTATTAGCATTTAAACAAAATTAAAACTTATTTGAATCAATTTTAATACTAAACGATTTCTACTTTAGTTAGTAGGTACCACATTGGGTTCATCTTATTGATAATATTCGTTTTTTGTTGTTTTTTTGGGATTTATTTCTTCTTTATACTGAACTCATCCTGAAGCTATGGCACGTACTTTTGTTAACACCCTGTATATAATTAACTTTAAAAAGAGATGAAGGCTCAAGTAATAAATACGCGTAGGTACTCATCATACTGTCTCCTGTGAGATTCTTATCAGCAAGCGCCGTGTTATTAATTCAAAGCAGTATTCCGAAACTTTGTTATTGTTGGCATTTGTTATTTTCAGACGAACTTCTGGT
The DNA here is from genome assembly GCA_950371115.1 of Anania fuscalis. NCBI lineage: Eukaryota > Metazoa > Arthropoda > Insecta > Lepidoptera > Crambidae > Anania > Anania fuscalis. Next base: position 10,225,081 of record OX493349.1, read on the forward strand.
GTAGTGGTTCGCGCTCCAGACTACAAAAACGAGTGGTTGCGGGTTCGAATCCCTAAAGGGGCAAATGTTTGTGACGAGCGCGAGCATAAGCCAAGGATGTTTATAAACGTATTTAAGATGTTTATCCGATATCTAGTCCCAGTAGTACAAGATTTGGGGGCTAGATAATTGGTGTGATTGTGGAAAAAATATATTTTAAATCTATCTTAGCAGTGTAACGACAGCTTTAGCTATTAATCTTGTAAACCCTTGGGCCTGAGCCCGCTACGTGAGGGCGTTTTGGTATTTAGGTCGACAAGATCCTTATGGACTGACAGGACTATAATATTTGTAGGGTTGGCTTACATGATCATCATTTAATTTAGGTGTCTGTCGGTGTGAAAACTTAGTTTTTTGTTTGGTTATAATGTTTTGGAGAAAAATTTACGAGTATAGACCTAGTTATGTATGTTTTACTTTAGAAACGTTTTTTTAAATTTTGTCCTAATTTATTTCTAAATATCGGGCTATTTGATTAAAGGACCAAATATAATCGACTCAATTTTACCTCTTTGATCCATTAAATTTGCCAATTTTACAATAAACACTCTGCACTGCTTGGGGATAAATAACACTAACTGCTGCTTTTTACTGCTTTCCTAAAGTGTACAGTAAATAAAGATAGTAATAAGAATTAAAAAATAGTTTATCTCTTGTTATTTTGATACGTAATAAACGTTTGAATTTCTACCAACTTTAACTACTTCGTTTTACGTGGAATGCCAAAGATTATTTTAAGATTTTCTTATTGGCATTCCACGTAATGTCATATAAAAAAATTGTAAGAAAGTCGGTTTCCTAGTCATAACAAGTACTCGAAAGGTAGGATAATTCATACATCCAAATTTACAATATACAATATTTTATTTAAATTTTGTTTTTTTAGCAATCTAGGTTATTTCAAGATGATTAATACTTTAAAAAATCGACCGCCTCATTAATCGTAGACATCTTACTAGAAATTTATAAATCTCATTTCATGTCATCCCTGACTATTTTAATGCCACCAATTTTAACAAAAGAATATCTCTCAAAACCTGGCACTATGCAAGCCAACCCTTAAACAGTAAGCGACGGGTTTTTTGTGCGCCAATCATTTTTATGTGGTTTTGTTTCGACTTTCGAGGAAATGGAAAAAACCCGGATTCAGGACAGAGGCCAAACGTAAACTTTAGCATCCAACTGTTTATTTTATGCGAAAAAAATTTAGTATTTGCAATCGTTTTATTTCTTTTCTTTCAGTTGTTTGCGCCCCGGATAAAAAGGCATGGCGGTTGCTGGTTCAAATCCTTGAATGAGATGAGCGTACCCTAATCATAGATAATAAACTCATTTAAGTTAAAGTCAGTATAAGTTTTATTGTTAAGACGCCTAAAGGCGTTCACTGTCCACCGGATACACATACTAAATAACTTTGTTAACATATTATTGTTATTTAGTATGTTTATCCATGATTTAGTTACATTAGTACAAGCTTTTGTGTGATTGTTAATAGAATTTATTTATTTACAATGTATTTAAATAAGTAGTAATTTTAAGTCACAATTTGAAAAGTTTCTGTGTAAATTCATTAAGCCTTTGTTCGCATCAAGCGCAAGGCGTGCTAATTTCTATAGTAAGTCGTCATACAGACACATCCTCGCAAATTACATGGCACATCGTGAAGGGACGAGGCATGGCGTGACGCACCGCTGCATGGCACAACTTGGCATAACGCAGCGTGGCGTGGCGCAGCGTCTTGGGGCTTCATCAAGCTCTGGAAAGCCTTGTTGTGACAAATATTTTAGTTGGGTTGCAGATAGTTTTTAATACTATGCAATCTTCACTGTGGTGTTGTGGTACCGTCGTTGTTTCAGATTTCTATAACACAAGTGCATTAGCTATTTAGGTACCTAAGGATCAGAGCAATGTATGTGATGTCCAATATTTATTTATTTCTCTGAAGTAATTAGGTGTATTTATAAAAGTTGTCTCTTGAAAATTATTTTTCAGGAAGTCACAAGTCATACAACAGCTTGTAGCAGTAGAAACATTGCAGTAAGCGATTCGTAGAATTTATTATTTCTAGAAATTACTTTTACAAAGGCAGTTTTGTTCAGCAAACTTTTGTTGATTTAAATTTTTCCTAGTATTATGGCAAGGTAATAAGCTAGTTATCTACGACAATTTTAATTTCATAATCCACAATGTATTGCTAGCACTCTTTATTATTATTCATCAGAATCTATAAGTTAACCGCTGGACATAGGCCTCCCCCATACAGAGCCAAAGGGAGCAGTCCTGGGCCGTTACATCCATTGGGGAATCCCCACACATAAACATCTTTCAGCTAGTTAGTAATTGAAAACCTCTTTTCCACAAATGAAGCCGTGAAGCCTAGTCAGAGGCCTTAAGGCGGCTTGATTACATCTGACAGTAAGGTTTAGTCACAGGCCTTACAACACGCCTCCACCGCACCGCCCTGGGCCCGCGTGGTGGAGTATGGCCCAAATCACCTCATAGTAACAGTCGAGGCGAGGCCTGTGAACTGCAGTGGGACGTATATAGGCATTACTTTACTTCCACAAATGATTATCAGTAGCAACTAGTAATAGGTCCTCGCACTGTGCAAAAAGACATACAAATGCAATGCAAAATGATTCTATAGTAGAATTGTCGCCACAATTCCATTTTGATATACTTTTGTTTGGTGTGCAATAAAGAGTTCTATTTTGTTACAAAAATGCAGTTTAAAAAACACTATCAGTAACGAGTAACACTATTTTCTAAACTAGAACTAGTTTTAGCACACGCTAACGAAGTTCGGTCTAGGTATTCTCTATTGTTTTTGTTACAAGGAGTTACGAATGCTGAATTGCATGCTAAACTAGGTGTAGGAAGTAGGTGTAATAATTTTCTATTCATAAAAATATGAAAGCTTAGATGTTTGATACCCTATCAGGCTTTAACAGTAGTATAGGATTAACTGTTTGGCTGACAGGTAGATAAATATCTAGCTACAATTTTATCCATTTTTTAACCGACTTCAAAAAAAAGGAGGAGGTTCTCAATTCGTCTGAATGTTGTTTTTTTTTTTTTTTTTTTTTTGTATGTTTGTTACGCGATTACGCCGTCAATTATGGACCGATTTCAAAATTTATTTTTTAGTTTGAAAGGATATACTCCCGAGGTGGTCCCATTTCCACCAAGTCAGATTCTGATGATGGGATCCCTGGGAAATCGAGGGCATCCCTCAATTTTTATAGGCACCCATAATGTTTTGCATATATTTTCTGACTCGATGCTGATTTTTGGGTCTGGTAATCATCATGTCATGTTGCTGACCTGATGATGGAAGCCACAGAACTCCTTAACGAATAGGAGTTAGAAGATAATACTGCAATTTGTCGACAGAACGTATTTCGCAGTGTGTTGAGCAGACGTGGAGCTTATGAGGTATCAGACCGCCAATTTTTATTTAGTGGGGGCGTGCGGTACACCCAGTAACGAAAAAAAATTTGAAAGTTCCTTTCTTAATTTGACTCGTTATTTAACGCAAGACCTTATCCTATGGTTTCGACACCAAAATAGCCGCCGTTCTGGTTGGAGTGTAGGTAAACCCTTTTCTTAAGACTTAAAAATTTTCGTCGAAAAATTGACCCTTTATAACACCTTATTTTTATCATACTATTGGATGGGGGGTCCATAGAGGACCAATATTAGTTAAGGTTACTTTGCTGTAAAGTAATTTTTGGCGAAGTTAGGAGGGAAAAAATAGAGGACTTAACACTTAAAATTGTAAAATAAAAAAAGTTTAATTAAAAACTAAAAACCGACTTCAAAATGAAACTAAAAAGTGAAAAATAATATTGACTAAAACATACCTAATCAGTTCTTTTTGGAGTCGGTGCGAATGAACACATTTTAACTCTCGATGGCTGGCACCGACTCCAAAAAGAACTGATTAGGTATGTTTTAGTCAATATTATTTTTCACTTTTTAGTTTCATTTTGAAGTCGGTTTTTAGTTTTTAATTAAACTTTTTTTATTTACCCATCCGATGAGTTGTCTTACTGTTTGACTTAATTTTGAAGTCGCGGTGCGATGTTGTCTAAGGCCTCCACCACACGCTCCCTCGGAAATGAGATATAATAGGCAATGAAGTTATTCGATAGAAAACGAAAGAAATCGATATAGCTCAAAGAATAAGCACCCTGAAGTGACAGAGGGCTAGGCACATTTTGACGTAGAAATGATTACGAACTGGACAGACGTGTTCTTGAGTGGAGACCACAAGTACCACGACTGGGCAAACGCAGCGTAGGGAACCCTCCGACAAGATGAAGCGATTTCATACGCTGCTGGCAGTGGATGGAAAAAAATAACCAAGGATAAGGCTCAGTTGCTTACATTGGGAGAGACCTATGTCAGAAGCAGTTGACTAACGTAGGTTGATTGTGATGATGATCATGATAAAGAGATGAAGAGGCTTCCTTATTTAGTTTAGTTAAGCTTTTTGTTGAATACTATTTTCTATATGCCTTATAAACAGAAAGAGCAAATAAAGTTAGGAATTCCTTGTTCTATAATATACGTTGCTAAGTACAAGGAAACCCGTCTCCGCCTGCGACAAACTTAGCGGAAACTTTTATCGGACTTTCGCGAGCGCCATATTCTTGATTAACTTTTATGAGTGCGCCCACAGAGAATTGGAACTGAAGCTTTAATTTAATTCAATTCAATACATTCATTGTGTTTTATTATATAATAACGATGATATATGTAAGTACATTAAACAGATCATTATAGACCTTGTTGGAAAAAACAATAATATAGGACAGAGAGAAAGAAAACAAAAAGACCAAAGTCACCAGCATACCTTTTCGAATTTCAAAGCTGAAGTGGCAACGGGGAGGTCGTAGAACGTAGTACGGCCGATGGGGCAGAAAGGTTCTGGAATGGAGGTCACGTACCGGCAAGCCCAGTGTGGGACGTCCACCCACAAGGTGGGCAGACGACCTAGAAAAGGTTGCAGAAAGCCGCGGGATGCAGGTCGCTCCCAGGCGGCTAATCTGTCAGTCACTGGGGGAGGCCTATGTTCAGCGGGTCTAAAACGGCCGCATTGGATGTTTCATTTTTAATCTGATTCATTTAGTGAAATGTAGCGGAAATGATTTGCAAACCCTAAAACGGCCACATTAATAAATGAATCATATGCAATTCATTTCATCAAATGGATCATATTTGATGACGTTAAAAAAAATATAGTGACGCGTCCAATCTTACTTTACGGTTTTTGTGAAAATGAATGTTTTTAACAACACAAAGGAACAAAATGTTTCAAAATACTCAAGTTTTGTGTGTTCTACAAATATCAATACAAAATAATAATAAAAATAACATTGAAATAGTGGTTCACCAATTTGACATTTAATATGAATCACTCTTTTCATAATAAGTGAACCATATTACGAATTTCCATACAAAACTGTCAAATTAGATGAACTGCAAATATGATATGTTCGAGGCTCATTTTATGATTCATCAAATACCATTTCATTTTAAGATTTGCTAAATGAAACATATTATGAACGGAATATGAAACATCTAATGCGGCCGTTTTAGACCCGCAGTAGTGGACGTCCTGTGTGGCTGAAATGATGAATGGGAAGGTCACAACCTTTGCAGAGGTTGAACCGAAACCAAACCTTGACAACGGTTGACAAGAAAGTTCTGAAGTGGTGACCAAGAACTGGAAGACGCAGCGTAGAAAGACCTGATACTGGGTACGAATCCCGGTTCGAGTCAATTTCAAAAAGGTCCTTTTGAGAGAACTGATACGTGGAACGTCCACCCACAAGGTGGACAGACGACCTGGTAGAGGTAGCAGGAAGCCGCTGGATGCAGGCCGCGCGCAACCTACCAATCATGAAGTCACTGAAGGATGCCTATGTTCAGCAGAGAGCGTCCTGTGGCTGAAATGATAATGATGATGATGTGTGTAGGTGTGCAGGCAAGGATTTTGATTCCTTACATCGAGACTTTGACAATTTCTGTGTTTTGTACGTGCACTTTTCTAAAATTCAGAATATAATGTTAAGTAATGAACCCCTCTTTTGTACATATATGCTTGCTGTTAGCTGTTGCTGAACCTTTAAATAGAAATAAAAGGCTTACTTTTGTCTGATTAGTGATAACGTCTTAGTTTTCGTGTTAGCAGTTTACTGCGCATCGCAACTTGTGCCTTACTTCCATAGCTCCCCCACTTACTGCTAAGTACCTTCGTATAACATTGTACAAGACAAACAGACGACTGATTGTTGTCATTTATATTACTTCAAGTTAAAAAAACATACAAACAAAAAACAGCAACAAAAAAAATACAAACATACCTACCTACTTGTAACTTTCTTATTCCTTATTAATCGGTAATGACTGCAGAAAGTAGTCGGATGCAGGCCGCTTCCAACCGGCTAATCTGGAAGTCATTGGGGGAAGCTTATGTTCAGCAGTGGACGTCCTATGGCTTAAATGAGATAACAGTGATAATTATTGCAATATAAACTTGCATGGTGGTGAAGAAAAAAACACAATACACCCACAAACATACATACAGATTATACTAGGTGTAGCCTTAATTATAAAAAAAGTTTCGGTGGTGCGGTGGCGATCGCCTCAAATGTATGATTTTTGAAACTATCGACAGGAAATCTTGACTCGGATTGTTGTTAAGAAAATCCTTGAGGAAAAATCACACTTACCAATCAAAAAGAAAGGTTTCACAAATATTTGCAGTTAACCCCATGTTTCTGTTCTAATCATAAGCGCGATTTTGCTTAGGTATAACATTACTCGGAATAGCAGCAATTCCTATTCCATCCGACCTATTTCCAACATTGGAATACGGTTACTTACGAATTGCCTTCCTTATTGGAGGCGCTAACAAGGAATCATTTGTGGTAACATCTCAATGATACGGATAGGTGATTGTAATAGCACAAGAAGTAATTCAGTAGAATCACTCCCCTAGTATCTGGGGGTATAGCGCGAAAGTGTATCTTTCGTTCGGTCGTATAAACCTAACAATTGAAAATGGCCAGTCTCATCTGTCAATCCCATGATAAAATATGACCACCTCAATCTAGCCGTGTAAAAAACCCGACTGTTTTAATTGTTCATAAATTGACACACCTTTAATACGGGGGAACGGATGTTTTAAATTGATCGGTTAATACGACCGAACGATACACTTTCGCGCTAGGCCCTGTGGTTCTGGTTTCAACATGTAATGCATTGGCAAGAAAGTATTTATTTTAATGGAAACACTTTTACATACATGCCTAGCTAAACAGTTTATTTGGAGTCGATGCAAAATGATGTCTCTTTAATTATGACTGTCACTGACTTCATAAATTATAGCTGAAAAAAGTATATTTTCTTGTTATGTAATTTTATTTCTCTAAAGTTGCTTCATTTTTTGTTAAGTCCTACAAAAATAATTTCAGCCCAAAAAAATTAAATATAACTCTGCTGTACATCGAATTCATGTCCTATATTTGGTTTTCAATCTTAGAGGATCAGTGTCGGTAGACGAAAAAGTCCTTTCTCTATTACAAACAAGTACAATTATGTTTTTTTATATATAATCCAGAGAATACGTCCTCCAAAAATAAAACCAGGGGGTAACGATGAACTCTTAAAACAATCTCAAATCTGTCAAATTTCGTACGTAATGACGTACGAAATTGACAGATTTGACAGATGGTTAGCCCGCAGGTATCTTCTTTAATTATAACGAGTAGTAATATTTTACTCTTTTTTAAGTTTTGTTCCCAGTTTGGCTCTACTGAATTACGCGTATAGTAGCAATAGCAATAGTTTTATTTCAAGAAAAACTGTAGCAGTGGTTTTTCCATCGGAAAACAATCTGAAGAAGGAAGTATATTTTACGTTGTGCGTAAATGCCTGGTCGTCACACTGACTGCATTTTATCGAGAAATCTTAGAAAGCTTTGAGTGATTTAATATTTACCCGTTTTGTTTTTCCTAGCGACCATATTGACAATGGTGATGATGTTAAATGACTATTAAATTGGGTTTAAGAAAAAAATAATTCAAATACAAAATTTGTTACTTTCTTATTCCAATAAATATAGTAAATCCTAGGTTGATAACATTGCAAATGAATATAGAACTATTTTTTTTTAGATCACAAACAAGGATTGTTTCATGGTTACCGTACAATTACGTAGCGTAAACATAATAATATTAATAATAATAAAGCAACGCAAGTACTTGGACCTGGTACACGAGGTTACCGAAATGTGGGAAGTGGCGTCTACTGAAATCATACCAATTGTTATATCGGCAAACGGGTTAATCCTAGCCACATTAGGTTCACACTTAAAAAGGCTGGGATTTATCGGCGGCTTGCTTCCAGCAAAGATGCAGAAAGCGGTGGTGCTTGATACCGCACGCATCGTCCGCCGATTTCTCTCTCTTTTGCCCTGATCCCGGCCAACTGTGCCACTGCCGGTCATTACCGCCCCAGAGGCGAGAGGTTTCGGCCTATAGAAAAATAATAATAATAGTAATTTATTTCGGAAAACGGGTTCCATATACAAAAATTACAACAATTCATTACACTAAATATAATTTCATTACAATTATTAATTTATCAAATATTTAAATAATGATTTTTAAAACACAATTAATTATAATGCTATGAAATAAAATTGAAATAAAAATAAGATAACATTGAATTAAATTAAAATTTCAAGATTAAAAAAGAGGTATAAAATGTCACATTAATTAAATTTACAATATCACAAATTTTTCAGAAAAATTAAATAATATTAGGGAACATCAATTTATTCTTATGTTGCGATTATTATTTTGTAATGTTTTTTTTTTAATTAACAGCAACATAACATAAATGATAACATATACAGAGAATACTTGAAGACTACACAATTTGACAAATGTACATTACTATTAATAAAATTTCCGATTAAAAAAAGGTTAAAGAAAAAAAACGACTACTTATACAAAAATAAACTATTAAAAAGTTTTGATATTATTTCGATTTCATCGATTATAAAGACTTGCAATTTATTATGAATGATGAATGAGGAAGCGAAAATAGGTCCAATCCTTACTATTACTATTGTAGGCTCTGCACATTAGAAATATAGGTTGTGTGTAACTTTATTATTACAAGTTGGTAAAGAGAAAAGCTTCTGAGCCCTTGTATTAGGTAACGATTTGTCCTGGAGCATCTTCTAGTAGCTTTCTCAAATCCGAGTAAATTCAGAAAAGTTCGCTTTTTGAATTGCCTGCGGTCTGGGTATCAAACCAAATTATCGATCGACTGCGCCAACCGGTCAAAACTGTGAATTATTGCGAATTCTGTACATACATTCAGTGGAAACAGTAAGCAGAAAGAAATAATCCTTTGCAGGCAGAAGTAAGCAGTAAGAGGCGAGTACAGGAGAACCGCCACAAGAAGACGGGCAGCAGCGTCTCCTCTCCACCATTGGCCAAACTGCGATCGCCAACCCGCCTGCCAAGCGTGGCGATTATGGCAAAATCCTCCTTTTGGAGAGGCCTGTGTCCAGTAGTGGACTGATATAGGCTGGTGATGATGAGGCAGAAGATCTATTTAAAAAATTACGTTCACTCAGACGTACAAACTAAATTTAAAACATCATCTATTGTATTAAATCTTTGGCAATTCATGACCAGTTGAAATGTTTGGTGTTTTTTAATGTCTAGTTTCAGTTATTCATATTTTGTTAGAGGTAAAAGGTTATTTTGATTTCAGATTAAACTTAAAGAAACATTTTCATGGTTGGCCTACTGCAACAAAATGCATACTTAACCCTCAATATCGCTTAACGGCACAAATGCAGAATATTAATCACTTCCAAACGATTTATCATTGCTAACGGTACACTGATTTATTTTATAAAGCTTTCGCCCAAATCGGGAGGACTCGAGAGTATCTACAGGGTGTTAGGTAAATGGTACATCAAGCCAAAACTAGCCTATGTTAACATAATATTTATATAAATACATATTATATTTATACATTAAAATTTATTTAATATGTACTCGTATATATTATTATTTAAAATTTTCATGCCTTCGTATAGGGTATATTATTTTTTTACATTTTGAACAATACGATTTGCCAAGTACATTTTTTTTTCAAAAAATGATATCAAATTTCTGACTTTATCTTCATCACCAGCCTATATCAGTCCACTGCTGGACACAGGCCTCTCCAAAAGGAGGATTTTGCCATAATCGCCACGCTTGGCAGGCGGGTTGGCGATCGCAGTTAGGCCAATGGTGGAGAGGAGACGCTGCTGCCCGTCTTCTTATAGCGGTTCTCCTGTAGTCGCCTCTTACGACACCCATAGGAAGAGAAGGGGTGGTCTAATTCTTTTAACGTGCCGGCACCACGCGGCACACCACACTACACACACACCATACTATCTATTATGCACATAATAACATAATACTGGTTTTAGCTTGATACACCGTTTACCTAACATCCTGTATAAATACGCTTCAAATTAATTGTTTTGACACAATACGAGTTCAGCCTAAATATAGTATTGTTTGATCCACTTTTAAGGTTCCGTAGTCAATACGGACTTCTATAGGGCCGATATGTCTGAGAAGGGAGTGAATGACTCGATGATGAGTGACCGAATTGCATGGAAGAAGAAAACATACTGCGCCCACCCCAGATAACCTGGGAACAGGGCAGGCGAGTGATAAGTCAACACGGACTTCTGTTATTCTTCTGTCCGTCCTTCTATTCTTATAACAGAAGGACAGAACAGAAGACTCGAGGCCATACATAATAAATAACGTTGATTGGCCGCGCACTAGGCAGCCTGGCTGCCAGCTGCCAGCTACAATCCGATGTATGGTGGCTCTTGGCCGCCTAGCACGTAGGCTGCATGAAGTGTTCCTATATAGAAGGGGTGGCCAAGTTGATTAGACCAAAGATCTACTGTTCCCTGACGAAACCCTGTGAGATCTACTCATTACATACCTCTTAAAAATGTTAATGAAAAAATATAGTTCAGTATACAATTAATATTGTTGCCTTGCCACGATCGACTGGACTAATAGCCACGATTGACCGATCGACTGATTGGCATACCTGGGCCCCAAGTCTGCTAATTTAAAAGTGGCATAATTGAATATTAATTGGATCTCATTATATTTTTTGACGCATTTGGTATTCTGCTAGTTCTGCTACCAACATAATTCTAATGGAAGTCTTAAATTAGTAGCAGAATACCAAATCTGTAATTGTTTGATACATTTGGTATTCTGCAACTAATTTTAGTCTTAAATTTAAGTTAGTTATATATATATATATATATACTGGTCCTAGCCGATTTCGGCTAAGCGACCGCTTCGTGGACAACTGACGCAAGCGCCCTGCTATTCCGCCCTCTCGTGTGCACGCCAGTGGCAATCTTGGCGAGGAATGTGCGATCGCACTTCGGGCAGGTCAGGACACCAGCGTTATAATTATATGTAACAGCAGCTGGTGGTCGTGCTTTGAGGTCATCGCGCTTAGCGTCGAGCTCCTCAAGTCGTTTCCTTTCAAAAGCGTGGATTTTTTCTTTAACGACTGCTCTCCATTCTGGCCGATTCCCTGCAAGCGACTCCCATTCAGAGCAGTTAATACCACAGTTCTTCATGTGGCGTTTTTGCACATCTTTGTAACGCAAGAGTTGACCGCCAGTAAGTTAAGTTAGTTAATGAGTAGCAGAATATTAAAATTGTCAAGCAATTACAATGAGATCCAATTTGATATTAAATTATGCCACTTTAAATTAGCAGACCTGGGGCCCTGATATATCGGATTGGCTGCCGCAGCCACTGTGCCTAGTGCGTGGCCAGTCTAAGGGGAAGGGAGGAGGTGAACAAAGTGTGACATTGTAACAATTTTAATGACGGCACTCCAGGAGAGGAGAGGGTCTCAAGAAATGTGACAAAAAGGAGGGGTCTCCAAGAATCACGTGTAGTTATCAAAAAAGTATGGATTGCCCGCTTTTATTACTAAAAATTGGCAAGGATTTTCATGTAAACAAAAGGCAAATTTAACATTTTATAATAAGCCCTAGACAAGATGCAAAATTGTTATGGTATCGAAGTTAGGAACGTGTTAAGAGGTGCCAGACAGTTAAATTTGCTAGGGGCATGTCCTAGCACGCCCAGATTCCAATTTAGAAAAGAACATTTTCTATATTGCTAAACACAAATATTTAGCAAGTACTAGTTTCTTCTATTATAAGGGCCAGAAGATACTAACTGGCGAATTAAGAAGGCGTTTCGTATATGAGAATTTCCAATAAACAATTAATTACAGAAATGTGAGCGCATAGCCCAGTAGCGATGGAAACAATTTCGCAGTAATGAAGTCCTAAACTAAAACCGCTATACCCATAAACCCACAGACAATTATAATTCCTGCATATTTCCTTAAGATCGTCTCGTGAGATGCGAAGATTACTCATAGAAGCTAAACGTTAACTGTTAAGGTTAATACCAATATCAGGGGTCGTTGACCGCGCCCTCTGTCAAGGGGCGAAGAAAATGAATGGAGCGGAAAACAGTTAATCATTAATTCATAGTTTATCATCATCATTTTGAGTCATAGGATGTCAACTGCCGAAGAAAGGCCTTTCCCAGTGACTTCCAGATCAAACTCGAAATCAAAATCAAACCACGTACCTCTTGTAAACAAGTAGAAGAGGGGACCAAAATTTTTTGAAAAATAAAACAATAAACTATTAAATATGGTAATTTAAAGATTATCATTACATGACTTTCATTAAGAGATGCTAAAAACATTTCCCGCTACAATATTCCATGATCATTACTCACAAATTAACATTTTATATAGCTTTAATATTCAATGAATCATTTATGGATTTTACAAAGGAAAACAGAAAATAATGTGTAGAAAATGTAATTGGATACAGTTTAAAAACATCAACCACACTTAATTGTATGGTATTTTATCAAATTGAGGATAAGGGTTTACCTAGATTAAAAACTAGTGCAAGGAAAATGCTTCTACCAGTCACGTTAAGTAAACGTATGTCTGTTTTTTTTGTGTTTTATTTCCTTATTCACTGTTTGGATTTTAAGATAATAATGAGAATGTTTTGATTAATCTTTACTAGTAAAATATTAGCTTCACAAATTTGATAGAGACAATGGGTCCTGTCCTGGGTCCTGTCAAAATTGCAAAGAGTGCTATGGGAAGGGCTATTCTCGTTGTTTCTTTGCGAGATCAAATCAGAAATGAGAGATCCGTAAAAGAAACTTAAGTCGCTGACATAGCCCGATGGATTAGTAAGCTAAAGTGGCAAAGGGCGGGGCACGTAGCACGTAGAACTGACGGCCAATGGGGCAGTAATGTTCTGGAATTGAGGCCAGGTTCCGGCAGCGTGGACGTCCACCCACAAGGTGGACAGACGACCTGGTAAAAGTTGCAGGAAGCCGCTGAATGCAGGTCACTAGCGGAAGCTTATGTTTAGCAGTGGACGTCCTGTATCTAAAAATGATGATGGGTCTTGGAGCCCTACTCAGAAGCCTTTGAGTGAGTTCAGTTCAGTGAGTTGATGATATGGTACGGTTTATCGGTCGGCAGTAAATAATGTCGTTGTTTCTGATTTCTATTACACAACACAAGTGCTTTTTTTTAGTTTACGTTAGGATCAGACCAATGTATGTGATGTTGTCCAATATTTATTTATTTAAAATAAGCGACTCTATAGTTTTCCTGTTCTCACAATATATTCCACATAAGGTCCCCGGTCGCTCATTACGACGCCCATATCCGACTTGGAACCCGATTCTTGCACTATAGATATTTTGCAAATACGAGCCTATCTAGTTTCGATTCTTGGGTATGTTTAATTGGTCAAAACTTTGAATTTATTGGATTTTATGGAATTGTTTGAATAGGTACTTAATAATTGATTTAGGCTGGATTCGGCGAAACGTTAATTTATCCCAGTTTTACTATTACGAGAATATCTCAACTCGGTTTTTTTTATACTTTTCCAACTTACATAAGGCAAACACTGATAGTTCTATGGTTCATGTGTGAATGATGAACGAATGTATAGACCTATTAAAATTTATTAAATCCATTTTATTCTAGGTTTTTTGTGAAATGCCTCAACAATTCAATTTTGTAGGATTAGAGAGTGTCAATGCCAATTATTGACATTCAGTTTTAATGCGACCAGTGTTGCAATTACTATATTTGACATTTATCTATTCTATGCTTACCTTATTCTTAGATTTATGGTTGGTAAAATGAAAAATTGGCTTATTTCTAGATTAAGCACTGGCTTACCCTCCAGTTACAACTTACTCCAGCTTGATCGAATCCGTCCTTAAAAAAGTGGAGCGATGATTTACACAAAGCTGTTGGCAAATAATAACTGAATATTGGGCTCAGTGGCGTGCTGCGAAAGAGGACTACACTCAGAGATTGATGTAGGCTGATTGTGATAAGTGATTGAACTATAATAATCTACCGATATTTACTAAAATAAACAGATAAAAACATTTCATCGTCAGTACATCATCATCTAGCTAGAGGCTACATAATGAGTCATTTGAAACTTTGCGACCGTCTTAGTCCAATTAATATTAACAAAGCCAGACTAACGTACGTTCAAATTTTGAAAGGCTAATCTCATGTGAGGATGCGTTTGAACCGGAGTAATAGGTGTAATCTACTGGCTAGACGTCAAAAGAAGGTTTTTTTTCTTGAATTAGACTAGAATTTTTGTCGCAACTAATGTGGTAAGACTAGACACCAGAATCAGCCCTCTAAGTTATCTGCCGCGCCTCTACGCACGACTTCAGTGGCTCTGCCCCCAAATATGCGTGTGGGCTATTTGGATGCTGCAATGCGCTAACATATGAAATACATGCCTTATAGGGCTTAAAAAGGTGCCACACACGTGGACTTAATTCGCCCTAGTTTTCTTAAGTGGTCAGAAGTCTTTAAAGAGGGCATACTTGCACTTCCTTGTTGAATCCAGAATCAGAATAATATTATTTATACATATAATAAAAATGTTTGTCAATCAATCATTTTAACAACAGCCAAATTGAACTCCGTTACGCACACATCTAAATATTGATCTAGGTTTAAGTACACGGACTGGCTCTTAATCAGAAAATATTTACTGATAACTTAACTAAGAGCAATGTACAAAAGAAATTTTTGGTTACAAACGACCATTGCACTTATTGTTTTTTGTTTGACAGAGAGGAATTTAAGCCCCCTAAGTTTGTGATTATTTGATTAGTTTAGACCACCGATATTTTCATACAAACCGCCATCTAGAGCAAACAGTATTAACTTTTTCAAAGACCATTCGAAACGCGAGTTAGTTTGTACAATTTTCCAAGCAAGTCGCAAACTGTCAAGTACTACACAAAGTTCATAGATGGCGCTAGCAGTAAAATGTAGAGAACAAGATTGTGTGAAAGTTATTGACAAAGTTTTGACCTACTTTAGTACTTTTATTTTATTTTATTTAAGTGTTTTTATGTCGCAAAAATTTATGTAATTTAAGATTGTACTTGTTCCATCACGAGACATAATTCTCTTTTATTTGCCTTTTTAACTTCATGTAATAAGGCATCTACGAAAAAAAAAGATGTTAACACTACCACTCAATAAAGTACTTACATCTTTCAACATCGGTGCTTGGTACTGGTAGGCTTCACAAGTTACCGAGTTATGTGACTACTTGGAGAATACAATTACTTAGATAATATAATTAATTTGAAACAGGTAGCAAATACAGCATAATATATTGACCGGAAACTACGGAACTCTACATTCCAATTAAATGTTTTTATAAAGCGTAGGCAGTAGGTACATATTGAAAAAAATTGAAAGCTGAATAATCGACTTCGAGTCGTATATTGTTAAACTGTTTCCTTGATTGCATAAAAATCTATCCGCTTAAAAGAAAAAACCGGCCAAGTGCGAGTTGGACTCGCGCACGAAGGGTTCTGTACCAATATCTATAAAAACGGCCAAAATCACGTTTGTTGTATGAAAGCCCCCTTAAATATTTACTGTATTCTGTTTTTTAGTATTTTTTGTTATTGCGGCAACAGAAATACATCATCTGTGAAACTCTCTAACTATCACGGTTCATGAGATACAGCCTGGTGACAGACAGACAAACAGACAGACGGATAGCGGAGCCTTAGTAATAGGGTCCCGTTTTACCCTTTGGGTACGGAACCCTAAAAACAGGTCAAATGTGTGTCGGGCCACATGCAAATAATGAATCTGAAAGGTGTTAAACCCCTTATTCTAACGGATAAATAGGTATCATCAAGGAATAGTTAAGAAGGTGGGTATTATCGACCTTTATCAGCTCTTGGCAACATTTTTGTTTCCGATAAGGTGTAAATGTCTCCACCGTTTAGGCTTACAGACGAAATCCATTTAGACCGCCCCCTCCTCCCCTCCTTCCAATCTAAATATTCCTCTGATCAAGATTGAAGTAGCAAAATCTGGCGCTAAGAAAAATCTTACGATGGAGATGGCTTCTTTCAACAAAAATGGGTGCCAGTATTAACAGTTAGTTTTTTATGCCATTTTTATAGGATTTTTTTGCGTCCTCCTCCTCCATAGTCGGCCCCTCAGAGGTTGAGGATCATGACCCCACCTATTTAGTCGCCTGGATGATGAGCTGTCTCCAGGCTTTTCGATCCTGCGCCCGTCTCAATGCTTCGTAGAACGGCATCTCTAGGGTTTTTACAATGAGATCAGACCAACGTGTTGGTCTTCTGCCACGTGGTCTTTTTTGCGTTTTTGTATTGTTTTTTAAATAAATAAAAAAATGAGATTTAAGGAAAACCATGCTTAAACAACCAAATTTAAATTAGAGGAAGCATAGATTTACCAAAGACATCCATTACGGAGTTACGGCTGAAATGATGATGATGTATTTAAATGCTCGTCCTACAGTGCGTGGTAGTTTATCATCATCATCATCAATTCAGCCATATGGCTTCCACTGCTGATTAAAGGCCACCACATCCCCATCAAAGCATGTGATATTATTTTTAAAATTTTGTTTTCTTATTTATACAACTTAATGCGGTAGAGCATTAAAAACAACATATTTTTAGGGTTCCGTACCCAAAGGGTAAAACGGGACCCTATTACTAAGGCTCCGCTGTCCGTCTGTCTGTCTGTCTGTCCGTCTGTCACCAGGCCGTATCTCATGAACCGTGATAGCTAGAGACTTGACATTTTCACAGATGATATATTTATGTTGCCGCTATAACAACAAATACTAAAAAACAGAATACAATAAATATTTAAGGGGGCTTCCACACAACAAACGTGATTTTTTTGCCGCTTTTATAGAAAATGATACGGAACCCTTCGTGCGCGAGTCCGACTCGCATTTGGCCGGTTTTTTGATTAGCTTTCATATTTAAGTAAACTTAAATTTTACTTTTTAAACAAAAATTCATAAAAGAAAAAGCCTTGGATTATTGGTATAGTAGACAGACAGACAAATAGACAACGTAGGCTAAAATTTTAAGGTTGCGGACGTATGCCTTGGGTTACCCAGTGCTATCACTCGCGGCTCTCGTCTACCATTGGCACTGGAGGACGTCGTCAGGTTTTTCAGTGGGTAGGCACGTCTTTTTTCGAGGCCTGGAGTCCCACATACCCTAACGGCTCCCCAAACGATAAAAAAACACTTAATATTAGGGTCCATTTTAGGTACAAAACGCTAAAAATAACAAGACGATAGAAGATAGATACTCTTTATTGCACACCACACAAAACAAGCAGTACAAAGAAAACAGTGACATTATGATAAAAATATTAAATAAAAGTTCCTCTCCACACAATCTCGCTATCAGTTCTTTTCGTTCCCATTGTGATCAGCTGAGATGTAAGCTTTGCTAGCATAATTACATGTGAGAGTTAAGGGCGCGCGGTATGTAGTATGGGATTCCCGCAGCTGTCGCGAACCCTTGGGCCGTCTACGTAACCGCAGGTTCGTAACCTGTTACGAATAAGGAATAAATGATCCTTGTTCGAAACCAGTTTCGTACGAAGAATTATTTTTCTGTATACGAAAAGCGGAACCGCATACCAGAGCAATACGCGGTAGGCGTGTTCTGCGAAACCTTTTACTCCTTCAAGCCGAGCGTCGTGGGTCCACTGCACCGCGGTATGCTACCGCTTTGATTTGAATAGCACGTTTTTCGCATACCCATCGGGATTCCGCTACCTCCGGCGGTAGCGAATAACTCTGCGGTTTGAATAGGTCTTCATGCACACGCCGTGGTTGGGAGACCACTTCCACCATATTGACGATTGTCTAGTTTTGTCTAATGTGGCGGTTTGAACTGCGGATCACAAAGCCAGGTCCAAATCCCACAAGACAAAAGTTATTCAATTAAACTTTTACTATAAGGAAAATCGTAGGAAAATGAGATGGTCCATACATCACAGGGGTACATCACTTACTTCCTTCATACTGCAAGGTACGGGTGCAACTTCAAGTACCTAAGAGATAGTTTAGGCTATACTTTACTCGTGCCCAGTGCGGTGTAGTGGAGAGGTGTAAGGAAATGACTATCTGGTGTAATAAAGCCACCTTTGACTAGGATTAACAACGAAGATCATGCCGGATCTTACTTTGGATAAGACAAATATACTTGTTTTATGTCAAATATGATCATTGGTCATTATATTATCTACTTACAATCATGGCGTATCTGACACTTAACTTTTTGTAATTAATAATTAGGTAACCACTGTTACCACTAAACAACTAACGTCTTTATGGAGTCGGATGAATTTATTTACACAACTCTGTTTTGCTGCAGCAATATCCTTGTGTTACACTAGTTTAAAATGTTACCTAAGCCGCGATACAAGGTAGCGTTTATAGTGCAGCAGCGGTTTCATTGGCTCCATAAATTTCAGTGAACGCTAAATAGAGACCATCCTTTACTTTCTTTCTTACAGCTGGGTAGAGAGGATTGCACATTGGGGATTGCAATCCTCTTTACCGTATTCTCTTAGTTTGTATTTTTCATTTAACTTTACTCAAGTTTAAAAATAAACTTAGAACTCACATTTTTCTTCGTGTCAACGGCAAATATGTCATATTTGCTCTGATCTGATAATTACTCTTATGAATTACTGTACCTTAAAAGTAAAAAACGTATTAACAAAATCTAAATTTATCTTTATGGCCAAATCGCTCACAGGTCTTATAAACTTTGGGAAAGAAATGTTCTCGAGTGGTGACAATCAACTTGAAGAGATAGCGTGGCCTCTCACCTGGTTGGCTGTTGAAAACTTAAATAAAGTTTCTATAACACAGAAACAACATAGTGCCTTGTGGTAGGCCACAAGATTGTTAGCTGAGTTTATGAATTTTTTTATTGTCCACAGTGAATGCAACGACAAGTGAGTCTCTTATTAGTAATCACTGACGAGTTTGAGTACAAGTGAAACTAAAAAAAATGTGTTGAAAACGACTAAAAACTAGTGTAAAGGCATCTCAATAGTAACGAAACACTTTGCGAGCTTCTACTGTTAGTTGTGGCTGTAAATTGGCTGTTACCGGGCGCAGTTCTGCTTTCAGCTTTGTAACACAAATTAGCGGAGTCATTTGCCGCTTCTGCCTCTGACGGAAGGTTTCCATTCGCTTCATCTTACCAGATTCATCTGAAAACAATTCATGTTTTTACGCTTGATGCCATTTTTTAATTAAGGTCAAAATTGAGTAGTTACCTTTGTGCTAAGGGGATGATGTAAACTTTTTCAATGGGACGAAATATAGATGGTCCAAAATAACCCAGATTCGATTAGAACTAGATGGGTATCAGTAGTTTCATTATAATACACATTTTAACCCACTGATAGCTCAATGTTGAAATCAATGGGTATAGAAGTTATAAACTGACAAAGTATCTATGAAAAATCATGAGTTCACTTGTAATTTTTACCAGTTTTCAAAATATTAGTAGACTTTAATAACAGGATATTGTATTGGTCGAGTATGTGCCCCTGGCGTGCTGTGCGGACCTAGTAGTAACTAGGTCTATATGTTTTATAAATAAATCTGAACTTATAGCTACTCTGGCGTAGCACATTAACTGCGGCACTTGCAAAAGTTTTAACTATCACAAATAATTAACTTAACTTGTTCCTGATCAAGGAAGTAACAGTGACAATGGTCGTATATCTTCGAGACCGTTCGTGGCGGCACTCCGAGGCAATAAATATGTTTTAATTACCCCGCATCGGGAAATTATATCGGATAAATCGCAACTCCGCAAATAATTGTGAATTATACTGGTGGAAAAACTGTTTAACTGCTTCAATAAAAGTATGCGGGGAATAGCTTAAGGATATAATTGGTTAATGCAGTAAATGATAAGGGTTATTGACGTAGTGACATTTTTAAAGACACGTATTTGATCAGGATAGAGAGATACTCTTTATTGCACACCACACAGGTGGCAGGAAATGGTGCAATAAGAATTAGCAAAATTTCTGTTGTCTTATCTTATGGCTAACACCGATCTCTGCTAGGCAACATTCAGAATAGAGAACAGTTAAATTAAAACTGAAGAGCGGTACAATTTTCGCTCGCTATGTTACTCTATGGGAAGCCTGTGTTCAAAGGATGGTATAAATGATGATGTATTGATTTCACAGAGCACTCATGTATTTGAGTAAGGGTGTTTTACCTTAAGTCTTGCGCTAGACAAAAAATTTTGGTGCACTCTGTATTATTTGGCTGTCTTTTCAACCAAACTTGTGCCATAAAAAAACAGGAAGTCTTGAATTTATCACCAATATTTAGTTTATTTTTTCTCCAACCAATAAAACCGAAGGGCCGCGGCTTGCCTCTTTTACTGCACTTTTATTTGTCAGTCACGAGTGAGCGAAACGACTAAAGAAGTACTGGGACAGTACAAGCGAAGTTCCCACATGAACCCTTTTTATTGGTCAGGGTTGGTGGCCAGCACTACTAACGTGGTCTATCTGGTGCGGTTTAATGAACAAGCTCATAGCGGACAAACATTTTTCTTTTAAAATTTTTGTTTTTAGCAATTACTATGCTAGGTTTATCTAAGATTTTTAATACTTGAAAAAAAATCGTCCGCCTCAGGTGGGATTCTAACCCACGTCCATCGCATACCGGGCGAGTGCTTTACCACCTACCGAGACGTTAGCCGACTCGACGAAATCGTTCAAGTGGTTCTCGCTGTCAAAGCCAGCGTATTTTCTAATCAATGTTGCGGTATATACTTTTACCGTCAACATCCGATAGAAATATTTTTACAAATATTTAACTATTGGTAATTTTTTCTCTCTTCTTCGGAGGATCGAGACCACATATTGCGTTCTTCTACAAACTGCAATCATAGGCTATGTGGACCGCAAGACGCATGTTTCCACCAACCGTCTTCCTCACCGCGCGTGACCATCTCGTGGGTGCACTACCCACTAACACGTCTGCCTTCCATTTTTTTGGCATTTTGTTGCTTCTCCAGACAATGCCTTGAAAACCGCATATTATGCAAATTTTGCTATAGTCCGTCAAATTGCTGCCCGATACTCATTCAGGAAATAGGTATAATTTCTATTTGTCCAGTACCTATATATAGGCCCACTTCCGTTCCTTCCCGTTGGGACGATAAATGCTAGGTATTATCATTGATTAGAGTCAATGGTATTATCATAGTTTTAGTTCGAGGCATTAGTAAGTGCGTTGCTTGGATCTCGTTAAGGTATAAGATCCGGACTGGATTCTAGAGTGCAAGCCACTATGCCAAATCGATTTTAGTCAAAAACCTCTCCCAGTTTGAACCTTGTGATGTACCACAAGGGCCGGCACAGATATAGAGCTCATAAAACACAACAGGCTTGGATGGCAATAAAACGCAGATTCCTAAGGAACTTCGGATTAAATAAATCGTCGTTTGCCTTTTATTCTTTCTGAAGTGACTCTTCAAACTGTGACATCGGGACGCCCGATTTTGGGTTAGAGCTGATTATGCACATTCTATCTGTTTTAGCTAAACATGGGTTTTTGTTCAAGTGAGGCCTGACTTCCGCATCTGAGAACGAGTAGCCGATGAAAATTAACTAGTTTGTCATCGTGACTTCGTCTGCGCAGCCTTCAGAATAAAATCAAAGAAGAAGAAACAAAAAAGTGGAAAAAAAAATCTCTACGTGTACTACTAAATTTCAGTTGTGTAGCGTTATTGAGTAACAAACAAACATCAAACCTTTCATATAAATGTGAATATTAGTTGGATTTATAAATTCTACCAATCAACACAAAAACTACCTAACCTCAAACTAAAATAATTTACTAAATGTAATGTCAAAATATAAAGAAAAACAAAGCCCTAGCAAGGATTGCACTGACGGGCTTGAAAAACTTTAAAAGTTATAAGTAAAATCGTCCTTTGAATTTCAAACGATTGTCAACTTCTTTGCGGCAAGCTATAAAAAACCGGCCAAGTTTCTGTCGAGCCAAGCGCAGTGTAGGGTTCCGTAGTTGCCCTTTGTTACCACTATATTTAGCAATTGCTTCATTAAAGTCACTTTTGATATTTTTCTCTAAGGAATTTTTGAACGACCAAGTTCCCACGTTACACATGACGTATGGGAGTAAAAAAATATTCTACCACTTTGTCGGCGTGATTGATATACATATCTCCATAAAATTACAGCTCTCCAGGGTCAACAGTCTCTAAGAAAAACCTTGGACGGACAGACAGACAGACGAACATGACGGAACTTAAAGGGTTCCTTGTCAAAACTAAGAAACCCTAAAGAGTATCTATTTACGTTCAACAAAAATATGTTGACGAGCCGAAAATAAAACGAGACAGAAGAACGCGAAGACAAAATCTCAATCCATCATGGCCAGTATCGCTAAATAAATAAAACATATTTATAACGCTAATATTTCATTCCTCGACACATTGAAAATGTGTTTATTTTTTGAAACGAAAACGATTGCGCAGCTTCATTTGATTAATGACTAAACGTTATTAAATTACGTCAAGGAAATTCTTCACGACTTCGTAAGCAAAATTGAGCATTTCGAGGAAAAATATGTATTTTTTTCCTATTCATTAGTTGCTATTGCGGAGAAAAGCATTTTAAACGTCAAGAAAGTTGGTAATTATTTTCCGTTACGTAATTTACGACATTTTTCGGGGAATGTCTGGGTTTCTGAGACACGTTTTTGCTCTTAATGGCCTGTGAACCTTCTGAAGATGACATGACGTGAAAGTTGACCTTCTGAAGATGACACGCCATTGTGAAGTTAATATCTCTGGAATATTTGAAATACGCGGAATTATTGTCTACCATAGTTTGACGGTGAGGAAATTTAGACAAATAACCAGATCGAATATGTTTCAATCCCTATCCAAAGTTTGGATGTAGGCATCTGCATTTTCTATAAAGATTGTGGTCAAGCGTATTGTTTTTATATGATCCTATTTTACTGTTAATGGTTATCTGCATTTCATATACCTACAACAAATTCGTCTATGAGATTAATATCGAAATCTTTGACTGTATTGTAATTAATTTGTAAAAAAAACAAATAAAACATAAAATAAATGATTCTACTGTGTATATATTTTATTGTAACTATCCTTTTGCCGAATCTTTCCTTAAAATCTATGTGTTTGTGTTACCGCCTTTTTATATGCATTAACAAAACAATTCAGTTATCCCATAACCTCAATGTGCCCCATTTCAATATTACCTTAGCAAATAAAATCATTTTTACGCCGGCATTCGGGTGTTGCCAGCTTTAAAAGTAATAAAACTGGCAATTTTCATTTTGGGAAGGATTCCTTGTTTATAGACACAATAAAGTTTTGTGCTATTGAGAGTTTATTAGAATTTGGGGTGATAGCATTGAGCGTGGTTTCGTTTATAAAGCATGCTCATACATAAATAAAATAAATTCTTACAACAATCACATCAAATATACATTGTTGACTTTTATATCACCATCCAAATCTTCTGAAAAGACTCCCGTGATACAAATGAACAACTGTTCCATACATTTTAGTCGAATGAATATTGATATTTTGTATGGAACAGCTGATTTTTTTTGCAGTTAGAGAGTTGGTCCAATTGAAAGAGTTTTTCGTTTGTATCACGGGAGTCTTCTCAGGTTTGGATGGTGATAAAAATATCAACCTGTATTATAGCTCCAAACTAAGCAACGGGAAGCAGCATGGCATATAGTGATAGAAAAATATAATATGATTGCAGGCGCTAGTCACCTACACAAAAAAATTGGTTTATCAGTCCACCATCCTTTACTCATAGTTTCGATGGAACCTTTCTACGGTGGCTTACTTCTCTATAATCAGTACTTACTTACTTTTTTTCGCTCTCGTACGTTGGTTTTCAAAGTATTGTAAATTTCAAGCACACGTTTAAATTATGGTAATAATAACTTTATTGTTGTTAAATTTAGTATAAGTTTAAAAATGTTATTGAAGAGCAGAGGCTCCTGGCACAAGTATCTGTATACTTAAAAGGAGACTCTGGCCACTTGTTATAGAAATACGATTGTTAAAGGTAATATATATATATATATATATATTTTGATAGGTATACTCTTAATGCACGGCCTTGAGCTCGATCGTTAGCTATTGTTTTCCATCTGCTGCCAGTAGTGTATATCATCGCTCCACTTTGTCTAAATTTATGTAGATACAATACAAACACAAAGACAGCTCAATTTACAATTGAAAACCCAAATCACAGTTCAGTTTCAAATTGATTGTTCGAGCCATTTCTACAAATTTTTAATGGGCTGTTAAAGAAACACTTGTCGGATTGCCAATTAAAGAGTTTACGAGTCGATACATTTTGATGGCGTCTTGTTTTGTATTGTTAAATTGAGAATTTGTTGAAGGCATAGTAAAATTGTAATGTTCCGCCTAGTTAACGGATTTTACTTAATTATTTATTCCAGAAAGTAAGAGTAGTACCTTGACTGACATTTCACCTCATATCCGTTGTTCATAAGTTAAAATATCTGCATCTAATTTTGAATTTTTCGGGACGTTATTAAATATTTATACAACTTGCTTATCGATAAGGAAATATAGTAAGGAAACTTGCACTTTCACTGGATGTGTATCTTTTTGTAGACATGGTCCAAAAGTCTGGTTCCCTGGCCCAAGGTATGTATGTACATACCTAAAACTATGTGTTCTGATAGCGTTTGCTATAAATGTGCCAGACTTGCTTCATCTTGGACCATGGTCAAATATACCCCGAATAGGAACAAGATAAATCACTTGGAAGCAGATCCCAGACAGGACTAGACACATTCTTTTTAGTTTTTTGTGGATAGAAATTTAATTCATGGCTCTTGGGTCTTCGGTTGGTTTGACAGCTAGATGGATTTTTACCGAATTCTTAGTCTATGATTTTTACGTGAAATTAGTTTTAGCTATTGCGGGCTTTCTTATATTGCTCAATCTTTAAGATTTGACACAATATTCTTTATTTGAATAAGTGAAAATGGCTTGTAAATGAATTTCCTTTGTTCTCCTCCTTTCCTAAACCACTTAACATCAACAAATTGAAAATTTCCTGTGTTGAAATTGAAATAATTAAATGGGAGTTATTTGAAATGAATCTCCGAATGCCTTAGTCATTGATGGCCCTTTGTAGAAATGTATTATTTTACTGTCTGAGCTTCAGAGCACTTGTACATGGCATTTGACATAATAAATTAGATACCAACTGTCTGTGTTGGTTTTCATTGTAATCGGAGGAAATTATGACGAGTTTGTCAATCTAATTATAAGTCCCACGATCGATTCCTTACTGTCCCTATCAATTCGAAAAACGATCTGAATAACCTAGAATCAAGACTTTTTTTACTGACCCAACCGTTAAATAAAATAAATTTTATTTGATTTGATCTGACATAACATTATATATTGTGACAATTTGTGATAATTTTTAATATTAGTATTGTATGATTAAAATTTATACATGGAATTCGAATTAATTATGTTAAAAAAATGTTAATTTAAATTGTTTAGCATCAAAAAATCACGAATGCCTTAGAAGGTCATTCTGTAACAAAATGAACATCTTTTGTACCTGCATTGTGGACTAATATTACATAATGAAAGTGATTAAATGAATATGAATATGAATAAACTAGCTTTAGCTGTGACTTTTTCAATGTTGTCTCCTATATTAAGCCAAATTGAAGGTTCTTTAGAAACACAAAAAGTGATAAAAATACATGTGTTAAGATATAGTATGCTAAATAATATCTAGTATGCCAAATTTCAGTTTATTCGGTTCAGCCGTTAAAGCGTGCTTGAGTAACAAACATCAAAACACACTTTCATATTAAAATTTTAGTAAGATTACCAAGCATTACACTAAATAAACTAAACAGGTTCTTTAATATCAAAGATGGCATATTTCCCATCAAAGGATTTTCTTTTACTTATTCCTTGATACAACTTCTATCTATATTGGATGATATTTCAATTCTGTAGATGGAGACTGTGACGTCATGCGGAAGGGAGACGGAACACCTTTCGGTATTAAGAAAGCTGGCTCTGCCCTGATAACGCTTGAGCGGAACTAAGAAATGTGGGAACAAGGTTGTTTGGAGGTGGCATTTATATTTTAATTTTTCTTGAAGGTCTGCCTCCCCTGCCATCATTCTGCATCAGGCCATTCTGTTCGAGAATAGTCGGTACTGAATCGCTAGCAAGGAACCTACGGATAATGTCCTTTAGGCTGGCGTGTCGGAAGAATCTTCCGCTGCTTCTGCTGCAAGAAAGGCCGTAATGACCCAGCGCGTCAATGATATATTACATAAATTTATATAGAATAAAAAAGTAAAGTATGCCATCATACGTCCCACTGCAGGTCACAGACCTCACCTTACCTATGAGGTGGTTTGGGCCATACTCTACCACGGAGTACAAATTACGTATAGCGGTGGTTATTTTGTGCATGCAGGCTCAGTGCGGTTAAGAAGTGTTGTAAGTTCAGTGACGAAACCTTACCGTCAATGTAATCAAGCCGCCTAAAGGCCTCTGACTAGGCTTCACGACCAGTATCAAACGAAACGAGCAGGGACTAATTTGAAATTGTATGTATGCCAATATACCATTACACAAATCGGGTCGTCAACTGAATAGTGTAATCATTTAAAAGTTTTTATCTGTGTCTTTCAATCCGTAAAAATCCTATTCATTATCATTTTGGCCACAGGACATCCACTGCTGAACCCTATGTTCAGCAGAGGCCTATGCCTCCCCCAATGACTTCCAGATCGTCCGGTTGCGCGCAGCCTGCATCCAGCGGCTTCCTGCAACCTTTACCAGGTCGTCTGTCCACCCTGTGGGTAGACCTCCAACGCTGCGCTTGCCAATACATCGTTTCGTATACAGGTTGAACAAAAGAATGGGACACTCCTTAAAACCACGTGATCATCTGGTCATATACAACAACTTTTCCTATGGGAGCAACATCGATATCGTGATTTTATTTTCAGATGTTCCATACATTATCATCGAGGTATGCGAGTAAGTTTGTATGGAGAAGCTGTTTTTTTATATTGATTTCGATGTTGCTTCCATAGTAAAAGTTGTCGTATATGATCAGCTGATCACATGGTTTTGAGGAGTGTCCCATTCTCTTGTACACCCTGTATACGTCTCCTCCATTCCAAATCAAAAATCCTATTTACCGCATCCATAATGTTTTAGCATTTTTCGTACATCGTCGCTTTTACTACACAGTACTTCTTATCTCACCCGGCAAAAAGTTGAAGCAGCACCCAGTTTTGATCCTGATTGATGAAAACCTTTATTTATTTGTATTTTAACGAAATTCGATACGAAAATGGCAATCGGCAAACTGGATCGGAAGACTTGGGAATTGAGAGCTGGAATCAAAGCATATTACGAAATCAAGGCATCTCGCCAAAAATCTGAACATAATTTATGTAAAACACTATACACAACACGGGTGTCGGAAGTGCGGGAAGTCTCTTCGCGACCACGGCCTATGTAATTAGGCCGAAACGTCGGGACAATAGTTCATAAAAAGATGTACCTATGTGTTGCTTCAAAACCCGTGTTGTGTATAGTGTTTTAGTTAAAATAGGCAACATGAAAATTTTAAATATATAATTTATGTAGATGCCATAAAATGGAGACTACATAACAGATATCCAAAGACAGCTTATTTCAAGAGTGGTCCCATAAAAAGTGAAGAAAACTCTACACTTAGGAAGAAACCTCTTAGGTTACGAAACGTTGTACGGACAACAGCACGTCGACCTACCACAAAATGTCAAATTTTCTCATTTGAAAATTAACTCTATATGTCAGGCTTAAAGTTGAAAATCTAATGGAGAATTTTTGACTTTTGGGGTAGGTCGACGTGCTGTTGCCTGTACATGCAGCATTATTTTAATCAACAATGCCATTTTAAAGTACCTTTTTTTCATAATTGGTAACACATATTTAAACTCTACCCGAATGTTACCCGTTACACAGAACAAAAATAACAGAATTATTTATTCAAGTTTTTAGTTATTAAAGTATTTTTTTCTTTAGTAGTCTGAAAGATAATATAATTATGATGTGGTTATTCTCAACAAACTTAACTTTTATTTGAGCGGCAGAATCAACGATGATTTCGTAAACACACATTATACCTATTATTACTTCAACATACATTCCAAGCATGGAATACTCCAAGCGAGGTGCTCGTAGCTCAGTGGCGGCAGCGCTTTGGTATCGATTACTAAAGTTAAGCAACCAACGCCGCGGTCGTGAGTGGATGGGTGACCATTCCGACCATATTTAGTGACATTTATCACGAGCATCTCCGTGCTTCGGAAGGCACGATAAAAGTTGGTCCCGGCCAATATCGCTTGATATTGGTCGTGAAGCCTGGTCAGAGGCCTTAAGGCGGCTTGATAACATCTGACAGTAAGGTTTAGTCACTGGCCTTACAACACCCCTCCACCAATCCGCACCGGGCCCGCGTGGTGGAGTATGGCCCAAACCACCTCATAGTTGAGGCGAGGCCTGTGCCCTGCAGTGGGACGTATATAGGCATACTTTACTTTACTTACATTCCAAGCAAATATTAAGAATAAATACGTACGTAGTTAGTACGAAACAAAATTTTATCTCTTGTAACTTTCCTCTGTATTTTTTCTGAAAGTTCCTCTTTTTTAGCCAAAGTTAATTTAGCGATGGTTCTGAAACGTTCGTTAAATATTGTATAAGCAGTACATTTTCAGCGTGGTCGTTCGTTACCTCAAGTGAAATTCATTTAGCAGGAAAAATGTATGGAAACATAGTTCCTCGGCTCTAATATGATGAAAAAAGTTTGCTTTTTGGGATTCCTTGAGCGCAGTTGTTTACTTTTTATTTTAATAAGGACTTTTTTGCCAATATGGAACAATAATAAAATCAACAAATCCATTAAAACCCTTTTTTTTCTCTGCAAATAAGCCTAAACTAAGCTCTTGTACACGTCCCAAGTTTTTTCTCTAATACTGCTTCGGGACAATTTTGGGCTAGCACCGAGAAGAAGCAGCGCAAGAAACTCGGTACCACGAGTATTGTATGACATTTTACCTCTTAAATGAGCAGGCTGTGGAATTCTTCCTTATTATTAACTGCAGAACCCTACCATATAAATATTTCCAGCTCTTAATATAATGATTGAAGGGAATCAAATAGTCTTCAACAAACTAAGCTATCACATTTAATATTTTATCAAAATGTTTGAAATAAAGCAGCTTTAGCAAAATATTTAGGGTTTGACAGAAACAAGACATGTAGGTATGTGCCAGACAGGTTAAGTCCATGCACTCTTTTCGTTAAAATAATATTCTACTTTATAAAAAAAAACATAAGATTTTTTAAGTGATAATTTTGAACATAACAGCAAGAATGGTTGATACGTACGGTAAACTAAAGGAACGTGAGTTTTAATCCTTTAATATTTTTATGATTAATTATTGCGGTATTATTAGCTCTGTGTTAGGAATTGTTTCATTTTAATTATTCTTTATTCCAGGGATTTCTAAACTAAATTTGAAGTCGATTAACACGTTCTATGCAAAAAAAAAACATTGACCCATTCAGGCCGCGTCAGTCAGTGATGGTTGACATCTAAACTTTTCGTTCGGGCCGCGTCAGTCAGTGATGACCGCGTTTTACGAGGGTTTTCGTTTCGTTCTTACAGGCCGTTGGGCAGTGCTATCAAACTAAATCCCATATTCATTGACCCGCGTGGCCCTCTAGTTGTTCCATATAAAAATGGTTTTTGAAAAAAATAAGAACTTAGAAAGAAAAACAAACAATTATCATGGAAAAAAGTTTATTGAAGGCACAATAAAAAAATGAATCGAATTTCTAAAAATTGAACCCAATCAAAAGGAAATCTTAACAATAATATTTTCTTAGCCATTTTAGTAGCTGGGTGAATATTTGAAAAGAGCCATATCAAGGCATTATTTTTAAAGTTGTAATATTGCTTCAAATTCCATTCTTTATAGTCTTAAGCGTTTCCTAGTTGTACTTATGTACAGAATAAACTAAAGGGACAGTACAGAAACCAATAAATAAGTTGGAAAAGGAATATAAAGATTTTGTACGAACGGTAATGAGAAAAAGTACAAATGGTAATTAATATTTGTTAAATGGTAAGTATGTCAAGTGAATGGTGATGAGGAATAAGATAAATCAATTTTCTATGATTAGAAAGCTCGAAGCTCGAATACCCGCCTCATACAGGAGGCCATTAAACAAAAGCGGGGGCGAAGGTCTTTGCCCAAAGCATAGGAAGATCGCATCTGATAAATCTGAAAACCTCGGATATCAGAACCGTCACGTCAGTTCCGGAAAATTCTCGTCGAGGTCGAGAACTTCTATGGCTGCTTATGTGCCTCGCATGCCCTGAAACCTCCAACGGACGCTAATGACCCTAGAGTCACACATACACGCCACTACACCGATGATCTCCCAGAACTAGACATAGACGAAATTGAGGTGGCTCTTAAACAGCTTCGTAATGGAAAAGAGCCCGGCGAAGATGAAGTCACTTCAGAAATTCTCAAGGCAAGGGGACTTTCCGTTCTTGGGGACCTGAAGAGACTATTAAACTCCGTCATAGCCAATAGGACTAGGTACTCTGAAAGCGTGCAGAAATAGCGTGGTGGCTCTGTTTTTTAAAAAATGAGATAAAATTCTTCTGAAGAACTACAGACCTAAGCTGTTTTCAAGCGTCGCGTGACGACACAAATCGTTTAGCTGACAGATTTGACGCCTTCCAGTCACCAGAGAAGGCTGAGTTTCGTAAAGGCTATAGTCCCGTAGACCATTTTCACACAGTAAGACAGATTCTACAGAAGTCAGAGGGGTATAATCAGCTATTGTGCCTGGCCTTTGTGGACTTCAATAAAGCCTTTGACTCCGTTGAGACCTGAGCTGTTCTAGAATCCTTACAGCGATGCCAGGTCGATTGGCAATTTGTAGAGGTGCTGTGTAGCCTGTAAAAAATGCCATCGATGACTGTTTAGGTCCGAAACCACAAAACAAGACCTATCCAGTTGCTCACAGCCACAGGCTTGAGACAAGGATATGTTATATCTCCGAAGTCAAACGCACTGGAAGACGTCTTCAAGACACTGGATTGGAAAGGAATGTCAACAGCGAATACTTCACGCACTTCCGCTTTGCCGATGATATTGTCATCATGACGGAATCGCTGGAGGATTTGCAAAAAATGCTGCAGTCTCAACGCTGCCTCGCAACGTGAGGTCTAGAGATGAACTTGGACACTATTAAGACATGTTCAATGACCATGCTATCCCCGGACCGGTTTCCGTCGAAAGCATGGCGCTCAAGGTTGTCAAGAAGTATTTCTACCTCGGGTAAGTGCTGCAGTTGGGTAGACAAAACTTCCAGCGAGAAATCGCTAAGAGAGTGCAGCTTGGCTGAGCAGCGTTTGGGAAGCTGCCTCACACCTTATCGTCGCCACTGCCACAATACCTGAAGAGCAAGATATTCGATCAGTGCGTCCTACCGGTGATGGTCTACGGAGCCGAAACGTGGAACATGACAGTAAAGCTGGCCCATCGACTTCACGTCACGTAGCTCAGCTAGCTATGGAAAGATCGATGCTTGGGATTTCGTTAAAGGATAAAATCCAAACTAGTTCATCAGGCAGAAGACCAATGTAACGGACATATTCCAAAAATGTAGCAAGCTTAAGTGGCAGTGGGCTGGCCAGTGGCCACATCTGTCGCAGAACCGATAAAAGGTGGAGTAAAAGGGATCACGAGTGAAGACCATGCCTTGGTAAACGTAGTGTAGGACGGCCTCTAGCCCGATGCACTGACAACCTTAGGAAGGTGGCTGGCCGTGGATGGATGAAAAAAGAGGGAGATCGTGCTCTTGGGCGATCTTTGGGAGTGGCTTACGTCCAGCAGTGGACTGCAATAGGCTGAATAGATAGATAGATATCATTACCATTCTTAAGAACTCATTACCGTCGGCAATACATTATATGGTAAAAAATGGTAATTAAATAAACGGTAATTATATTTTGGGAAGTTTTGTAATTTACTTCATTTTCCATGGAACCTATAACTATAATTTATGAAAGAATTAAAAATAATCTATTAGACAACCACATTATGCAATTGTAATTATAAAATGTGTCCTTCTACTAACCATAAATACACGAACGGTGTGGAGTTTACTTTAACCTATCAAGCTTCAATTGCCCCACCGGTTGGAGCGCATAATAGATTTTTTATTGTGTCTCTTGACCTTGGCCTGACAGGATAAAACAAAACGGTGTGTAGTCGTTAATTTAAGGCTTGACGGCTACAATAACAATCTTTGACACATCAGCGCTGGCCGACTAGAGAGCCAAGACTTCCAGCGTCCAGAAGAGCTATCCAAAGCGATGTTAGGCTAATTCCGAAAAGAGAAATCAAGCTGACCAAATCGTCGAATGGTAATTATGCTGATACCCGAGGACAATTTTTGTAAGGACTTTTTACTAATTATATTTGATCTTTAAGTGTTAAAAGCATATTTTTTATACAGATTAAACATTATATTACAGGAATATCTGGTGAAAACTTCGATCTTCCAAGAGGAATATGAGAATTTAAATAAATTGTGTTCAATTTTGGGAAAAGGGACACCAATGGTAATGAGATTTTCAGGTTTTGACCTGAAAAAAATGTATGTTAGGGCCAATCAAACAGCCTAGCATGTGATGTGCGAGCTAGGATGCGTTGTAACCTTAGTAGCTTTTATTAGTAAGAGTCAAAATAATTGCTGTACACGTGTTCTTTGTGATCAGACGCGCGATATGGTAGTTTTCAAATATTCACCCAGCTAACAACAATACAACAAATACTGCCCGACACCGCGACCCGCGCGGCTCCCTGTTACGGAAAGTCGATTTTTCCTCTCTATAGGCCGCGTCGGTCAAGGCTGCCCGACGTTAATTATTTCCATGATGGCTCAAATTGACTTTTGTTAAAACAACATACATTTGAACATTAGAAAAAAGCATATGAGCAGAGGAATCTTTTGACTAATTTTGAACAGAACTGTAATTTTTGCTAGGCCTTAAGGGATAGTTGATCGCTGTCGATCAGCACTGACCGCGTCGGCCGAGAACGTGTTAAATGAGTGGAAAAATGAATTTGACTACTCAAAATTATTATTTGCACGATTAAATTTACTTAACACATTATTAATGCTTGACATAATACCGACTGTCTTTGAGCTTAAGTTAATCAAATCCTATTTGCTTTACAAAACCGAGTAAACTAAAATATAGTACACGTTTTATCAAAGCTTATATTAAATCAACATTGACACTTCAACTAAATATTTTAATCAAATAAATTAAAATAAATAAAATCACGTAAACTTACTTCGAACTTAAACTTTAAGCTTTGTTTATTCATAATTATATTTAATTTAATTTAAATAAAAAACACCAAATTTACTATAATTCACCTACTCTATCTATAGTCTATAGTATTACTCGATAGTATTTGTAACGAATGGAATATGTTTTTAGACATTACAATATAAGGTTAGATATATAGTCACCGATAGCAGTGTTCCTTATTTCTAATTTTATTTTAACTGCATGCTTCTCTTCTTAAAGTCTGCTAATCCTTGGTGTAGCTCTTCAAATCAACTCGCCATGATGTTCGGACCAGTATATTAAATGTGATTGTTTCTTACTATTTTGAGATGTGTTATCATTGTTAAAATCGTTTAAAAACACCTTACATTATATTAGATCAGTTTTCGACTAACTTTTAAGTTGTAAGTCTTTGCTATCAGCTAGTTACTACCAGTATGAGTAATAGCCTATAGTTTTTTTAGCAAAAGCAGACTATCACATAATCTTTAATATTCTTCTGTGGTACAAGAAATAAGCAAAATTTTAGTTATTCAATCGAATACTTAATAAATATTTAAGTTAGCTGTGTGCTCATCTCAACTTTGCATTATGACTAGAACACAATAAGATAAGTAAACTTCGTCTAAAACTTTTTGCATTACAATATCTTAGTTTTCCCTAGGGCTCCCGATATTTTGTAACTGATAAACTTATAAATATTATTTTATGATAATAGTTTCAATGTGATTTTTCTGTGAATAACATTGAACAACATTCATCCATTCTTATTAGATTTTGATAAGTTGAAGCTGGTTTACTAACAGCGAATCACGTAAAAAAAATTGACAGCAGCCTGTCGATTCCGTAAGAAAACGCAAATATACTTGCTCTAAATATATTTAGAGCAAGTTTATAGCAAAGAGCCTATTCTGCTAAGAAATGGTTTCAATTACTTATTGTCGGTGAGTGACTTCAGTGTCAAAGTAACAGTATCACCTAAGCTAGACTCTATTTTGTTTCAGAGTTGGTTCACATTAATTGAAGCCGAGGTGATCGCGGTTTTTAACCGACTTCAAAAAAAAGGAGGAGGTTCTCAATTCGTCTGAATGTTGTTGTTTTTTTTTTTTTTTTTTTTTTTTTTTTTGTATGTATGTTACGCGATTACGCCGTCAATTATGGACCGATTTCAAAATTTATTTTTTAGTTTGAAAGGGTATACTCCCGAGGTGGTCCCATTTCCACCAAGTCAGATTCTGATGATGGGATCCCTGGGAAATCGAGGGCAACCCTCAATTTTTATAGGCACCCATAATGTTTTGCATATATTTTCTGACTCGATGCTGATTTTTGGGTCTGGTAATCATCATGTCATGTTGCTGACCTGATGATGGAAGCCACAGAACTCCTTAACGGATAGGAGTTAGAAGGTAATACTGCAATTTGTCGACAGAACGTATTTCGCAGTGT
Organism: Anania fuscalis; assembly: GCA_950371115.1. Lineage (NCBI taxonomy): Eukaryota > Metazoa > Arthropoda > Insecta > Lepidoptera > Crambidae > Anania > Anania fuscalis. Next base: position 10,260,649 of record OX493349.1, read on the forward strand.
GTTGAGCAGACGTGGAGCTTATAAGGTACCAGACCGCCAATTTTTATTTACTGGGGGCGTACCCGCACACCCAGTAACGAAAAAAAATTTGAAAGTTCCTTTCTTAATTTAACCTGTTATTTAACGCGAGACCTTATCCTATGGTTACGACACCAAAATAGCCGCCGTTCTGGTTGGAGTGTAGGTAAACCCTTTTCTTAAGACTTAAAAATTTTCGTCGAAAAATTTACTTTATATAAAACGTTATTTTTATCATACCATTGGATGGGGGTTCCATAGAGGACCAATATTAGTTAAGGTTACTTTGCTGTAAAGTAATTTTTGGCGATGTTAGGAGGGAAAAAATAGAGGACTTAACACCTAAAATTGTAAAATAAAAAAAGTTTAATAAAAAACTCAAAACCGACTTCAAAATGAAACTAAAAAGCGAAAAATAATATTGACTAAAACATACCTAATCAGTTCTTTTTGGAGTCGGTGCGAATGAACACATTTTAACTCTCGATGGCTGGCACCGACTCCAAAAAGAACTGATTAGGTATGTTTTAGTCAATATTATTTTTCGCTTTTTAGTTTCATTTTGAAGTCGGTTTTGAGTTTTTTATTAAACTTTTTTTATATTAGAGAATCGACAGAACAGCAAAAGGACGTCTGTTAAATTGCCACCTAAGGCACTTCATCACATTTAATATATCTTCAATATTACTAGTATAAGTAAAATATGTCTATATGTCCCACTGCAAAGCACAGGCCTCACCTTAACAATGAGGTAGTTTGGGCCAGTGCGGATTGGTAGAGGGGTCTTGTAAGGTTAGTGACTAAACCTTACTGTCAGATGTAATTAAGCCGCCATAAGGCCTCTGATTAGGCTTCACGACCAGTATCAAGCAATATCAGCCAGTGCCAACTTTTAACGTGCCTTCGGAAGCACGGAGAGCTCGTGATAAATGTCACTAAATACGGTTGGAATGGTCACCCATCCACTCACAACCGCGGCGATGGTTGCTTAACTTTAGTAATCGATACTAAAGCGCTGCCGCCACTGAGCTACGAGCACCTTATTATTAAAATGATAGTACAAAAATAACATTTATTAAATTCGAAGACATATTCGTGACTTTGGTTCTCTTGCTGATAATTATTATCCTCATTGAGAATCATATTTCACCATAACTGAAATGTAACTTTATAATTATAAATAAATTGTTTCCACAATCACACCAATTATCTAGCTCCAAACTAAGCAAAGCTTGTGCTATGGCGACTAGATAACGGATAAACATGCTTAAATACGTTTATAAACTGTGACAGTATATGACTTAGGTGCAAATATGCTCGTGCTCCTCACACTAACATTTGCCCCTTGTGGGATTCGAACCCGCAACCGCCAGGCATCGTAGTCCGGAGTGCGAACCACTACACCAGACGGTCGTCAAAGCTTAAGCTCAAGCTAAGCGTCAAAGCTTATCACTTAAAGCTTTTTTAAAAGCTTATTTTATTAAACTTACACATTTTCTTACTCTATTTTGCGACTTCAAAAAAAATAACGTAACACCTTCTTGAGTGATTACACAGAATTAATGTGTCTCTTAGCCTGTCATGAATTAGTTTAAAAATTTATAAGTCTGTACCCAAAAAATAATTTTAGGTAAATAATGAATAACTTTGTTCTATGTACGGATTTAAGCTAATGGAAATACTGTGCTGTTCTATCATAAGATAGTATTATGGAACGGTTGTTTATAGCAATAACAATAATTTTATCGATTTGACTAGGGATAGTCATTTTATTATACAGGGTGTAAAAAAAGGCTTAACGAAGCCTTAAACCACGAATTCCATACATAAAACCAAGTAGAATGCAAAAAAAATAATTGCTGGGAAATGGCTTTTATTTTTGGGTATCAAAAAAAATATCCGATTTTATTAGTGTATATCCTGTTAACCTATGATTATACACCGTGAATTTTGAGATACCCGAGAAAATTAACTAACATACTCAGATAACGATATACATCGAATTCGGCGAATAAAAAAAAATTTTTTTATGAGAAATTTATTTAATAGGTCACTAACTTTCCTTAAAAAATATGCACTATAAAAGTCCTGCTAATTCAAATAGTAATCATTATCATTCCAACATTAACGGAACCAAAATCCACCTAATTTAGTCGCGTAATATTGGCGTACGGAAGGAATAACTATGAATGATTTTTTTTTCATTCATAGTTATTCCTTCCGTACGCCAACACCGTACGCCGTTCCGTTTTTTTTATTCGCCAAATTCGATGTTTATCGATATCTGAGTATGTTAGTTAATTTTCTCGGGTATCTCAAAATTCACGGTGTATAGGTGAAAAGCAATCGTAAAAAATAGTTTTTAAATGTGTACCATAAAAACTAAAAAAGTTAAAAATCAAAATCAACAACATTGACTTCATATTGCCTAAACTCGTCCTATCTTTGGTACGTTTAACCATCTGATATCGTCTTATTCCTTCCCCTTATACAGAGCGAGAAGGAGTTAAAGATAGGACGAGTTTATGCAATATGAAGTCGATGTTGTTATTTTGTAATTTAATTTTAACTTTTTTATTTTTTTATGATCGACATTTGAAAGTTGGTGGTTACGATTGCTTTTTACCTATATAGACACAGGTTAACAGGATGTACACTAATAAAATCGGACCTTATATATACTGTGATAGTAGTGTCTGTAGTTTAGTAACTATTCGTCAGTATTTTCAAATAGTGGATGTATGAATGTATATAAGGTGTAAACTTATTAGTTAACTCTTTTCTAGGGGATGATTCTACTGCTTAAATAGAATATTTTTTTCTATGGGACCAACTTCAAAATCGCAAAACAAAAAATCGTTCATACAAAACGGCAGACCAGCTGAGATCAGTTTGTATAAAGATATCAAATATTTTTTTACGATTTCGAAGTTGGTCTCATACAAAAAATCGTTTTATTTAAGCAGTAGAACCAATTACTTGATACGTTTACATCTTATATTAGATTCTTGCGATTACTAAATCGCAATACTTCGAAAATACGTTTCCTGATCTTCAAGTCATATTGCAGTAGTAGTACAATACGATGGATTACGTATTGGCAAGCGATACAGAGTCAGCTGGCTGAAAAGCAGCACGGAGACTCCATTCATTTATTAGTAAAAGCAACGGACACACTGGGAGCAAAGGATTACGAGGTAAAAAATTCGTTTAACGACAAAACAAAAGAAATAAAAAGAACATCTATACACCGAGAAATTTTAGAAGAAGAAGATTTACCTTTAGTAGTATTATCGACCCATGTGTTGTATTTTTGTTTTTAAATAAAAATATTCTTCTGCTCAACTAATTAAAAAAATTATTATCAACTCGAAAGCGTGAGGAACGATAGTTTTTTTTACGGGATGTGACGTATTTAGGTACTGCTTGACGCATAAAAAATGTTTTAAGTAAAAGAAGCTCCCGCACAAAGTAGTACAGCATAAACTCATCGCACGTCGCAAACTCATCGCACGCTCAACGTACAGGCGATTTGAATTAAAGAAAAAAACCTTCATTAATCTATTGTACTACTAAGATAGAATCATTTTACTGCGGGAAAACAACCACTAAAATTTCTCGGTGTATAACATCTGAAAGAGTGTCGTTACGCTTACTAATTTCGATTTTTTTGTGCTTTCACAATAATTTCCTTAAGTATGCATGTAAAGGGATCGCGCGAGGGCTAGAATTGAACACGTTGAAACTAATACAAGTTAATTGCACGCAATATAAATATTTTACCCTATTTTAAATTGAGTAAGTACTAAAACTTATTCTTGACTTCGAAACCTGGTTTCCTTCCTGTTGCCTGGCGAATATAATATCATTTTTCGCTTCGTTTTTAACCAATAATCAAATATTGGTCATATTCGATTTACCTCTAGTTGACGTATCGATTCAAAACTATAAAAACATGTGTAACACATTCCATCATCAGGGCCCTAACCATGAACTGTTAAAACAATCACAAATCTGCCAAACATTATCATTTCTGTCAAATTTTGTATGAAATGACGTACCAAAATTGACAGATATGACAACTTTGAGATTGTTTTAAGAGTTCATGGTTATGGCCCTGATCATATCGATACCTCTGAGCTGATCTGATGATGGAACCAGAAATCTTTCGCGTTTGCGCTAATTTGATTCTTTTATTGTTTATTAGCGGTGCCCGCAACTTTGTTTGCGTGGTCTACAGGATGTTTGGTGTGTTAAATTAGGGATAGTATGTTAGGTAACAAAAAAACGTTTTAAATAAAGAACAATAATTTTGAAATATGCCACTGGAACATTTAACCGGGATAAAAAGTATTTTGTATTTTGATCCAGATAATCATCATAATATGTGTGCGAAATTTAATCCCAATCCGTTCAGTAGTATTTGCGTGAAAGAGTAACAAACATCCATACATACAAATTTTCGAGTTTATAATATTTATGAAGATTTGTTTATTTTTACCTAAATAATATTGATTTTTTATGTAATTTAGGTATATTCTTAAAGTTTTAAACTAAAAGATTAAGATAATTTACGAACCACTGAGTGTATCACTAACTTAACTTCATTGGTAGCAAAGTGCTCTATTGTGGAGCATTGGTTAGAGATTGCTGCAGATAAATAAGTAGCTGATAACGATACTAGAAGTGCCATAGGATTTATTTGTTCAGGATATACAGGGTTATTTGAAAAAAATCAGCAAACTCGCACGACTAGATAGCTAACATCATAAACAACAACATTTGTTCCACGAGTTTTATCATAACTCAATACATTAATTAAAAATGATTTTCCAAGCTTTTATTGTACTGTCGTGGTATTTGTAAGTCTATGTCCCATTCACTACAAAAAGGCGGCGTGCGCGACGCAAGCGATGCAATGCGCATCAATGTCAAGAACAATCAGACGTAAAATTAAATTGATATTTATTTTTGTATGAAGTAAAAATGTGTCAAATTATTAAAAAGTCGTAAAACAAATATATTGTTGTTTATGATATTGGATTTCTAGTCGTGCGAGGTTGTTGATTTATTTCAAATAACCCTGTATATGACGGAAATAAGAATCAAGTTGAACAACGGTAGAGCTCACTTCTAAACTTTTTCACCTTATAGGATTACCAGTTTAGAGGATTAAAGAGAGGCTTCCAACCGAATTAGAGGAAGAAATCAAATTTGATTAGTTTTTTAGTTATTTTACATTAAAATGTACGATTATATCAGTTTCCATTGCAAATATTCATACATTTTAATATTTTTTGTTATTTTTAGACTATTTTTGTAACAAAGATTGCAGTCAGAACTATAATATCAAACAATTTTATCGAACGTGCCGAATTATTAGCTGTAATAAAACAAGTACAAGTAAGATTCTGTTTGGGTAACAGATCCTTGGCTAAGTTAATTAAAATCTTGCCAAATTAATTGGCGAATCTAATTTGCATTTTGAATATATTTATGACTAACGTAAAAGCTCCTATTAACGACCCACTAAAATGTGTACTCTATTAACGATCTAATTTTTAAATCACTAATATTAGACATAATATAGGGTTCCAGAAAAGTCATAACTTAAAAATTAGTTACGTATTTTTGTTGGACAACAAAACGAGTAAAGTTTGTGTGTTTAAATAGCCAGTGAAAGAAATAATTGGACAGTAAGTGGGACGCGCCCGAAGCTGACGCACATTTCATAGTGTCGCGTCTCCAGCCACGTAAGTATACCTTAATACTACTTAAGGAAAATAACACACTAAAAATGGATTTGTCTTACTGCTATCGCATTACAACTGTAACGTATATATTCGTTTTCCAAACTAACTCTTAATATAATACTTTTTATTGGTGTTTGTGTTATAAAATCATGTTTTAATTTAAGGCGGTAATAGAATCCAAATTTCAAAACTTGATTCTAATAACGACTCATGGCGTTGTTAAATTTTTAAGAGCATTTAGTATTTTTAAATAATATCTATTATAAACTACCTCATTTGATTTTATTTTTTTCTTGTTCAATTCTTAAAATTATATTACTTTGTTGGATCTATTAACGTCAAAGCTTTTTCTTAAAGTTTTTGTGTAAAACTCGATTCAACGTTAATCAATATCCCTATTATTATAATGATATTGTACTGTAAATACTTTATTATCTGAATTAAAGACTAACGGACATTAAAAAAAATATATAGCAATGAGATCTAATTTAACAGTATTCCATAAAGCGGATATTTTATCTGTTTATTATTAATTTTATTGGTCGCTTATAGAATATTGTAACCTTCATACTTGATTCTATTATCGACTCACAGATGTGACGATATTTTTGGTAATATTACACTACACAAAAACAAAATGTATATTTTTGAACAAATTGGCTTATTTCTTGCATACGTGACGTTTTGAGAGATATTGTCACAGGACATAATTATTATTAATGTAAAATCATATTTGCTATCCAGTTTTATTTATGGCTTCATGGCATTGGCTTTATTTCATATGATTTCAAATCAAACAAAAATGGTGGGACGGAATGGGGGCCATGTAACTTTTTAAAGCTTCTTCCGAAGAATTAAATTCTATATCTCTTTAAAGATTGTGTTCTTTTATTGAATCATGGAGCCGCAGAAGCGCAAGCAGTACGCCTCTGCTCAACTAGAAGCTGCGCTTCTAGCTATAAATGAAGGGACCAGCATATTATACGAAGCTTCAAAAACCTACGGCATACCGAGGACAACTCTGCGTGACAAGAGAAATAATAAATATATAAATGAACACTGTGGAAAACAAACTGTTTTAACGAAGGAGGGAGAAAAAAGACTGGTAGACTGGATTTTCTATTGTTTTAAACTTTCATGGTCACTAAATGGATTTTCTATCTCGGGAAGTTAGGTTTTTATTGTATTACAGATAAAAATATTTTTGTTACTGATTTATAATATCTAATTAGTATGTAAGTAATTAAAAAGCAAGCATTTAATTATTTGAAGACTGTTTTCTGAGACTAATTATATATTTTTTTAATTAAAATAACAAAAAATAAGTGCTCTAAGCGTTGAAATAAATCATTTTTTTCATATTATAATAATTTTGATCTGATAACTATTGTTATTATATAATAAATACCTTTAAAACGATTTTTTATTTTATTTAATAGTATAGAAGAAGTGACAATTTCGTAGCGGTCGGTGAAAGAAGTAGAAAAATCGGTAATAGAATCTTGCCGCATTCTATGGGTCGGTTATAGAATCAACTACTGTTTTGGATTAAATAATTATTTAATAACTATTGTGTTATTGAATATTGAATTTAAGTACTGAATTGCAAAGAATACTTCGTTGAGATTAATTATAAATTATAACATCTTTCCTAACATAACAGCTTATAACTATTTTTTTAAAGTGAATCCTAAGACAGCTAAAACTGGCGGTAATAGGAGCATTTACGTTACTAATAATGCACATCTAAAAAAAGTCATAGGCTTAGTGAGTGAATAAAAGCAGTCACGCGGTGGCCAAACAAACTAACAGAACTATTGAATTTTTAATTCTACAAAGCCATAACACAAAAATGTTTTACAATGGTGGTTAAAAACAGTATCCATTATAAAAGGTAAGATTCATATCCTATCTAGTGACCTTAACCCTTCGTATAAATCCCATTCAACGGTCTGACAAGGCTCCTTTTAAACATAAGTCAAGAAGAAACTGACTCAGCTCGCTTTATATAAAATATTCCCAGCATTCGGGGAGACCTATTGATTCTAATAAGGTTTTTAAAGATCCTTTGTCAATGTGATTAAAATGGAAATTATGGATGTTTCTTGAAGCCTGTAATAATTAGAAAAACAGATGTTGCTTTGGAAGCAGATTGTCTTACTTATGCAAAATAAAGGATGATTTTGTTTTACTTAATTAAGTTTGTTTTTGTTAATTTAGTTTTTATTTTGTTTCGAATTTAGTTTGCAATGTTTTTTACAGACGAAGCTTCTAAATTGTACCTACATTTACCTTTAAATATTATACCTACTTTTCCCATGCCTGTGTAATTAAAAATAAATTTAATGTGATAGACAAGGCACTAAGTTATCGGATATTAATAATCTAGCGTTACGAGATACACACCTAGATTCGAGACAAATTGTCGACATTTCAAATCAGCTATATTCTACAACAGATTACAGCAAGATGCCAAAATAAGTGTCATTAAGTCAATTAATCTCGTAGGCGTAAATCGACTTTATGAAATTTAATTATGAGGTACCTAAAACTCAACGAAATGAATTTCAATGAATGAAAGGCCTATATGAAATAAATAAAAAATATTGGACAACATCACATACATTGCTCTGATCCTATAGCAAAGAAAAATTTTCTCTGCTTAAGGTAAGTAGCTAAAGCACTTGTGCTATAGAAATGAGAAACAACGACGGTACCACAACACCCAGACCCGAGACAATATAGAAAAGTTCGTTTTCTACATTGACCCGACCGGGGATCGAACCCGGAACCTCGAGAGTTGGCGACGCCATATAGTCCGGCGAGCTCGCCTCTCGGCTACGGAGGTCGTCGAAATGTAGTTAGATTTGTTTTCATCTCTCGAGTATTCAAATATAATTCGAATCGTTAGAATTGTTTCAAAAACTTAAATTTAAATGTCATGTCAGCGTTACTTAAATTTTATCACTATTCAGTCTAGATTATGCAAATCCTAGGTATTGTTGAATTAATCCGAAAGCAGACAGATGGGTATCAGTCACCTCGTCTGACATTCAACCATTAAAGTTTTTAGTTTTCTATTATAATTTCTTGCAAACCAGAATTTAAAAACTAAATCGTAAAAAGTAGTTCAAAGAAGTTTAAATTGTAGGAGTCCATGAAATAAGTACTTATTAGGGTTCAGTATAAGGAATACTAATTTTTAAAGAAAATAAAATATCTTTTATGAAAAATAACCGGATAAAGGAACACTCGTGTCTGTCTGTACGTCTGTTACAGCCAATTTGCTCCGAATCTACTGAAACGGTAATTTGTAATTTAGTACCCCTTTAACTTTTGTGGTCTAAAAAGTATGTGTAACGTTAATAAAAACGATAATGGCTGTCACAATTTGAGGGCAAATTAAAAAAATAAAACAAAATTTGAAATTTTAAAAAGTTAAGTATGCCTCACTTCAACTAAGAGATGCTTTTGGCCCATACCCACCACGCGGGCCCAGCGCAGATTGGTGGAGGGGTGTTGTAAGGCCAGTGACTAAACCTTACTGTCAGACGTTATCAGGCCGCCTTAAAGCCTCTGACTAGGCTTCATGACTAGTATCAAGCGATATTAGCCGGTAGCAACATGTAACGGGCAATAAAACCAATTTATTTCTGTAAATAGGCTTAAACTAAGCTCTTTTACACATCCCATTTTTTCCCTATCACTGCTTCGGGACAATTTTGGGATTTTCGCCAAGAAGCAGCGCATGAAACTCGGTCACTTTGTCAGCCTCTTTTTAAATAGTGTATAGTTTACATTACAAGATAATGTACCTGTGCGAGCAGGGCAGTATTTATTTCCAAACATTTTTAATCAACATAACATAGCATAGCAAACATATAGGTAGTCATTTACAGTATAATACCTTTTTGCATTAAAGTCATTATAATATGCGATTTAAATTTCAACATAGGCAGTTCAACAATAGACGCTGGTAATTTATCAAAAAAGCGAATACATTTCCCATAAACGAATTAACTGTGCCTTCTGAAAAACGGAGAACCTTATGACCCTTTGACCGGTATAAACAATTATAATTTTTATTGGTTTTTTAATCCTAACTCAAGGACAAAAAGTTCAAAATATGATGGCAGCTATTTGGCCACCACTGGTCAAAGTTTTAATGACACTAAATATGGTCAGAACGGTCACCCATCTACTCACAACCGCGGCATGTGTTGTTTTACTTTGATAATCAATACCAAAGCGCTACCGCCACTGAGCTACAAGCGCCTATCACCACAAATTTTGATAATAGTTCTTTCGTAGGTAAAAAAAAACCTATATGAACTACAAGTAAACCCTTCGGACTGGTCCAGATTTTTGAATATAACGCTCATTTATGGTAGCCCAAAATGGTCAAATAAGTTGTTACGGTGCCCTGTTCCTATCATCATCATCATCATCACCAGCCTATATCAGTCCACTGCTGGACACAGGCCTCTCCAAAAGGAGGATTTTGCCATAATCGCCACGCTTGGCAGGCGGGTTGGTGATCGCAGTTTGGCCAGTGGTGGAGAGGAGACGCTGCTGCCCGTCTTCTTGTGGCGGTTCTCCTGTAGTCGCCTCTTACGACACCCACACCCACCCCTGTTCCTATATATTTCTTAAACCAATGTAAATGAGCCACATTGTTTTACATATTTAATTTATACAGTTCAATTTGGACTTCTCAGACATTATCACTCTTAAGTAATCCGAGTTTCATAGTAAAAGTAAATTATATCGGGCCTTCTGAAATAGTTTTTTAATATTATTTCGCAATTTGATAAAAGTACTTGTTGTTTTTATTTTATTTTTATTACTCGAACGCTGTAAGCGATATTTGGAACGTAATTGAGTTTAATTTGGTTTATCGTTTCAGGGTTTGTGGCGGAATAAGCTAGTTTTTTTATTTTATTATTTTGCGTAGACGAATTCCTGGTAAAATAATATTTATTTTTTATTGTGTGCGGTTATGAACAGTAACAAATTTAAATGAATACGAACAACTTTCTCTATGTTTAACTTCGAAATTGCAAATTTATTTTTCGTTTCTACAGAATTATCAATGATAAATAGAGCATTTTCTTTTTATGATTTTGATGTACACCTTACAATAAAAGTTGATTGTATAATTAGGCACATTTTCTCCCTTTAATAGGGCTCCTATTTAAAAACAACACCCCGTAAAATATTTTATATAAGTTTATTAATATTTTATTTAAAATATGGTTTCCCCATTCTTTATCAATAAATCATTGGGAAAAATAGAAAAAAATATGTTTCCTTATGAATCTTATCGCCCTAATTCAATTTCAACTAAAAGTTTACATTTTGAGAGCGATGTAACCTGCCCATCGACACTTTGAAATTCAGCTATGTTGTTGAATTTAAACCTATTACAGATATGCTCGTTTCAGATCTTATAGAAACAAACTTAAGCAATCAAACTATGTATTTAGTAGTTCGTTAGAAAATTTACTTCCCCAAAAATATTTAATGCATAATACATTTTGAAATGACCTACCGGTGATGACCTACGGAGCCGAAACGTGGAATATGACAGTAAAGCTGGCCCACCGGCTACATGTCACTCAGCGAGCTATGGAAAGGTATACCTAATCAATAATAAGATAAAATCCGAAATGAGATCATCAGGCAGAGGACTAAAGTAACGGACGTAGTCCAAAAATGTAGCAAGCTTAAGTGGCAGTGGGCTGGCCACATCTGTCGCAGAACCGATGAAAGGTGGAGTAAACGAGTGGAGACTACGCCTAGGCAAACGTAGTGTAGGACGACCCCCAGCTCGATGGACCGACGACCTTAGGAAGATGGCTGGCAGTGGATGGATGAAAAAAGCGGGAGATCGTGCTCTTTGGCGCTCTTTGGGGGAGGCCTACGTCCAGCAGTGGAGTGCAATAGGCTGAGATGATAAGATGATAACATTTTGAAAACGAGATATATTAGGCATCTTTGCCGCCAAAAGCGAGAAGTTAAATATATTTAGTAAAAGCTAATTGCAACATTAGCCTAACTACGAACCTAACCCTTAACCACATTCTAGTGGGCAAACATAGGAGGACTAGGGCCTAACTTAATATCCCAATTCCGCTACGCATTACGAACTTTACTAATTAAAGTAACTCCTTTAATTGGCCAAAGGGTTAAAAGTGAAGGAAACCAGACTATTAACGGAAGGCACAAAAGAACTTCAAAATAACGTTTAAGTGTAATTGTTGTTTGGGACATTTAATTTCGTTCAGCATTGCAGTTCGCCCGGTGAGTTATGGTAAGTGTAAATTAAGGCATGGTCATTTTTGCGGGTAAAAGTTTTTATTTGGCCACAAAGTATACAGGGTTACATTGCAAAGTAGTGCCAAATTTAAAAAATAAGATCCAGTGGTGCACTGCATACGGTATTTGTCGGCAATTTGAACCTCTGGTTTGCGCGGGCGCTCCTGCTGTTAGAAACGTAAGGTAAGGTACCTTAAATCGAAAAGGCTAAGGTTTGTTTTCGCGCGCCATTGTGACTATTATTGCATTGAACTTTGCAGTTCTAGGTTGCACAGAGAGAGTGCGTGCATATTTTTTATAAATGAAACAAGATTATCTACGCGTTCCACCATTTAACAGCGAATAATAATAATAAATAATAAAAATAAAATGTCTTTGTTTTTTACAAAAATGTGTTAGATCGATTCTGAGTGGTGCCTGAAAATTTGGCACTACCTTTCAATGTAATCCTGTATAATACATTATTTAGGTTTAATGATGGTTTTTGTTTATTGATATATTTGGACAACCAACAGGATCATACACCTTAAAAGCTAAAAGTTACAAGATGAGGGGTTAAGAGATGGTCCTGCCTTAATTACAGGTTGTCACGGAAAGCGCAAACAAAGGTAGTTGGGATTGGTGGGAGCATAAGGCACCCCTTCTTGTAATAAGTTACATTTAAATTTAATTCCAAGTTACAAAAACAATGCTTGTCGGGCCACGCGCAGTGTAAGGCCGTTTTCTGATTTGTCGGCACAGCAGCGGCGCGACATCAGCATGCTCGGTATACGCGGTACCGAGTCAATCAGGAACGCTCCATTGAAATATAGGTTATATAGGCGCTTGGTAAGCTTCTGTACCGCGTATACCGAGCATGCTGATGTCGCGCCGCTGCTGCGCTGACATATCAGAAAACGGCCTAAGGTTTCGTAGTTTCCCGTCACAATAATAAGGTATTTTCTACATGTTTTACAACTTCATGTAAGTAATTATCTTCTTCAACTAAATTTTAAAATTTAACTCGGTAAGTTGTAAAGCCTGCATAGCTGCGATAGTTTTTCTTTTAACTTCGTTATACTACTATCGATATATTTTTCACATGTCTTAAAGCAACCATTAACCCTAAACCTGTCCTTGCACCTATAATATTTTTAAAACACCTATTAAATAACATCACAAATCATAGGATGAGCGAGAAAAAAGAACAACCCCACTGTAGGAGGTACCCAAAAAAGGTCCAGACTTGTTGAATAATAGTACATTATGATACGAGTGTGCAAAGTTGATTATTATACACGAGGCATTATTGTAAGCGCGAGCGAACAGGCGAGCGCTTTAAGGAAGCCGAGTGTCTAATAATCAATGCACACGAGTTGCATACGACGTTTTTCAACACAATTGCGAGGAAAAAACCAAACTAAAATCTAAAATACCTTCTCCGTTTTTGCTGTTTTTCTCTGTATTTTGGCGGCAACAGGCTATCACTTACGTTTCGTGCCTCGGTAAGTATTTCCGACGGGTTGAATAACATTTTACTCGTCTTACATTACACAAAGTAGACATTTTTGATACTAATTAACCACAGATCAATAACTTTACCAAATATTTAGGGAAAATGGCATGTAAGTTTTGTTTTTTTCGCGCGCCGCAATTGCGATGCGCGTGCAGGTTCAATAATGGCACAGGAAAAACTGGCTGTTCAGCCGGAGTAGCAGCGATTTAAAAAATAAAATCAACTATAAATTATTGTTTCTAAAAATGATAGTTAAGTTAATTTATGTTTATTAATATTCAATTTGATAAAATGAAATATTTATTTGTCATCTTAACCCTAAAATAATTGAATATTGGTAAAATATTCAATGTTCTTAAACATAACCATTTGCTGGATTTAAAAAAAAGTTTACATTACCGCACTAATGCGATAATGTTATTACAGCACAAGTGCGTAATATGATGAATTATGAAACTAAAAACGATGTTATAAGAGTCAATTTACGAGCAACTGTGTTGAAAAATAAGTAAACAGCTAGACTGCTATATAACTGTCTTTCCAAAGTCAATAAGATACGGGTCCAATTAGCAAAGTAGGTACTCCATAAAATTGTTTGAAGAAAACGCATTCACTTAGGAATTTCCAACTCAGTACAGCTACCTACTTACTTTATTTTAGGAAAGCGATAGTTAAATTCCAACTGCTTACGGCCACACTTTGAGACGTCACTTTAGTTGCTTACTTAGATAGACCTGACTAAATTAAAATAATACTAATACTGTTTTATTTAATCCTATTCATATCATAAAGAACTCAAACTAATCATTGCTCAACGTGCCCCATACTGATGCCCAACTTACCCCACCATAGGGGCATTTGAGCAACGTTGACATGTGTAAAAAAAATTGAAATAGCTTGAAATCTAAAACCACCTGAAAGATAGTAGAAGGTTTCTTTATAACTAGAAAAAAACGCTTGATAAAACGGTGTAAACATCATATCTCTGCATCAAACACATTTCTAACTGTAATACATTTAGTCAAAAATTGCTCAACTAGACCCACCCTACCCTACCCAAAAAAGGTCCAGACTTGTTGAATAAAATAAGTAAACAGCTAGACTGCTATGTAACTGTTTTCACAAAGTCAATTTAAGATACGGGTCCAATTAGCTAAGTAGGTACTCCATAAACTTGTTTGAAGAAAATGCATTCACTTAGGCTGGGTTGCACCATCTTAACTTTAACCATAACTTTAACTTTATCTGGTGTTTCTGTATGGAGTTTGACAGCATTTTGACATTTTTTAAAGTTAAAGTAAGATGGTGCAACTCAGCCCTAGGAATTTCCAACTTAGTACCGCTACGTACCTACTTACTTTATTTTAGGAAAGCGATAATTAAATTCCAACTGCTTACGGCCACACTTTGAGACGTCACTTTAGTTGCTTACTTAGATAGACCTGACTAAATTCGATACGAACAAAGCCAAGTTAATTCTTCTTCTTCCTAGCGTTCTTCCCGTCTTATGACAGGGTCCGCTTTTCCACTCTTTCTTCTCCACTTCACTCTATCTTGGGCATAGTCAGATTCTCATCAGTGAGACCGCAGCTCTCCATGTCTTTTTTGATAACACTCAACCATCGCAACTTTGGCCGTCCTCTTCGCTTACTGCCGGGTAACTTGAGGTTGAGCGTTGTATTGCCGATGTACTCAGGCGGTCTCCTCTTAATGTGCCCGTACCATCGCAGCCGGTTTTCCGGCGATGTGACCATTAAAAAACCATTTAAACCATTAAAACCAATTTATTTCTGTAAATAGGCTTAAACTAAGCGCTTTTACACGTCCCAATATTTTTTTTCCCTACCACTACTTCGGGACAATTTTGGGCTAGCGCCGAGAAGAAGTAGCGCAAGAAACTCGGTCACTATTGTCAGCCTCTTTTTAAATAGTATATATTTTACATTACAAGATAAATGTACCTGTGCGAGCAGGGCAGTATTTATTTCCAAATATTTTTATCATTTATATAATCATTTACAGTATAATATCCTTTTTTAATTAAAGTTGTTTTAATATGCGATTTAAATTTTAACAGGGGCAGTTCTACGATAGACGCTGGTAATTTATTAAAAAAGCGAATACATTTTCCCATAAACGAATTACCCACTTTATGCAGTCTGAAATTGGAAACGGCAAGCTAGTTCTTATTCCGGATGTTAAGATTATGAATGTCACTTTTTTTAAGGAATAAGGACAGGTTTTTGCGGATGTACATTATATTTTCATAAATAAATTGGGATGCTACTGTTAGTATATTAATTTCTTTAAACAGTTCTTTTTAAGAGTCTCGGGGTCCAAGGCCGTAAATTGCCCGTACAGCTCTCTTCTGCAGTACAAATATAGATTCAATATCTGCTGCTGAGCCCCCCGACGTACTCCTAGGCTGCCGCGTACGTATTCGTTACGTAACAAAGACAAGTTAATTGGCACCTTGCAATTATTGAGAGCACAGAATTCGAATGCTCCCCATTTTGGGACGAAATATACAAAGTTAATAGCACTACTCAACAAATAAGTTAAAATGAAGAACACATTTTTTTAATGAATTAACTGGCAGATTAAATTAACCGAGACTTAACTAATCCGGTGGTACGCAAGTCCACCTTATAGCTTATCAGTCGTATGTTTTTTCAAGAACCACAATTTCGTAAGTACCTTTTTGTAAACAACAATGATTATTTTACTCGTTGTTACGAATACAATTTCTATTTATAATAAGAAACTACAGAGTTGCTAAAATGCGTAGGTAAAGTCCGAAATAAAAGGTGAGAATATAACATTTTTCCAAATGGAAAATAATCTGTTGTTAGTACAGTCGATCGAAAAAACTTGCAAGTCACACCTAAACTATCAGAAAAACCTAAAATAAGCCGATTGCCCCGGCAACTTGGGTCTGGAGTTTATTTAAGTAGCTAAGTAAAAGCGCGAGAAATAAACCACTAACATGAACGGATTACTTAAATAAATATATTTTTCCAACAAGCACACTAATCATCTAGATACTAAAATCATGCGGATGCGGTTAACTTTTTTTTATAATATTAAAAAATATCATATACATTGCTCTGATTCTAAGGTAAGTGCACTCGTATTATAGAAATTAGAAACAACGACGGTACCAAAACACCCAGACCCTAGACAATATAGAAAAGTTCATTTTCTACATTGACCCGACCGGGGATCGAACCCGGAACCTCAGACATGGAGGCGCCATATTAATCCGGCGTGTTTGCTTCTCGGCTTATTTTTCGCTACGCTGCGCTCGTCAGCACGTGGCCTCCATTTTACAATCTTTTTGCCCCATCGGCCGTCAGAACTACGTGCTATGTGCCCCGGCCACTGCCACTTTAGCTTGCTGATCCGTCGGGGCTGCCAGCGACTTTTGTTCGTGCACGGATCTTCTCATTTCTGATTCGATATCGCAAAGAAACACCGAGCATAAGCCTTTATCATAGCACGCTCTGTAAACTTGAACGACAGACTTAGTGATGACATAGGGAAATTAAAGTAAAATGTCACGTTTCAGTTCCCTATGTCATCACTGGTATTGGTAACACTCACTGCATGGTTGTTATGTCGATTTTTGTCTATAGTGTAACCTCGGTAGGGTTATAAGTCCGTGACGAATCTCCGCTTGACATCCTTCTTCACTACCTAACAATTCTTTGTTAAAAATGAAATAAATGACAAGCAGAGAACTCCAACCTTTTTATTAGCTGACTGTACTAGGGACAAATTCACTTTTATCAAATAAGTTTAGTACATAGTAAAATGTTCATTTGAACTTCATCAAGAAGGGTCAACGGCTCGGACTGGCTACGCAAGTCTGTTTGTCTAGACTAAGTTTATTGATACAATATTATGATCATGACTTCAATTAACAGCTGTTTAGCTGTTTTATCGTGTCTCTGGAATTATGAGATAGTTTCAGGTATTTGTCTAGTCTGTATTTTTACATGTTGTGACTTGTGTATCTTTTTATTGAAAATCTTAACTGAAACTTGAAGTGAAAGTTTTTTCATTTAATTTTTAAGCGCAAGCGCAGACGACAGACTATCTGTGACGCACTTTTTAGTCTGTGAAAATAGAACCTTTGTAATTGTATGCATTTACGCACAAACGCGCGAAAAGTCCGGCGCACAAAAAATCCGTGGTATTCGGGCAGACCGCGCCGCGCAGCTCCGCACAAAAAGTGTGCGATAACAATCGAACGTTTGCTTTAACGCGCGCTAACGCAGACGGCGCTCACTTTAGTCTGCAATCTACGTCTCTACAGTTCTGCCGAAAGAATGATCGAAGATGTGCGTCGTGTACGTTGAGTCTGTGAAAAATCCGCGACCGACTTTTTGCGTGCTTTACTGACTTTTTGTGCGCCGCAGATTCGATCACACAAAAAGTGTGCTGTCTGCGCTGCACCTAAGTGAAATCTAAACAGAAAGCTGAAACAGTACGCGACATGTATGTTGAGCGCTAAGGCAGAGAGTGAGAATCGCTTTGCGCAACTTACGAGACGATCATCGTATCAGAGACGCTTGTTCGCGGAGCTAACAACCAATCCCGGCCGGCGGTGCAGGCGCGGCGCGCGACTAGCCAATCACGTAATCGTAATGGTGTTCTGCGCAACTTGCGCCCAGCGCTGAACTTGTGCCGCTAGTTGTACAAGTTCAGTCCATACCATATCATTGAATGTTTTTAGGGTTCTGTACTGTAAAGGAAAACCGTGTATGTGCGTGTCCTACTATTCGCAATGGAGGGTTCCATCATAATAATATGTGGAACCTTTGAATTCTATCTGTTTAACATAAATTACCAACTTTTACGTAATTTTCTTCTCCAAGTACGTTTCATAACTTAACTTAAGTTGTAAAGCCTTCTTAGCTGTGAGAGTTTCTTATTAACTTCGTTGAAAACAGGATGTTCGTTCAGCTATAAGAGTTTTCTTATTAATTTCGTTAACAACAGGGTGTTCGTTACTAAACGTATTCGTATTCGTTTTTGGCTCAACAGGGCTGATACTTCGTTCGACTGGAAAAAAGAAAATTATATTTGTGTCATCTATTTATATAAGGTAAACTTATTAGTTAACTATTTTCTAGGGGGTATTTCTGACTGATCAAATAGAACAACTTTTTCTATGAAAATAATTAAAAATCGCAAAAAAATATCACTTCCCCATACAAAACGGCAGACCAGCTGACATCTGTTTGTATGGATATATAAAATATTTTTTTACGATTTCGAAGTTGGTCCCATAGAAAAAGTTGTTGTTTTTGAGCAGTAGAATCACACGCTAGATAATAGTTAACTGATAAAGTTACACCTTATATAGATACTCACCTACGTATATTGTATAATTTTTCTGTCTGTTACTATTATTATTATTATTCTTCTACTGTCAATATTGTTATTTGCTTGTTATGCTGTTAGTTTTTTTCTTCTTTTCCTGTCTCTAGTGCCGTGCTTTTGTACCCCTAACGTCCCTGACGTCTGCTGAATATCAGCGTCGTGATATGTACCTGGCTGTCACGACAAATTCTGACCGGGTCCTTTTTACCCGACTGCCAAACGAGGGTTATGTTTTTCGAGCGTATGTATGTATGTAAGTATGTCTATTTCTTTGGCACGCCCCACAGCCTTAACCGTTTAACGGATATAAAGGTATAATATATCAATAGATTCGTCTCAATTGTGGGAGTGACAAGAGGTATGTTATTTACCGAAATTCCCGCGGGAACATAACTCACGCGGGAAAAACGGATCTGCAATACTGATTTTGAAACTTTTTTTTTATTAACTAAGGGTCACATATTTTCAGTGCTAATAGTATTCAATACTTTATTTTCAAAAATTCCTACGGGAACAGGCAAAAAAACTGAAAAAAAAGGAAGAAAAAGCCATTTAATGGATTTCAACATATGATATGTCATTAGATTCGTATCAGTTGTCGGAGTAACATAGGCTATGTTATTCCACGGAATTCCTGTTGGTACATGAATTAAACAGGAAAAACCGAATTCAGAGACTATACTTACTCGAATTAAAACTTTTTTTTCAATTAAGAGTTACAAAAAAGGCTTTATAGTTCATTGAAAAGTAGGAGTAGAACGCTACAAACTAAAAAGTCAAAAATAAAATAAATTAATAAAAAAAAACTAAAAACCCGACTGCTTAAAAAGTGAACTTAAAAGATGAAAACAAGATTTTAATAATCAATTTGCAGTCAGAGGCATCAAATCCATTAACAGCATAATGATGGTTGACTTGGTATGCACTGCGTTAGTAGGCCTAATTAAGTAATTTAAATCCGTGTAGAAAAAGTCGATCAAGTAATATGGATTTGATGCCTCTGACTGCAAATTGATTATTTAAATCTTGTTTTCATCTTTAAGGTTCACTTTTTACGCAGTCGGGTTTTTTGATTTTTTTAATTAATTAATTTTATTGACACATTTTTTTAAATCTTAATTGTTTTTCTTTTGTATTCTATATATGATATGTGTGTCAAATAAATATTTTTATATCTATATCCTCCACAGAACGCCATGACCATGTAAGTAAGTAGAATTCTTCGTTTTTATGTTTTTTGAGTCTGTTTTTAGTTTTTCCTTTGCCAGCATATCTTTCTTGCAGTCGTAATTTCGGACTGTCTAATATTTTAGCCTTCTAGAGTATCTTTCTAGTATACATTATGTACACAAGCTAGGTCACGTCCGTCTAATGACGTCACGCACCTCGCCTTATGGCAGTCCCGAATTTATATGAAACATCATACTTCGGCCACGACGTGTCTGGAAGTAGAAAAAGGGGGTATGATAATTTTGACGAGATTATTTTTTTTTATTTTTTTTATTTAAAACTTTATTGCACGAACTTAAAAAAGAAATGTACAATAGGTGGACTTAATGCTAGAAGCATTCTCTGCCAGTCAACCTATAGGTCATGCAGAAAGCTTTTAAAGTGGTGCGGTAAACATACAAGATGAAGAAAAATAAACAAAAGCAATAAATAAGTAATGCAACAAATTAATTAAATATTAACATTAAAATACATATTGCATACATATATACAAATTTATAAATATATATAATATATATAGACATATAAGATACATAAAATACCTACATATGATAACCAATAAATTTACATATAAATACAATATTACGCAATCAATCTACACTAAGAATTTGCGAACTTTGTTCCTAAACGAGACTTTTGACTCGGACTTTTTAATGTCGAGGGGAAGTGAGTTCCACAGTCGTGTCGCCCTCAGAGCAAAAGATTTAGAGACAAAAGAAGAACGATGAGCAGGGGTACCCAGCCGCAGATTGTCTGAGGAACGAAGAGAGCAGTCATGAGATTGACATAAGTATGAAAACATATTTTTAAGATAAGATTTATCAGTTACGAGTGTGGTTTTGTGTGGCTTGTGGCTGTGATTTTATTAGAGGTTGTAGTAATTAAGGGTGATCGTATAGGTGCGTCTCATTTTTGACAATCCCAAGAAAATTAAAAACTATAGGGTATTTTACGTTGACCTAGTATCATTAATTTCATCATCATCATCATCATCACCAGCCTATATCAGTCCACTGCTGGACACAGGCCTCTCCTAAAGGAGGATTTTGCCATAATCGCCACGCTTAGCAGGCGGGTTGGCGATCGCAGTTTGGCCAATGGTGGAGAGGAGACGCTGCTGCCCGTCTTCTTGTGGCGGTTCTCCTGTAGTCGCCTCTTACGACACCCATAGGAAGAGAAGAGGTGGTACTATTCTTTTAAAGTGCCGGTACCACACGACACGATCATTAATTTAGCAAGAAGTAATGTCTTAATAATCTGATGTCTCTTCTGAAAACCATAAATTAGTAGATACATCACAAAAAGTGCTTATTAACATAAAAAATAAAGTTTTGATAAGCGTAGGTATTAAGCAGTATACCAAAGTAGCTTTAAAAAACGTAAGCAATTTTCCAGCCACCTAGAACTCCCTGTTAAATACAAACAAACAACATCTTTTTGGTTGAAACTGATATAAACAGGTGGGACACCAAATTGACAAATTGTTTAAAGTGAACCAGAGCGCCACTGCGGACGGTGTGGTAAACTAAACATTGCGCTTTCAATACAGGTTAACGAGCTCATGTATGAACTACGGGTTTAGCGCTTCACGGTCGGTGTACATGTTGCTTGTAAACTTTAAGCACTAAGCTCGGGTCGCGAACAAATGTTTGCTGTTTGCTCGGAAAAATAAAGATAACAATTAAATAACCATGGCGGGTCCATTATTATCTTTTTTTCCGAGCATACCGTAAACCAAACCAATGCCCCGTCATAAAATATTGAAATTTCACTGTCCCAGATGATCACTCGTACAGGTGATAAAAATTCAGGAAATATTGCGTTTTACTGTTTATTTTTACGATACTTGTTGTTTAAAATAATCTTTATGAGATTATCTAAACGTTTTTGTAAAATAATCGTAGTTTTTGCTATCTTAACTTGGTTAAATTATATTACGAAGATATGAGGGTAGTTTGAAATTTTACAAATAGCCGCTGTGTTTTGGGATTCTTTTAGCAGTAAAAACCGTACTGTATAATTATAAAAACTACATAGAATTAATCCTTTTCTTCACTTCTTTTTGTAGTAATATTAATTTTGATTTAGCTAGCTCAGTTTGTTTATAAAACTTATATCTTTTCTTTATAAAACGCTCCGCTCCGCGATCGTTCCCGCGCATCCGTGCGCATCCGGGACGTGCAAACCTCCAGGTGTCGCCGCTCAATGTATGTGATGTTGTCTAATATTTATTTATTTATAATAAACATATTAAAGTTTAAGACCGCTTGCAAACATTATTATGATGGACTTTACCAGATATTTTGCCCCAAACTAAGGCCGTGATTCGCTTCAGCGCATCAAGGAGTGCAGTAAAGTGGAGGTTAGAGGTTTTAGGTGGAGACAGGTAGAAGAAAGAGAAAAAAGATTACCGCAGGCACTTTTGAGAATAGGGCCCTAACCATGAACTGTTAAAACAATAACAAATCTATCAAACATTATCATTTCTGTCGAATTTTGTATGAAATGACGTACCAAAATTGACAGATTTGACAACCTTAGATTGTTTTAAGAGTTCATGGTTATGGCCCAGGGCGGTAACCACGAACTCTTAAAACATTATCAAATCTGTCAAATTTTGTATGGAATGACGTACCAAAATTGAAAGATTTGACAGCTTTGAGATTGTTTTAAGAGTTCATGGTTGCCCGCAGCACTTAAAGAAAAACTGAAAATCGAAATATTAACTAAAACATACTTTATCAGTTATTTTGAGTCTATCCAAATGAAAACATGAAAATTTTCCGTGCCCTAAGTCGGTGCTCCGACTCCACCGACTTTTTAAGTCGGTTTTTAGTATTTTTATCATACTTTATTATTTTATTGCACTAACAATTTTATTTAAGTCCAATGAAGAACCACCTTTTTAAAAGTCGGTTAAAACAGCTCTGCTTTACTCGTATTACAGTAACACCACAACTATCCAACTTCAAATCTGTCCATACTTCGATCTAACTTCTTGGTTTAACTTCGGAATAGCAGAGGTGAGTTCTGAATCGATTCGAGAGCTCAAATTGATACTAGTACGATAATTCAAACTATCGTTACACTAAATGGCACAAGTTTAGTTTGGATTTCGGTTTAACGATCATAATAATTGTACTAAAAGTGAAAATCTGCAGGTTTGAAGAGGAAGTTTTGACGTTAGATTCGGACTAATAAAGCTTGATGTGCGGGTATTATAGAATTGTTTGAAGTTTTTAATATCCATACCTAAAATTGTATTTGCTAGTTGAGTTAAATATCAAACAAAAGGCAACTTCTTACAGTTGAAATTAAAATGTATTTTTTTTGCTTGTAACATGGCAGTGCATGTTTACATGTTAGGATTTAACATTTTTAGGGTTCAGTTCCCAAAGGGTAAAACGGGACTCTATTACTTAGACTCCGCTGTCTGTCCGTTTGTCACCAAGCTGTATCGCATGAACCCTGTTAGTTAGACAGTTGAAATTTTCACAGATGATGTATTTCTGTTGCCGCTATAACTACAATTACTAAATAACAGAATAAAATAAATATTAAAGCGGCCATACAACAAACGTGTTTTTTTTTTCGTTTTTAATAATGGTACGGAACCCTTTGTGCGCGAGTCCGACACGCACTTGATCGGTTACTTAGAGTTACGTTACGAAATATCCTAGACTCAAGGATCCACTGTCACTGATTTAGCGCACACAGAGCAGAGATGGAATTAACGCATTGCTTATATACAGAAGGCGTTCCCGTTAACCCGTAACAGTATGACGTATGTATGACAGTATGACAGTACAAATAAGACAAATTATTCCGAACAAAAAAAAGATTTTATTTATTGTTGTACTTTTACGGATTATTTCGCGATATATTAGCATTTTATTTAACCTGACGTTTCAAACACTTTTCTTGCCGCCTTCGTGGTCACAGGTAGACTAAGATGTTATTCGTCTTTACAATATTTTGATAAAATTATATAACTACCGTCACTCAGCTAAATGAGATTCATTAAAAAGATTTTATTTTAAAAGATAACAAAAAATAATTTAAAGCTAGGTACGTAAAATTAAACACCCCATGTATGCCCACTTTTCCTCAATATCACCAAACGGCAAGGTCACGAGACTTATGAATGGGATTTGAGCAGCGCAAATACTCTAGGTGCTATTCCGCGCTACTATCTATTTTTACCACACCAAATTGTGTTGATCTTGAAGTACAAAATTACTTCAGGACAACGATTTTTTCCCAAGGGCGTCTAGCAATCTCAGTCTCAAAATTTAACAAATCACTTTTATTCATAGATGATTGCTGTCAACCCTGATAACGATTAAGCTCGATGAAGCAGCTGAGTCCACACTTACCAACGAGTCGTTCGTGCACCTTACTGATGAGTTCGTTAATGTATGATGGGTTCGATTCCCGGGTCTATTCAAAATTGTTTTTTCTCAATTGGCTGGGATTTGGGTTCTACAAGGAAAAACACCATGCAAATTTAGTTACTAACTAGCTGTTGCCCGCGACTTCGCTCGCGTGGTGTTTGGTTAATTCAATATATCCTACATGAAAAATTAACTGGGATATAAAAGGCCTATATGTTAATCCAGATCATATTATATGTGTGTGCAAAATTTGATCCAAATCCGTTCAGCCGTTTACGCGTGATTGAGTGACAAACATTTAAACATTTCCACTAACTTTCGGATTTATAATATTAGTGAGATAACTTGTTATAATAAAATGATAATATTTTCTTACTACAAGATCTTGATAATTATGATAATTGGTATCTTTTCTGCATTCATTCATTCATTCATTCATTCATTCATTCATTTAGCAATTTACATAATTTACAGAACTTTCAAATAAGTAACACTTACTTTTTAAATTAATACAAACAATTATACCAAAGCATACAGCCAGTAAATAATTTCCATTTTGTAACCAAGTCAAAAAAAGTAAGTCATCAAATAATCAAGATCAGACTTCCAGGCAAATTCAAATTGACCCAACAATATTGCTACATGCACAACTACATGTAAGTGTCTAAACAATTTATTTATCTAAATCTAGACATGTAAACCCTTCCTCAATGAACTGATGTCGACCAATTCAAACGACGTCAATGTCCGTACTGCCACAGGGTCCTATCATGGTGTAATCCGCTTTATAGTAGAACCATTTCGCTCCACCCGCCTCAGAGGAATCGGGTTTCGAAGAGGCATTATCGACGCAATTTCAAGCGATACCGGTATTGTAAACTTATAGCTTTACTTCTTAAGGTAAAGCAGTAAGGCTTAGAATCGAATGAGGATTTAGTAGCAGTTGATGACTATAAGTGCAGTCGCCTTTGGTAAAATAACAGCGCATCTGATCAAAGTAACACAAAGGTTAATTTGTGATGCAAGAATGCATAATGTGATTGGCATTCTGTATAGTACGGTATCCTATAAAGTACCTAATTATTATATGCAACGTGTAACTTAAAACACATAAAAATTTTAGGGGACGAACCGATCTTGTAATATCATATCGATCATAAATACAACTTTTTATGGGATCAATTTCGAAATAAAATATACAGGGTTACATTGCAAGCTAGTGCCAATTTTTCAGGGACCACTTAGAATCAGTATCTAAATCGATCTACGTAAAAAACAAACTCATTTTTTTATTATTACTATCCGCTGTTAAAAGATGGTACGCGTGGATAATCTTGTCTTAGTTATAAAAATACGCACGCACTAGGCTGTGCAACCTAGATCTGCAAAAGTTTAATGCATTAATAGTCACAATGGCAAGCGAAAACCAACCCTAGCCTTTTTGATGTAAGGTATATTATTTATCAGCAGGAGCGCCCGCGCATACCAGAGGTTCAAATTGCCAACAAATACCTTAAGCAATGCACTTCTAGATCTTATTTTTAAAATTTGGCACTACTTTGTAATGTAACCCTGTATATAAAATTGTTTCCTATAAGAAAATGATATTGTCAATGTCTAAGAAATATTTAATACATTGGCTAGACTTACGTGTAGTACTCGTATTTAGGTATTTTGCGAAAAGACTAAATTATGTACTCTACCAATGACACATTGATTTACTTTCTGCCAATTAAGGCCGGCGTCTGCAAAAATAAGGGTAGCATACGCGGTTTAGGGGATTTTATAGTTTAATATTAAGTAATAGGATGGCATCTAGGAGATATAAATCAAGAGGGTGTACCCAGGTGGAAAATTAAGACTTTCATTGTGTCAATAATTATTTTACTGTAAAAAAAAATTAAATAAAAAAACTAGGTACCGACTTTAAAAATGAACTAAAAGGCGAAAAATTATATTTTCTTAACTAAACACCATGGAGAGTTTCTTATTTTTAATTTTTTTATTTTCCAAGCTTATATCTATTTTTTTTTTCAAATCAAAATCATTTATGTGCATAAACACAGGTAACAAACAGTGTTTGGATTGAATATAGGAAGTGAACAGTACCTCTATGTCTGGCCATGAGAGGCGTGCAATTTTTCAGTATTTATACAGTAAAATAGTAAGCAAAAGAATGTTAAATATTAAAAGTAAGTATTCAATGTCATTAAGTATTTACGATCTCACACATTATTCAATTTTTTTTTATATTAAAAATACAATTATATTAAATGTTAAAAAAAAAGAAGTTTACAATATTAAATGGTCAATTAAATATAATTTTACAATTTGTCAGTTAGGAACTATTTTTACAGGGAGCCTTATACAATAGAGCAGCAACAATTACACATAGAAATTACAACACAACTCACATTAATAACACAGAATATACAGTGTTACCCTAGTCAATTCGCTCAGAGAACAGTTAAAATGTGTTCATTCGCACCGACTCCAAAAATAACTGATTAGGTATGTTTAGTTAAGAAATATTATTTTTCGCCTTTTAGTTAATTTTTGAAGTCAGTTTCTAGTTTTTTTAAACTGTTTTTTATTTCACCCTTTTTAGTGTTAGGACTTTAACAATATTTTATCTAGTCTAATTGAGGATCTATTATTATACATAGAAGTCGTTTAACAAGATCGTTATCAACACAAGTGTCGTAACCATGGGATAACCGTTCAATGCCTAAGTCAATTTATATAAAACGAACTAAGATATTTTTTCTCGTCTCTGGGTGTACTGGTTTACGCCCCCAGTAAATAAGATTACTGTCTGGTACCTCGTAAGCGCCTCGTCTGCCCAATATCCTACGAAATATGTTCGGTCGACAAATCGCAGTGTTATATATTGACTCCTAACCGTTAAGGAGTTACGTGGCCTCCATCATCAGCTCAGCAGTATGATATGCATACCAAAACCTTCTCCAGAATGTAACAACTACTTTTCTGAAAACCGCATGAAAATCGGATCAGCCAAACGTGAGAAAATCGCGGACAAACATTCATACATACATACAAACATACGGGTCAAACTGAGAACCTACTTTTTTTTGAAGTCGGTTAAAATGGTATAATTTTATTTGATTAATTTTTATAATTACTTCTCAAACTTCAAATTAAAACTTCAAACAGTAGAACTAAAATGTTATTTTATTTATTGTTGACCTTTTGTCTAATTTGTGTAACGCTTATTTAGGATACAACCTAACCTTTTTTAGAGGATTTGTTATTTTTCCTTCGCATGGTATTTTTCTTTTTCGTAATACTTACTTAATTGAATTAGATAAAGAAAATAAAACCACCAAATCTCTTTTGTCAAATTTGGACTGGGACTCATTTTTATCAAAGAAACAGAAGCAAAAAATGTTGATCAAAGCTTATTTTATTACGCTTAAAAATAAATTATAATATCTAGAAAATTTTACTATTCGTCAATTAATTACACCTTTTGAAGATTAAGATAGTATTATTAATCATACTGAAGTATTTTTAGCAAACTTTGACTTTCGCTTTTACGTCTCAAGTGTTAGAGGCGAAATCGTCATTTACAGATGAAGCCGCCACAGATTTGCGTCAATTTTCATTAAGAGTAGAAACAAGAATAGAAAGAAGTTTAAATTAAGAATTATAATTACGAATATATACTGCCCCAAACATGTAACATCAATCAATTGTTATGTACCATATTATGGACTGTGGTATTTTAACTGGTTATTAAAATATTAATTGCAAAACTACGACATTAGGACGATAGAAGAAGAAATAACATTTAGACAAAATAATAATTAAAATATTTAAAAAAAAAACTATTAAAGATAGTATTTAAAAAAAAATAACAAAATTAATTATATCTGCAAATAGGTCTAAACTATGCGCTAATTACACGTCCCCATTCATTTTTTAACCTACCACAGCTTCGGGATTATATTGTGGGCTAGCGCCGCAAAGATCAGCAAAGACACATAGCCCTTCCGCTTCATTTTTGCATAGCATATATCTAACACCCGTCGATGCATATGAATTGAAAAAAAATATTTTAGGATTAAACAACAAAAGAAGTTGCGGCTACGATGACATACCCATTCAAGTTATTAAAAGATCTTTTGAGCATATAAGTGCTCCCCTTGTTTAGATAGTAAATTTAATGATTGAAACTGGTACCTTTCCGGATGAACTAAAAAGAGCAAAAATCAAACCATTGTTTAAAAAAGGATGTAAAAGTAATGTTCAAGACTACAGGCCCATCGCATTACTGTCAAGTATTTCTAAGATATTTAAAAAAGTGATTTATAATAGACTTGTGGAATTTTTCAACACCCATAGCGTAATAAATAAAATCAGTTCGGGTTTCAGAAAAACAAATCAACTATACTTGCAATTTACAAAGTACTCAGTAACATATGGGAAGCATCAAATAAGAAAATCCCCTCAGTGGGTGTATTTCTAGACATGTCCAAGGCATTTGATTGCGTCTTACATGACATTCTCTTGCAAAAATTGGAAAAATTAGGAATACGCGGGTTGGCTTTAAAACTACTGCAAAGTTATTTTAAGGATAGAGAACAGATTACGGTAATTGAAACATTTAATAAAACAAGTAAAACATTTGAAGAGGTTCAATCTAATCCAACTAAAATGATTTTGGGTTTGCCACAAGGGAGTATCCTTGGCCCTCTCCTGTTCATGGTTTATGTAAATGATTTCCTAATATCACAGAAAATGAATGCATTATGTTTGCCGACGATGCAACAATTTTTATACCTGATACTAATAAAATGATAAATTTTGAAAACAATATTAATAGATCCCTAAAAAGTGCAGTGGACTGGCTTAAACCAATTAATTTAAATGTAAATGTATCAAAAACTAAATTTATTCAATTTAGAAATTACCATACAAAATCTTTAAATTTAAATATTAGCGAAAGCGGCGCTAAAATCGAAGAAGTAGTCGACATAAATTTCCTAGGCGTCACAATCGATTGCCACCTAAATTGGAAGTCACATATTTTTTAAAATCAACGGGAGAATATCTGGCTACTGTTACGCACTATCAATATTAGCTGAAACAACTTCCGTCGATGTAACCAGGGCTGCTTACTTTGGCCAGGTATACCCACTGTTGACCTATGGTATTATTTTTTGGGGAAACTCCACAAATATTCAGTCAACATTTCTTTTACAAAAGAAATGCTTGCGAATTATTTATAACATGTATTCTGATGAAACTCTCAGAAACGTTTTTAAAGAAAAGGGTTACTTAACTTTGACTAGTATTTATATTTTAGAATTAACATCCTTTATCAAACAGAACCCATTTTTTTTGAAAAAAAAAGTCTTTAGCTCGCGCAAACTTACGTAGTAGATATAAACATGATTTATGTGTGCCTAGAAGTAATAACCACATGTATCATAGAAGTGCTTTTTGTATGGGTATCAAAATATTCAACCATCTACCAACAGACATAAAAGCCCTGGACCTACCAAAATTTAGAATAGAACTGAAAAAATGGTTGATAATAAAAGTTTATTATAATATAAATAAATATTTTGGTACTTAAAACTGATAACCTTGAATATGCACTATTGAATATTGCATGCCCGATATGGGTACACTGTTACGACTATATTTATTCTTGCATTGTCACCTGCACATTGTATGTACACAGTTTTTTGGCAATAAAGATTTTCTGATTCTGATTCTGATTCTAATTCTGATTCTGAAAGAAGCAGTGCAAGAAACGCGGTCATAATTGGCAGCCACTTTTACAGTTATCTTAAAATGAAAAAATATTTATTGATTTTAAGATAACTGTACATGTGCTACTACCTCTATAGTAATTAATTACAATTTGTTCATTGGCACACAAGAAAACAAGACCATTTTTTAATTTTGGCTGCACATTCAAGAAAAGTGACGAATATGCAGCAGTCACCGTTCTTGTAAAATAAGTAATTGTAAAATTCTTTAAATTCAACAAAAGTCCAAAAGATTGCTTTTCCATCTGAATTTTTCCCAGAGGCGTCTCGAAGGATATCCAGACTCGAGCAAATGAAGGCAACAATAATGGAGAATCAAGGTACGATCAGAAAAAACAGATTAAATTATTATCCAGAAAGGTTCCCGAGTGGAAACCACGAACTGGAAGACAGCATAGGCTAAGGCTCCCACGCGGTGAACTGACGAGCTAGTCATTGTTGCGGGTAGCCATTGGATGCAAACAGCAGAACCACTCGTTGTGGCGTTCTGTAGGAGAGGCCTATTTCACGCAGTGTACTTCCAAGGGCTGATGATGATGATGGCTACACCAATCGAGTTATCAAACAATCGATTTACCCGTGACTATTCGCATCTTTATGGCGTCCAACGTACAAACAACCGTTTCTTTTTACAGATGATAATAAAATAAACCCAACGTAATCCCTTGTTCTATGGGATGGAAAATTGGGAAAGTTTTTGCGTCTGTCAAAATACTCTTCGGGAGACAATCGGAGTTAATTTAGGGGTACATTGTCCCTAGTAGGGGTGGAAGTGGGAACTGGGAAGTATTTTTTCAAAGGAATGTGCTGGATCTGTTTTTTTGTGTCTATGGACTGGTGAATAGGTGTCATTAATTTAACTTGATTTATTCATTTATTATAAAAGTAGAATATTGTTTGAAAATTAATGACTAAAAACGGAAAATACATGTTTTAATGAAATTAATGCAAATGAAAAGAATAATCAAATGAAACTTTCGATTCAAAACATGTATATTTCTACAACCTTGTATTGTTTGAAACAGTAACGAAATAGCTTGTGCCGTTTGAGATAAATTTTGCAATTTAGAATAAACAAAAACACTATTTTATGTTTTTTTTAATACAAGGGAGTTATAAAATAAAAACAAAATTATTCAATTCAAGGTGTTAATTGAATCCTCTTCTAGTATATTGCATTTTATTGTTTTTGGATCAAATTATCAGAATATCTGAGGCTGTTAATTGAACAGCCTCAGATATTCTGATAATTTGATTTTCATATCCGAGATTTTAGACAATTCACTCATGTTAGGGCTTAATAAAAATAGTGGTTAATTAAAGAAACAATTTGTTAACTTAACCTCTATATTGAGTTAAACTACCACCACCACAAAAAAGAAAAAAAGAACACAAAATAAAAAAAATTAAGGAAAGACTTTAATTAAAATCGGTTGCGATATTGCGGTGCCTCACTAAATTATACTATTCCAAATTTCTTGAATATCTTGAAACATCTTTCAAGGGACCTTCATCCTGACATTCAACGTTTAATTCTCAAGTTTCTCGTATTTTAAATTAACACTTATTTCAGAACAAAATTTTCAAACAAGAAATAATTTTCATCACGCCGTATCGCATTTCGAACTAAAATAAATCATTCGTGAATTTTAACGAAACAAGCTTAGATTAGGAAAATAATTAATTGCATAAGCTTTCTCGACATTGTAAATTAAATCTCAGTCTACTAATATAGAATGAAAGAGAAAGATTGCTTCTCAAATAAATTACAGTCAGAAAGAACGTACGCAATCAATGTTAAAAACACTTACAAATGCACGATTTGTATCCTCTATTTCGATGCAAACAAGGCGACGAACAACGAACTAACTATGGTCGGGGAAACCCCGAGGTTTATTTAGTTATATTTAGTTTTTTAAACAAAAATCTTATTTATATATTTTTTTTAATTACTTAAACTATTAATTATTTATCTAATAAAAACCAGTCTATATTTTTTTTCATAAAAAAAAATACGATTTTATTTATTTTACCACGATTATTGAAATCAATAAGCGATACACTTATTGATTTCAATAATCGAGGTAAAATAAAAGATACGGTATCGGTAACGCCGATATTTTTATGAGTATCGGTGTCGGTATCGTATTGACAAAAGGCGTGTCGATTTTATTTCAAGGTAGGCAGTAGATACTTACAAATGTGTTTTGTCAATAAAAATCAATGGTTTTCACCAATAACACACATTTGTAAGTACCTACTGCCTACCTCATTTCATTTATTAGGTAGGCACTGCCTGACTGCCTATATACACCGCACGTTCCTGATCTGACATTCCAAAACGATTTATAATTCCTTTCGCAACCCATTTTTGGAGGTCACTGGTATGCAGTTGGCTGTCTAACTTTCATAATCCTTAAACCCAATATAATAGTGTTTCATTTTTAACAGAATTCCTGAGCCATAATGAAGAAACGACAAATTTTAACTAACATATTTCAATGCTGATTTGTCGACAAATTTATAACACAAATGAATGACATAAAAAATATTTATATATTTTTTTAATTTTAAATTGTTTCTTAATTCCATATGTCATTTTATTCTTTATTTTATTGAAATTTAATGTTATTCATTTTGTGTAATTTTGCATGCTATAATTGGAACTTGACATATTTGTAACATCTGCATTTTGTACTCACCCTATTTACTGGAAAATAAAGTATTTTGTATTTGTATTTTGTATTTGAGCTTTTATGTAACATTGCTATTTTATTATCATACTACATTTTCTGAATTAGCATTAACTAATGAGAAATGCTATTTAGTATTATGCCCGTAAATTGTGCTTGTAATGCAATAAAATGAAAATGAAATAATAAACAAAAGGCACAAAAGGCCCATATTCATAATGCTTTGTTTGTCACCAACAGACTATCAGTTCGTTTGACGAATTTAATTTTGAATGAATAATTCATTAGTGAAAATGGGTTTTGCATTGGGTAATTTTAGTATAGATTTAACATTCGACTCTTATCATTTTAAATATCTCTATACAAATAGTCACCTAATTACCACAAGTGTGTTAAGAAAATGTCCTCTGTAGGTCTGCTTCTGGTGCTTCAAATACCACGATGAGTAAAAAATTGTTTTTTGCGATTTTGTCGTGACCAACTAGTTTTGATTGCTTTTTTTATTCTCCATGCAAACAAGTCTAAAAACTACGAGGATAATAAATAACAAGACATTTTTTATTCATCAAAAATCAAATCAAAACTTTTATTTACCAGAGTACATTTTATGATTTTAATTGGAATATTGGTGAAAATTGGTTTTGGAATTGAAGGTATCGCAAAAGGGTGTTGCTGCATGTGAAAATCTGAATAATGATTTTATTCTTAGACAGTTCTTTCCATTTTACAGAATAGTGTTATGTTAGTATGTAAGTAAAGTATAACTGTTGAGCAAATTATTTTATCCTAAGAACTCAAGTGTCGACGCTAACATTTTAAACATTTCCGAGTCACTGATCTGATATACGAAAACGACAAAGAAGTCCGCCTTGTGAATACGGGCCAATGAATCTACTGCGAGTTATTGAATTACATAGTTCGCTTTGCTTTAGATCCTAGTTAACCCGTAAGTACAGAGATACTCAGTAGGTTTTTTTTTATTTATATTTTTATAAATATAAGTAATATTAAATAACCTCTACATTGCTGTGACAACGACCTTCGTAGCCGAGTCGCGAGCAAGCCAGACTATATGGCATCGCCATCTCTGAGGTTCCGGGTTCGATCCCCGGTCGGGTCACTGTAGAAAACGATTTTTTCTTAGATCTGGGTGTTGTGGTACCGTTGTTGTTTCTGATTTCTATAACACAAGTGCTTATTGTAAGGCCAGTTCTTTCAAAAGATCAGTCAATGCTATCAGGCACTCATGCTCTTCTATTAAATCTATATTCTTGGTCGATGAGAGAACTAATAGAAATGAGGTACAAACAACTCTTAATGTCTGTGTGCTAATTTGATGATACATCATCATCATCATTTCAGCTACAGGACGTCCACTGCTGAACATAGGCTTCCCCAGTGACTTCCAGATCGGCCGGTTGGAAGCGACATGGATCCAGCGGTTTTCTGTAACATTTATTACAACGACCCCCGCAGCTGAGACGGACTTTAAATGGCGCCCCCATCTCTGAGGTCCCGGGTTCGATCCCCGGTCGGGTCAATGTAGAAAACGAACTTTTCTATATTGTCTCGGGTCTGGGTGTTGTCGTACCGTCGTTGTTTCTGATTTCTGTAACACAAGTGCTTTAGCTACTTACCTTAGGATCAGAGCAATGTATGTGATGGCCAAATATTTCTTTTTCTTCTTAATGAAGAAGAAAAAGAAATATTTGGAATTTTGAGTAATAAATAGGATAGACGACCTAATAAATGTATTAGGTCGTCTATCCTATTTATTACTCAAAATTAAAACCCTAATCACAGTTGTACCTACCTACTTCGAACAAGAAAACGAAAGGGTTAACCAAACACAGGTGACTTTTGCTGCTAATTACGAAAACCTACTCAATCAACCTCATGTATGCGTTTTACTTCTGGCTAAATGTGGGTACTTGTTTTAGGTTTTTCTTTGAACTGCCCCTCTAGTATGAACAACAAAACACGATATGATATAATATGATATAGCGATATTTGTTGTCAAAATATGAACTTTTATCGACAAATCGAGCATGATCGTAATGTGGCGACATCGGACGGACATGCTCACTGTTTTGATAAAAGTTCTAGATGGCGGCTATGTTATCATATTTTGAAAGTTGGGTGTAGATAAATCGCTATATCGTATCATATCATATCGTGTTTTGTTGCTCATACTAGAGGGGCTAGGTTCAAAGTTTGAGAGTAGTGGTCGAGTGGTGAAAGAAAACATGATGGTTCACCGTACACGTACAGTATTCACTGAATTGATGAAGTGGTAAACGCGTCACATTCAAAAATAGTAAGACACAAATTCATTATTGAAACTCGTGAATTTCTTTCTAGCGTTTTGTCCCCTTTCTAGTCTTATATAAGTAGACGTGTACCTTTTACCTCTTAAGGTGACCGCGCATCTATTAACACTGCAAAGCCTGCAACAACTACGCGCAGTCACTGCACCCTCGCCCACCTAGCTACACCGCACGCAGTGCACTGCCCGTCTTAACAGCAATATCGGTTCTAGTAGTACGTATCGAGGTAAAAAAACGGAATAACATACACTTTTCCATATTTTGTTTCGGCCTAGATACAAATACCGAGTTAAAATCAAATCAAATCAAAGCTTGAAATGCGACACAGAGGGCACAGGTGCACAAATATTTCCGACGCATTCACGAGTAAATTCGCGTTTTTACGTTACATAAGAATGTTGTACCTACATGTAAAAAAAAATGATGACACATTCACTAAAATGCAATGGTGACAGTAATAATTCCTCTTTTAATTGCAAATTCTTTGCACCGCAACCGCGGTAGCGGCAACAATTAGCTGACCGACACTTCAACATCATAATTTGATCGCACCAACCCGCAAATCTGCGGTCAATTAAACTATGCTCAGGTTTGATAAAGCATAAGAGGTGGCGAGAGCGGTTCGTAACTTTTGCGGTGAGAAACTTTACAAATGGCCGAGACAACCTCAGAAATTTTCATTTGTTCATGTTTATGAAGTTCGCTTACTATTATACATTTCCACAAAATTTCACATTTTCTCAATCAAAATTCACAGCTAGATTTGCAGTTGCAGAAGGCACTAAAATATCAAGCCGGATTTGAGGCTTCTTGAAGTCCAAGTTTCGTTTGCATTCGAGTCCCGAATATAATTATGTTGTAAAGTTAATATAACTATTTTGAAAGGTCTTTATGAAAGGTGGAGTAAACGGGTTCCAGAGTGGAGACCACGCCTTGACAAGAGTAGCTTAGGACGCCCCCCAGCCCGACGAATGAAGAAAGCGAGAGATCGTGCTCCTTGGCGCTCTTTAGGGAAGGCTTATGTCCAGCTGTGGACTGAAATAATTAAAGATAGATAGAAAGGTATTTATGACATACCAGCACCTGCGTACATAGTTTTAGGCAAATAAGTGATACTATTTTTTGTCCTGTTTTGTTTCGTTATTTTTCGTTGCGTTTTGTTCCTTTAAATTCAATTCCATTTTATTCCAGTCCACTATATTCTATTTGTTACTTCGAGATACTAGGCTAACCTCAATGAAGAGGCCTTAGCTGAAGAGGTGACAGATTTCATTTTGATTATTCTACGAGGTTCATCGTTGTTTACCTTTCCAGATAAATTATCGCTCTAGTTCGTTTTCCATAGTTCGCCTTAAATCTCGGTTAGCAACGTTATATTAAAATCTTAGCTGGCAAAATAGCAAATCGCTCTCGCCTATGTTTTGCCAGCGGTGTAGCCTTATGAGCCATAAAACGGTTGTTGATCGCGGTTGGCGCGTGATACTGCCACTAATCTAGTTCGTATACAGGATGTCCCATTTTAAAAAGAAATGAGATAGGATAATAAAAAAATCCTTTAGATAACATGCCAACCAGCATCATTAGTAATTAAAAATAAACTCATACATATAAATAAATATTGGACAACATCACTTAAATTGCTCTGATCGGTAAGTGACTAAAGCACATGTATTAGTGTTATACTGTTATAGAAATCAGACAGAAACAACGTCGGTACAACAATACCCAGATCCGAGACAATATAGAAAAGTTAGTTTTCTACATTGACCCGACCGTAAATCGAACCCGGAACCTCGTCGATGGCGACGTCATATGGATGAATATTATGGAATATAGTCTAGCTCGGCTACGGAGGTCGACAGTAATGTACTACTAGTAGTTTGTCATAGTCTCATAGTAAGTATTCTTGGGTTACAAGTTTAATTTCTTTTCTGATGACTTGTGTTTTAGACGACCTATTTGGTGTCGGGTGCGGTAATTCGCGTTGAAAGATGATCGGGAATTCACTTTTCTGAATAGTCTTGAATCTGGGAGTGTTGGAAGACACCTCTTGCTAATATTTATTATGTGGTACCTTGTAATATACTCATATTTAATCGTTACTTCGACATTATGACAAATAACTATAAAAACATTACCAATGTTACTAAAAAATATACTTGTAAAAGTCGGGCTATAAAATGACCATAATTAAAGACAATGATATCTTTTCCCGTGGGTTAAACTGACTTTGAAGAAAGCCTCAACAGTCTAGTTAGCTTTATCATAGAATAAGAAAAATAATTCATTAATTAATTAACGAAAATCTGTCCAAATTGCATTAGGCCTTTTCTATAATAGACTTTATGAGCCGCCAAGTCCCTTCAAGAGTGTCTATTGTTGCCTAATAGGGATGGTAATCTATTGGGATGTAAGTATCGATATATGACCTCGTAAACTAGTTACAATATTGACTAAGACAGAAAAAAAAAATTAATAATAATATTTTAGACACTTTTGCACACTCAAGTCGAGTGTACAAGTATAGTATATAAATGTAAAAATACTTTGTGGATGATGACCTAAATGTAATATGATTGTTTCTACATATCTGCGTCTAAGATAGCCTTCTGCAGTCATCAAAGGGTGTTTATGAATCTATGTCAAGAGTTCGATCAACGAGAATACAATTCGTACATAATTTCGATATCGAAAACGCTGTACCAGAAACCGGCAAAAGAAGAAGGATAAAATAAAAGTTTCTTCTATATCGACAAACCATTTTTAACCACTTAGGTTTAAAAATTAATAGTTCAGTTATTTATGTGACAGTCATTAAGATACACAACAATTGCTTTGAATTTTAGGGGAACCCTCTGCCTAGATTGATTTTTTGCGGTGTCGGGCATTGGTTTTATTTCGAAGTAGGTACTTATTAATGTGTATTAATGATGAAAACCTCTGATTTTCATCAATAAATAACATTTGTAAATACCTAATGCCACCTTGTTTCACTTATCAGGTAGGAACTGCCTAATTGCCTATATGCAACGCTGGCCCCTGGTTTTTTTGGTTTTAAAACTGGTTTATCGATAGAAATTCTTACATCACTATCGGGAAATAGCAAACGGAATTAATGTAAATCACTCCTGCCAGTAATTGTTTCGTTTTATTGTCTAAGTTAGTATAAAGTTAGCTTGCTACACCATTTAACGTGACTAACTAAGATAGTTGGAATCAAACTCGATTGTATTAATGGATTCACTTAACCTGGTTCGTTATTTGTGTAGTTTTATTTATACTCCCAGTTAAACTTGATACTTGATGGTGGCTTAATTTACTTTGTTTGTAAGATACATAAATGATAATGTATGTGTTTGTGGACCAATATTTTGTTCTATTCTATTCTATAATCTATACATATAATAAAACTGAAGAGAGGGTAAATTCTGTACCTACATTGAAGATAATTTAAAAAAATATATATTTTGTAAATGTTATTTTTCGAATACCTTTCGGAGACAGCCAATGGAGCTGCTCATCTTTTAACTTTGTTTCACCGCCAAACGAGGAGTCACAGTTAAAAGATTCAGTCGAAATTCAGAAGTAAAAGCCTCTTTTCTTTATTCGTGCTTCACGCAGTCCACAGCGTTGCTTGATATGGCAATACCACTCGATTCCTGTATGCCACGCAAACGAAATTGCGGGCAAAGCTAGTTGTATATCGGGTGAAAAAAAAAGGCTTAACGAAGCCGAATACCACATATTCTACGTATTATTACGATCATTTTTTTCTTTTACACTATACCTGGGAAATGACGGGTAACCGAGTAATTGACAGTCAAAGTTACAATTTTTTTTCAAAGATTTTTACAAAATGACTTCTGTTTGATAATACTAAACTTTTTTACAAAGAAACATGATAAAAATTTTCAGTACTTCTTTCTTCTGTGGCGTGCGCGCTATACATTGCGGGTTAGAAATAAGTTATTTTTTTATATACCCAAAAATAAAAGTCATTTCCCAGCAATTATTTTTTTTGCATTCTACTTTGATTTATGTATAGAATTCGTGGTTTAAGGCTTCGTTAAGCCTTTTTTTACACCCTGTATAATATACATGATGGTGATCATTTCGACTTTAGTTACAACTTCTTTTTTTATATACAACTCCTTAAGTATTGTACATGAATAAATAATGTCCTTAAATGAGATTCAAATCTTTAGTAAACTTACTTCTAAGAAGTGATTCTACTAAGTACGTAAATACAGAATCTTTTCCTATGGATTATAAATCGAAATCGCAAAATAAAAGTTACTTCCATACTAAACTTAAGTTTAATAATAGTGATGTTGATCCTATAAAAAAGTTTATTTTAATCATAACACTCTAATGCTGGGGCTTCACCTGCGTGACGCCTAACGTTCAAATAAAGGCATGATTAGCGTTAAATAAATTAAAGCATTAAGATACGCGCTAAGTGCGTGGCCACACTTATTTGATGTTTGATTCTAGCGTCTAGCGACGTAGTTAGCGTGTGATCTGTGAGTGTGTCTTTAAAATAAAATAAAAAGCTTCCAAGAACTCAATACTTTTTTCGTTTTGTCAACTCCATTCTAACTTAATAACTATGCACTTTAAAACTCAATGAAACGGGAATTAACGCGATCATAATTTAGGTACAAAATTATGATCGCGTTAATTCCCGTTTCATTGAGTTTTAAATTATGCAACGCGAAAGTTTAAAAGTAACTATGCACTTTAACATATATTTCACAAAGAGTTTTTGAATGTGACCGTGTTTTAACATGTTTAGTGTAGTAGGTGTAGCCACAACAACGCACTAGACGCCCGCTTAATCCCTTTGATGGGTCAAAAGTTACCGCCGTCTGAGCCATCGCCTAACGTCTAATGTTATTGAAGCAAATTAGCACACAAAGACCGGCCACACCTGCGTACTACGTCAAATAGAGCACTAATTAACGACATTAGACGCAGATCAAGCCCCAGCATAACGGGATTTCATGCTGCTACATACCTAAAACGTTGACTGACTTGAAACGGTTGACTCGGTCAACCAGCGACCACGGCTCGTGTAATCGAGCCGAAACGTCGGGACAAAAAACAAATCGTTTTAGGTATGTAGTTTCATGAAATCCCGTTAGAGTGTAATGATTATGTTTAAAAATGTTTAAAAAGTGATAAGTTTATTTTAATTTAAACAGAAGAATGTGACTTTCTGATCTTAAGATAAACGTTAATATATTTAACAAGTTAACTTTTTATGACCAATGTTAATATATTTATCAAGTTTTATTTTTAGTTAATAAGTTTAATTTTTTCTCTCCCATCCCATGGTGTGGGTTGTCGCTGCATGAAACTACAGATAATCAAATGGGTTCTTTTTTGACTATCGAACCCTAAAACTAGTATTTAAACCTAGTCCAGTGCAGCAACAAAAGAACCAACCATTTAAACTTGTTTAAAAAAAGATTTTAGTATCCCAAACGAGCAGTTTAACTCAAAATTCAACAAATTAATTCAAAAATTCTTTTCAGAGCTAATTTCCACTGACAGCGCTAACGTTTTAAAAGGAAAAACACTTTTTTGCCAGCTCCAACCTAGACCAGGCGCGAGAGAAAAATAGACCACAGTTTATTAAAATTTTATGTTCAGTCAACCTGCATAAAAATCGTCTACAAAATGCGTAATTTCCTCGACCGATTTTAAACTTTAAGTTCGACATGTAGAGTTCAATTTCAATTGATAAAATTTGTACTAAACCTGTTTTCCCATTTTTTTAGTTAACCTTTACCTGAAGAAGGTTAAATGGAAAAAATCGCTTTTAGCGGGCAGACCGTATGAAATAGGGATATTGACAAACTTTATGAACTATTTTTATTTTATAGATATACAGGTAATTTAAACAGAAACCGACCAAGTGCAAGTTATACTTACGATTATTTATAAAAACGAGCAAAAAAAATCACGTTTGTTGTATGGGTGCCCCCTTAAATATTTAATTTGTTCTGGTTTTTAGTATTAGTTGTTTTAGCGGCAACATAAATACATCATCTGTAAAAATTTCAAATGTCTAACTATCATGGTTCAAGGAGAGAGAGAGATCTCCCTCTTTTTTCATTTATCCACTGCCAGTCATCTTCCTAAGGTCGTCGAGCTGGGGGGCATCCTACACTACGTTTGCCTAGGCGTGGTCTCCACTCGAGAACCCGTTTACTCCAACTTTGATCGGTGCTGCGATAGATGTGGCCAGCCCACTGCCACTTAAGCTTGCTACATTTTTGAACTATGTCCATTACTTTAGTTCTCAGCATCCGCAGATTAACATGGGTAAAATACAGGTGTTAAATATTTTCTAGAATACATATTTTTAAATTGAAAAAAGACAACTTGTCCATTTCGGGCTTTGAACCCTAATCTCTTGCTTAGCGCGCAGGTAATATCTCGATTGTATATCTAATAGACTAGTACGAAATATGTTTTCATTTCTTCTCCTATGATCGACTCCATCCTGTATATCTTAATTATATTGTTTTGTGAGACTGCCATTTAATTGTTAACATTTAATATGAAA
The DNA here is from genome assembly GCA_950371115.1 of Anania fuscalis. NCBI lineage: Eukaryota > Metazoa > Arthropoda > Insecta > Lepidoptera > Crambidae > Anania > Anania fuscalis. Next base: position 10,302,640 of record OX493349.1, read on the forward strand.
ATCTATCAAAACGTTCTCTCTCGATACCCCGCCATAAAACAAAAATTCTGCCTAAACATTATGCCGTAACAATGCTACAAATTTTCACCTCTACCACCCAGACTACCACAGAAAGGCAAACGGTGGCTATAAATTAAAAGATCCGAGCGCAGCCAGGCGCAAAAACTAGCGTGATTATGGACCGGCTAATGAGCCTGCCCGTCCTGCTACACGAGGAGAGAAATAAAGATGTAGAAGGTTCTGGAAGAGACAATATTAAAAAAAAAACAAATTACTGACCGCTTTATTGCCATAAGATGCGACAAATTCGGGACCAAAGCTTTTTTAAAAACTCATTTAAGCATGTTTTTAGGGTACTTAGAGGGTAAAACAGGACCCTATTACTAAGACTCCGCTGTCCGTCCGTCGGTCTGTCTGACCGTCTGTCAGCAGGCTGTATCTAATGAACCGTGATAGTAAGACAGTTATGTTTTCTTTAAAATGAAGTTTTTGTTTTGTCGCTAGGACAATAAATACTAAAAAACAGAATAAAATAAATTTTAAAGGGTTTTCCCATACAATAAACCTGATTTAATATGCTCGTTTTTATTGATAATGGTGCCCGACGGGTTCCCCTTAGTGCGCGCGTCCGACTTCCGCGCACTCGGTCGGTTTTATTTATTAATGTTTTGTCTAAATGTCGTGCCTGATCTGGGCTACAAAACAAGGTGTTTAAGGTTTAGAGTCTTAATATGGAACATATATTTTGGATATGACCTAATAATTTTGATAAAAAATGTATTTAAAATAGTGTAACCATTATATTCTTACCATATTACTCTTACAAACTCAAAAAGGTCAGAGTCAACAAGCGTCCTATAGAAAGAGGAAATTGTTCACAATGAAAGTGGCAATATGTAGGCAACTTTGATTAAAGAGCTGACAACCATTGTGAAAAAAATTATTTCGAGTGGTTACTTCAAAGAGTGTGCCTGATGGACTGACGACCGGGCCATACGTACTATTCAATATAACGTGACATTTTTTTTTTATTTAAGATGGGCTTACTCTTGACCCCAATCTTGCTCTAGAGCATAGATGGGATCTACGATAGAGCGAGCTTGCTCAGAAGATGCCTATTCACTCTGGACTTAAAGAGAGTCAGGTTATATGCACTCGGAAATACAGACGCAGGGAATTTCAATCTTTAGCTGTGCGCATTATAAAAGATGATGAGAAGCGCTTAGTGCGGATTATGGGTATATCAACTAAGAACGGATGGTAGCGGGCCGTGCGTCTGGATGTCCGATGAAAGAAAGGTGACGGGGGTATGAGCTCATGCAGCTCATGAGCACCCTCTCCGAAGTACAATCTATACAAGACCGATAGGCAAGCAACCTTGCGGCGGTGAGCCAGGCTGTGCAGCTTGGACGCCACCAGTTTTTTTATTGCCTATTATTCTCTTGGCTCTGCGTTCCACCGAGTCAAGTGCAGCAAGTTGGTATTTCGCCGAGCCGTCCCAAAGGTGGCAGTAGTACTCCATGCAAGATCGGACTTGAGCTTTGTAAAGAGTTAAAAGCTGTCCAGGCGTGAAGTACCGCTTGACTTTATTCAGGACGCCCAACTTTATTGTTTAACCTACCTTTGAATTTCTATATCCAGACAAAATCCAAAAGCTAACTCTGTGTACAGAAAGGCTTAGCCCGGAGCTAGCTAACACTAAACCATATGGTTATTTCCTTGTATACGCTAGACGTAGTCTCAATTTGATTTACTGGCTTTATGAGAACTCTATTTAAAAAAAAGTTATGCACACTTGCTGTTATTTAAATATTTTCCTGCAAAGATAAGTTGCGAATATATTTTTATGCTTCAAAAAAGAAAATAGGAAGTATCACAGAACGAATAAGACACGTGGGGAGTATGCAGTTCAATTGGGTATTTAGAGGAATTGGCCGAATCTACTCTTATCGCTAATTTCGTTATCAACGACATCACAAATAATTCAAATCAAATAATTCAATTTTAATCAATTCTTTCAACAACACAAAACAACGCAAAGACGATCTCCGTAGCCGAGAGGCAATCATGGTGGAGCTTACGTCGCCATCTTTAAGGTCCCGGGTTTAATTCCCGGTCGGGGAAATGTAGAAAATGATATTTTCTACATTATCTCGGGTCTGGTTGTTGTGGCACTGTCGTAGTTTCTGATTTCTACAGGGTGTACAAAAGAATTGGACACTCTTTAAAACCACGTGATCAGCTGTGGTCATATACAACAACTTTTCCTATGGGAGCAACATCAAAATCGTGATTTTATTTTCAGATGCTCCATACATTATTTTCGAGGTATGCGAGTAGGTTTGTATGGAGAAGCTGAAAAAAAATTCTCGATTTCGATATTGCTCCCATAGAAAAAGTTGTTGTGTACCAGCTGATCACGTGGTTTTAAGGAGTGTCCCATTCTCTTGCACACCCTGTATAACACAAGTGCTTATTGTAAGGCCAGCTTCTTTCAATACATCAGTCAATGCTATCAGTACTGTCGTTGTTTCTGATTTCTATAACACGAGTGCTTTTAGCTACTTACCTTAGAAGCAGAGCAAAGTATGTTATATTAGAAAATATAAATTTATTGTCATATACAGTGGACCTGAGAGAGAGACAAAGGATAGCAGGTTTGATGATATTACGAGTGGCTTGTACAAACTGGAAAAGATTGGCATAGGACCATGAGGAAACCGCAATAAAAAGGAAGCCTATACCCTGAGTAAACATGGGCTGACTAGCGGGGCGTGCGGTGCATATAGGCAATTATGCAGTGCCTACCTGATAGTTAAAATGAGGTAGGCAGTTGGTACTTACAAATGTGGATTATTGATGAAAACCACTGATTTTCATCAATTATCCACATTTGTATGTACCTACTGCCTACCTCGAAATAAAACCAATGCACGCAGTGGCGTGCATTGGTTTTATTTCGAGGTAGGCAGTATTAGCTAAATTTGAATATCTCTATCTATCTAGTCAGCAGTGGCTGACTAGATAGATAGAGATATTCAAATTTAAATAACTTATAACGATTAGTAATTTACTTTCAAAAACTAACAAACATTATAAATGATCTGATGAAATAATCTTCTTGAATATACTAAGCGTCCTCTTTATAAATATACCTTTATAAATACCTGCACAAATTCTTTTTTTAATATCTAAACCTTAAAAACTTACAAACTCCACCAATGATACGATGAAAAACTAAGTCTTCGTTAAGTTAATAGAGCTTTTAAATACCCGCTCAAATTACATAACTCAATACGCCAGAGATATCTCTCGTAAATTCATTAAAACGAAAAAGAATTGACTTTAAAAATGTAATAAACACAGCAGTGTATAAGGGAATGTCCAGCGCATCTAATTTGAATATCCAGCGCCTTTTGCCCCTATTCAAAGCGAGTCCGTCGGCTGTACTAGTGTAGAGACGGCTTTTGAATACGGTAAAGTCAAAGTCAAAGTCATTTATTATTGCAAATTGGCCATCAATGGCACTTTTACATGTCCCAATTTTTATTTCCTACCACCGCTTCGGGACTACATATCGGCTAGTGTAGAGAAGAAACGGCGCAACAAACTCAGTCACCTTTCAGTCTGGTTTTATTACAGGAAATACAATTACAAGATAGTGTAAGTGCGAGCTAGACAGGTTATTAAGTCCATGCACTCTTGTCGTTCAAGTAAGGTAGGTGTCTAGCTTTCATTTAAAGTAACTTTATTTAAGTCCCAATGTAGAGAAACGCAAGTTAACTCGCTCTGAAACTCACCTAATTCTTTACTCATGTGCCTAAGTAGTACAAACAAACATACACTCATCTGATTTTGCTAAGAAGTTGATTTAAATTACATGTCAATGAGTTACTTCAGTGTCAAAGTGACAGCGCGGTTTACCTAAGCGGTACTAACCATAGACTTAGTATTCGCTACATTCTATATCTATGGTACTAACGAACATAGACTTTTATAATCATTACACTTTAACGGGATTTCATGCAACTCCATACCTAAAACGATTTGTTTTTTGTCCCGACGTTTCGGCTCGATTACACGAGCCGTGGTCGCGGGTTGACTGGCGTTGCGCAGCGTCGTCTCGAACGAGTTGAAGAATTTTCTCGATGTACCGACATTTCTTCAACATTTTCGTCACTGGTACAGTCAGTCCGTTGAAGAAATCCCGTTAGAGTGTAATAATTATGTTTAAAAATGCAACAAAATAGTTTAAAAAGTTACATAGACTTTTATGTTACAGAGTGGGTTCAAATTACTTAACGTCGATGAGCGAGTTCAGTGTCGAAGTGAGCTTGTTTTTTTTTACAGAATCGGCTGGCTGGCCTTACCTCAACTATGAGTATGAGTTGGTTTGGGTTTTAAACTGCTCACTCGGGCCCGGCGAGGAGGTGTTGTGGCCAGCGCCACAACGGTACCAAGCCATCGTAAGTCCTCTTACTAGGCTTCACGACTGATATCAAGAGATATTAGCTGAGACCAACTTTGAACGGACTTTCCAAAGTACGATATGCTTGTGATAAATTTTCACTAAAAATGGTCACAAATTTGCAAAGTTGGTAGTTGGCGTTACTGCTATAAGCATAACCATGAATTCTCCGACCTCTTTTTATTTGAAAACGGTCGGTTTCGTTCCGGTAACACGCTACTACTAGCTAAATCTAAATCATAAATAGTTTCGATAATCACATCAATTATCTAAACTACGTACCAGCGGCGTGCGGTGCATATAGGCAATTATGCAGTGCCTACCTAAAAAAAAATCCTACAGGACAGCTAACCATCTTTATTTGCCAAATTGACAATCTATAATAAAGTCTAAGTTACCATTTTGTCGTCTTTATTAAACTTTCAAACTAAAGCGCGCTCGTTTCAATATTTTCAATACAAATGACCCACGGTAGGCGGTCGCGATACCGCTTACTATTTCACGCACACTTCCTTAATTTTCACACACACTCATATAATCTGTGCGCATACGTACACAGTTACAAAACACCAAATTTTGGTAAGCATTATGCGGCGCTTACCTGCTTAGCTCCCACCAGAGGGCGCTCAATTTCCGCCTCCAATTTAAAAATTTAAAGTCTTATTTTAAGTAAACTTTACATTACAACTTGTTAAAATAAAATTTCACACCCTAAAATCCTAATTATATTTATAGTAAATAGTTTTAAGACAGCGAGAAAAAACACTTGAGGAATTTCATCTTGTCACGTGACGTCCTCGGTAGCTTAGTGGTCAAAGCACTCGCCCGGTATGCGATGGGACGTGGGTTCGAGTCCCACCTGAGGTCGATGATTTTTTTCAAGTGTTATTTATCTTCAATTAAACCTTGCATGGAATTGCTAAAAACAAAAATTTACAATGTTTAAGCATTTCTGATCTTAACCAATAGTCAAATATTTGTAAAAATATTTCTATAGGGTGTTGACGGTAGTATACTACTTAGCTATACATATAGCTACAACATTGATCAGAATACGCTGGCTTTGACAGCGAGAAAAAACACTTGAGGAATTTCATCTTGTCACGTGACGTCCTCGGTAGCTTAGTGGTCAAAGCACTCGCCCGGTATGCGATGGGACGTGGGTTCGAGTCCCACCTGAGGTCGATGATTTTTTTCAAGTGTTATTTATCTTCAATTAAACCTTGCATGGAATTGCTAAAAACAAAAATTTACAATGTTTAAGCATTTCTGATCTTAACCAATAGTCAAATATTTGTAAAAATATTTCTATAGGGTGTTGACGGTAGTATACTACTTAGCTATACATATAGCTACAACATTGATCAGAATACGCTGGCTTTGACAGCGAGAAAAAAAACTTGAGGAATTTCATCTTGTCACGTGACGTCCTCGGTAGCTTAGTGATCAAAGCACTCGCCCGGTATGCGATGGGACGTGGGTTCGAGTCCCACCTGAGGTCGATGATTTTTTTCAAGTGTTATTTATCTTCAATTAAACCTTGCATGGAATTGCTAAAAACAAAAATTTACAATGTTTAAGCATTTCTGATCTTAACCAATAGTCAAATATTTGTAAAAATATTTCTATAGGGTGTTGACGGTAGTATACTACTTAGCTATACATATAGCTACAACATTGATCAGAATACGCTGGCTTTGACAGCGAGAAAAAACACTTGAGGAATTTCATCTTGTCACGTGACGTCCTCGGTAGCTTAGTGGTCAAAGCACTCGCCCGGTATGCGATGGGACGTGGGTTCGAGTCCCACCTGAGGTCGATGATTTTTTTCAAGTGTTATTTATCTTCAATTAAACCTTGCATGGAATTGCTAAAAACAAAAATTTACAATGTTTAAGCATTTCTGATCTTAACCAATAGTCAAATATTTGTAAAAATATTTCTATAGGGTGTTGACGGTAGTATACTACTTAGCTATACATATAGCTACAACATTGATCAGAATACGCTGGCTTTGACAGCGAGAAAAAACACTTGAGGAATTTCATCTTGTCACGTGACGTCCTCGGTAGCTTAGTGGTCAAAGCACTCGCCCGGTATGCGATGGGACGTGGGTTCGAGTCCCACCTGAGGTCGATGATTTTTTCAAGTGTTATTTATCTTCAATTAAACCTTGCATGGAATTGCTAAAAACAAAAATTTACAATGTTTAAGCATTTCTGATCTTAACCAATAGTCAAATATTTGTAAAAATATTTCTATAGGGTGTTGACGGTAGTATACTACTTAGCTATACATATAGCTACAACATTGATCAGAATACGCTGGCTTTGACAGCGGGAAAAAACACTTGAGGAATTTCATCTTGTCACGTGACGTCCTCGGTAGCTTAGTGGTCAAAGCACTCGCCCGGTATGCGATGGGACGTGGGTTCGAGTCCCACCTGAGGTCGATGATTTTTTTCAAGTGTTATTTATCTTCAATTAAACCTTGCATGGAATTGCTAAAAACAAAAATTTACAAATAGTTTTAAGTTTTAAAACGAATAATTAATTGTTTGCTAAAACTATCCTAAAAATAATGTCAACAGAGATCATTTCGATCGGCCATATTTTTTTTCTTTAGTTTGCTTTGGCTTTCATCCCGCGAGTGTTTTGAAAAGTTGTTTTTACTCTTACGGATCATAAACTGTTTCTTTTGAGTGCTATTATAGTTATTTCAGAGTTCAGTGTTGTGTTGTTGTGTTCTATAAAATGGAGAAACTACAATGTACAGTATGTAATGAGAATTCTATTTGTTTTGACAAATTACGCGCCAATCCCTTAAATCAATTTTCATTTGTGGACAACCTAGTAGCCTATTTTCATTAGCCGGGTAATTTAAGTTCCGAATTGAGTTGTAAGGTAATCGATCTCACATAGAACTAAAATTTATTTGCATAGTTTGAATACGCCAAAGCTTATTTTAGCTTAATTCGGAACAAACAAAGAGATGTCCTTGTTTATTCTGTGGCCATAATATTTACGAGTGTAACTTAACCTCACCTCAGTTAAAGGAGATTTTTAAAAATATTAGTGAATAATCGGGTGTTAAGTTGTCAAAAGATAATTGTTCTAATAGTGTAAAGTGTATTAAAATGTGGTGAACAAATAATACAATCTTAAAAGTAGGTAAATACCATGTTAAAATCAACAAAATAGCCGACGGGGCGCCGGTTTTGTGTGTATTTACGTCGGAGACAAGTTAAGTTTTTGTCACTAAACTAACAACTTTATTGAATTAATTGAAGTATATAATGCTTACCGTTGCAAACATTGTACGATAAAAGATTACTGACATGTTCAAAGTCCGCGAAAAAGTAATAACCACGAAATGTCGCTGAGGAGTTATAAATATCAATTGGATAGTTGTGGTGCTCCATATAAATCTTCACTCAGTCAATTTTCTTTGCTTGTCTCGGAAAGCAAGAATGCCTGGTAAGTCTTTATTTGGTTGGAGAGTAGCAAAGTGTGCAAGGCGTTTGGCACTTAGAAAAATTTTTCATTAAAAATATGAAACATAATAAAACTCAAATCTTTGTTTTTCAATGTATAAGGGGGCTCAAATTAAATGCTTTTTGTACTTGTGACTTTTGCTTTCCGACGCATGGTTTAACCGGAAAATGCGATAGAATATAAAGTGTTCAAACACTTAGAAAAAAATGGTGATATAATTATAAAACTTCATAAAATTCCAATCTTTGTTTTTCGTCGTATAGAGGGGCATAAACTAAACGCTTTTTATACTTGTGACTTTTTCTTTCCGACGCATGGTTTAACCGGAAATTGCGATAGAATATAAAGTGTACAAACACTTAGAAAAAAATGGTGATAAAATTATAAAACTTCATAAAATTCAAATCTTTGTTTTTCGTCGTATAGAGGGGCATAAACTAAACGCTTTTTATACTTGTGACTTTTTCTTTCCGACGCATAGTTTAACCGGAAAATGCGATAGAATATAAAGTGTTCAAACACTTAGAAAAAATTGGTGATATAATTATAAAACTTCATAAAATTCCAATCTTTGTTTTTCGTCGTATAGAGGGGCATAAACTAAACGCTTTTTATACTTGTGACTTTTTCTTTCCGACGCATGGTTTAACCGGAAAATGTGATAGTTTTTTTTAAATATTGTTACTACTTAGACTTAGTGCCTACCCAGCACAAAAATCAAAGCACGCCCCTGCTACGTACTCATGCTCATCACACACAAACATTAACTTAATAAAACATTTGAAAAATTATAAACAACAGTTTTAACTATTTCTATCACCATCATCATCATTGCAGCCGTCTATGCCTGTACCAGTAACCGTTCAACTCTTTCTATAATGTTTTATTTTTCAAAGTCCATCTCTATATTTTCTACCAGCTCCAGAGCTCCGGTCAAGCAATTCCTATCCGGTCGGATAATCATTTATTGGCCGCGCTTTACGGCTCCTATTTATACGGAACCATTCATATAATTTCAAGATTCAGATTTTACGATTCAATCTTTAAATGTAGCTGTATTCATGGAAGATTCAACGGATTTGGATGCATTTATTTGAGTGATGAGTTAAAGTGTATTTGGATAAGATTGGAAACGAATTGAGCAAATACTTCGTAATTTGGTGCTTTTGGTTATTTTGTGCAGAGTTTATGAGGAGTGAATTAAATTCTCGAATTGATTTATGCAGTTAGATGTAAGATGTCAATTTACATTTAACTTCAGGTATTTACATGAAACTTCAGGCTGTTGGACTTCAGAGGCAAAGAGTTTTATTGCAGAAGTAGGTCGTCGCCTTAGAGTTAGGACCAATGATCCATGGTCTGGGTCATTCCTAGTTCAGAGGATAGCCGTAGCCATTCAGCGGGGGAATGCTGCGAGTGTTATGGGCACTTTCCCTCCGGGATTGACATTGTTATAATTGATTTGTTTTTCTTTTATTATGACTTAGTAATTGTAATTAAATTTAGTATTAATAATTGTTATTAATTTATTGTAATTGTTATTATTTAATTGCTTTTAGTTATACATTTCATATTGCTTGGATAAGTACGTGTATAGATAGTAAAACTTATATAAAAATGTAATTCTGTATATTTGGACGGTTCAACAAATAACAAAATTATTTTATGTGTTATGCCCTTGACACGCTGTAATCAAATTTATATAATTTTCTGTTTCGTTTACTTTACCGCCATTTTTGAAAAAACATTGACATTTTACTACTAATTCATTCTGGAGTTTTGATCTCTGACTTATTCATACTCGGTCTTATTTTTATCTGCTATCAGCAGCTTTGCTATACCACTGTTCTATCGAGTAATAGTAGGTGGCAGAATACAGGGGGAAAAACAAAACACCATAGTCAGTGCTGCGGGGTAACCATTAACTCTTAAAACAATCTCAAATCTGACAAATCTTGTCAAATCAATCGTGTCAATTTGACAGATTTGAGATTATTTAAAGAGTTCATGGTCACCCCACAGCACTGACTATAGTGTTTTGTTTTTTCTATAATAAACTAGCTTTAGCCAACAACTTTGTTCGCGTTGTATTCTATGCCATCCAGAAACCTTCTCGAGCTTCCTCTTTACCTTACCAAATTACAATCCGATCAACACAGACAGAACAAACATTATTTTCTATAAAGAAACCGATAACGTGATGTGTAACCACCACTGTTTGATCGAATCAAAACAGGATTTTGACTACTTTTTACTTGAGAATCAGACCTTAAAAACCTTTTCTTTATTCAAAAAGTTTAAATATAAGTCATAAACATCCACTTTTATGCCCTTATTTTTTGTGCCTCACTGCAACCTTTACTTCCTAACGCAAAATCTCAAAGATTATCCGCTTATTTAAATAAAGAGAGCAATGGCAAATTATTTTTGTTCCGGGACAACAGAAAAAAAGAATAAATTGCGTACTTGGTCTTGACAGAGCAGTCGTTATGGGTAAGTTTTATGTCCCACACTTTATCACGGGATGAACCAAGGTGAAGGATCCTACTATGGAAACTCGAATTTAAGTTTTAATAGGACTGCGAAGTTTTTTTTTTACATTGGACAACATCACATACATTGCTCTGATCCTAAGGTAAGTTGCTAAAGCACTTGTGTAATAGAAATCAGAATCAACGATGGTACCACAACACCCAGGCCTGAGCCAATATAGAAAAGTTCGTTTTCTACATTGACCCGCCCGGGGATCGAACCCGGAACCTCAGAGATGGCGGCGCCATTTATAGTCCAGCGTGCTTGCCTCTCGACTACGGAGGTCGTCATTGTGCGTCATCAAGTGTGGGTATATATTTTAAATGCTATCTGTGTGTATATGTCGCAGGGAAATGAGGATATTAGGGATTTCACGGAATCCCTAGAGATACCACGAAAAATGTTTAGTGATATATCGTTTCACTAAACGAAATCTAGTAAAATGACAAAAACGCGGATACTAGAGAGTAAAATTCGAGTCAAGGGTAATAAACTTATCTTAAGTTTTCCGTTTTTATCAGTCTTTAAAAAAGTATTTAGTCGAACCTCGCATGCATTTTAAATCGATTTAATTCTTTTAACTGTTATTTTTGTTGCGAATGAATTTACATTACACAATATACACACTACTCCGACTCCCACTTTTCTTGTACAATATAGAGAGAGCTCAAAGTCCTAAAGGCAATTGCTTACATTTCTCAAGGTATTATGTAATCATAACAAGCAGGGAAAAACAGTATCACATTTTGTATGAAAATTTTACAACTCTACAATAATTTTGGACAGCCAAAGGCATTGCTCAGCATAAGCTATTTAATTACAATAATTTAACTGTGTTCGTTCGAGTAACTTTACATCCACATAAATTAAAAACCCATTTCTCTACCATAACTCTATTTTTCTTTTGTTCTTGTACTAGTTTACCTTGCTCTATTACAACTTAATCCCTCTACCCAAAGGTTGCTTGAAAGAGATCTCTTTTGGCCATATTGTTCATAACTGTACCTTGTTTGTTATAACTCATATTATTTTGTGAAAAACAGTGAATATATTTGTTTATAATTATAATTATAATTCCAATAATTCGATCAGTGCGTCCTACCGGTGATGACCTACGGAGCCGAAACGTGGAATATGACAGTAAAGCTGGCCCACCGACTACATGTCACTCAGCGAGCTATGGAAAGGTCGATGTTTGGGATTTCGTTAAAGGATAAAATCCGAAATGAGATCATCAGGCAGAGGCCTAAAGTAACGGACATAGTTCAAAAATGTAGCAAGCTTAAGTGGCAGTGGGCTGGCCACATCTGTCGCAGAACCGATGAAAGGTGGAGTAAACGGGTTCTCGAGTGGAGACCACGCCTAGGCAAACGTAGTGTAGGACGCCCCCCAGCTCGATGGACCGACGACCTTAGGAAGATGGCTGGCAGTGGATGGATGAAAAAAGCGGGAGATCGTGCTCTTTGGCGCTCTTTGGGGGAGGCCTACGTCCAGCAGTGGACTGCAATAGGCTGAGATGATGATGATGATGAATTTCAATAATATCAAAGTATCGAGATATTCCTAATACGAAAGTGAGAACGCATAGTACCTAACCATATTAAATCTACTTAATTTTGAATGTCAAAAAATGTTTCCCATAAAAACAAATAGTACGTCCCCAATCCTCGAAAAGAGGGTTTTATCCTTAGATCAGTTTTGTCTTTAAGACCAGCCTTAGATCTAGATTTAAGTGAATAAAGGCCTTGTCTGACGTTAATAATAACGTAGAACATATCAAGTAATTTCCACTTAACTATCTTTAGGACATAAAAAAATGTAGCAAGCTTAAGTAGCAGTGGGCTGGCCACATCTGTCGCAGAACCGCTGAAAGGTGGAGTAAACGGGTTTTCGAGTGGAGACCAAGCCTTGAAATACGTAGTGTAGGACGCCCCCCACTATAGACCGACGAACTTAGGAAGATGGCTGGCAATGGCTAGATGAAAAAGCGGGAGATCGTGCTCTTTGAAGCTCTTTGGGGAAGGCTTACGTCCAGTAGTACTGCAAACGGCTTAATAGATAGATCATTAGAGATTTCTAGATTCTCCTTCAGTTGTTAATAAAGCGCAAGAGAACAAAACAATGTAATTTTCACTGTTTCGAAATAAAAAAATTGCATCCTTGTGTTACGAGGTACCAGACGTATTTTGCCAGAGGCGTCTTCCAGCACACCCAGACTCGAGCCTATTTAGAAATGATCGTTCCCTGACTTGACCCAAACCGGCAATCGAACTTACCACGCCACACCATCGTCAAATGCGCTAATTTAATATGGACCTAGCTAGATGGACTTAGCCAGTTCTAGGTGCTCTGTTAGGGTGTCATCCCTTGTGCAGGTGCAAGGACACAAAGAAAGGATGAACTTAAAAAATACCGAAATTTTTTGGTGTTTTTTTTTTAGGTCATCCCTCGTATTGGTTTACTGAAACAAAGGAAAGGACACATTACATCCACTTTCTTTGTTCTATAACAAATTTTAAACCAACGATGTAAGAAGACTGTTTAATGCCATCCAGACTCCAAACTCTCCCAAAAACACAATTTCGGAAGGCAGTGAAGTTCTGGTTACAGGAAAAGTGCTTCTACTCTGTTAAAGAATATTTAGACTATTATATGAACAGACTCAGGTATTAGGTAATTAATATGTGGAATGATACTGTGGAGTGTTGTATAATGTAAGAACTGACATTTTATTTTAATATTGTAATATTGTGCTTAATATTTGACATTATTTAAATTACTTATTTGACATATTTATTTAATTATTATTTTTCTCAATTTGTCATTTGCATGCTAGTAAGTTAGCGAAACATGTTTAAACATAATATTTAAATGTAACACCATATAACATGTACCGTGTTTCTTGTAAATAAATGAATTTAAATTTGAATTTGACTGGCCTGTTGGTTCCCAAATAGTAAGTGTTCTGTTAGGAATTTCAATAAATACTGGGTGAACTAAACTCGTGGGCTAAAAATGTGAAGAACATTAATGGACCTAGGTGGTGGATTTCGTATCTTGCAATTTTTATTAAATTAATATAGGGTAGTTTAAGCACTTGCAAATGCCTTTTTTTCCTATCTATCTCTCATCCTTTTCCAACATGTACACTTTTATATATGGCCGTCCTTGTCAATGCATCGGTCGCCTGTATTTCGGTGCATTGTGACTACTTCAAAACCTCTTGTGTTTTTGCGTCTACGCTGAGACGGACGCACGCGTGTGATTATACTATAACTAATTTTCTGTGCGTGACTTTTCACTTTAATAGACTTTTATACGTACAAATATACCGAAGATATCGCCTGCGAAGTGCCTAGGACAAGACAAGTGCTCGTGCCCGACGGATAAAGTGGTAAGTGTGCATGTCCCTTCCATTTTTTTTCCTCGAGTCACTCTTATACTTTTCTTCATCCATTTTTATTTAAAAAGGTGTTTTGCAAGTGCTATATCTCTGTGTTTGTATGTTACCGCAGAGATACAGTCCACTACAACCTAGCCTAAGGGTTTTCGAATCTTTTTCTGTAAATTCCAGCCCACATTTTCAATCCCGCCACGTGGAGGAATTAGGCGCCTCCACTAGGTCTACCAACTATCACCTAACAGTTTTTATCGGAAGGAGTTCTGATATTGTTGAGAGGGCACACTTGTTAAATTTTATCGATTCAAAGGTAACGATGAACCTTTAAGTAACACTTTGTATAGCTAATACTATGTTGTTACGTAACTCTCTTAACCATTGGCGTACTATCTGATTGGCGTTTGTTTTTTTTTTTAAATTGGCTTAGGTCTAAGAGACAACACCCTGATCTCAGGAAATATATAAAATTTGTTTTCCACATGAACTTGACTAAGAATCAAACCCGGGACCTAAGAGATCGTGACGCCAAGTCCGGCGTGCTCGGCTCTCGGCTATAGAAGAAAATATAAATTAATCTCATACTACCGCACCCTATTTTGTTCCCCAATCATTTTGCAACTACTAACTTGTCATGTTGACACCTTAATTCGTCATCTACCCGCATTCCCGAATACACTCTATTTCGTATAATACAAGGTTGTAATTCGCATGACGATGGCATGTGCAATATTGACAAGGCGATTAGACGCGCCACTTGCCACGAGCTGCCTAATTCATAGCAAGTGTTGCCGTGTCACTCGATACCGTGACGGCGTACTTGATACGTGTCACGCAATCACACCGAGGACTGTGAAAAATGGTTACAAGTGCGATTATATTATGATTATAATGTGATGATATGATAGACGATTATATGATATGATAGACGACCTAGTTAAATGATAGACAACCTGGTAAAATGATAGACAACCTGGTAAAATGATAGACAACCTGGTAAAATGATAGACAACCTGGTAAAATGATAGACAACCTGGTAAAATGATAGACGACCTGGTAAAAGTTGTAGAAAGCCGCTGGATGCAGGTCGCTTCCATCCGGCCGATCTGAAAGTCACTGGGCTCCCCCAGTGACTATGTTCTATGAGGCCTATGTTCGCTCAGCAGTGGACGTCCTATGGCTGAAATGATAATAGGATGATTGATTCAGCTGATCAAAGTGACATGATGTCAAGAATATTCTATTTCTTGTTATATTTCTTTTTTCCATTCTGTGTTGTATCTTGTGTTAAATAAATAATTTTCTATTCGTTTTCTAATAATAAATTAATAAATATTGGATAACATCACATACATTGCTCTGATCCTAAGGTAAGTAGCTAAAGCACATGTGTTATAGAAATTAAAAACAACGACGGTACCACAACACCAGGACCCGAGTCAATAAAGAAAAGTTCGTTTTCCACATTGACCCGACCGGGGATCGCACCCGGAATCAGAGATGGCGGCGCCATATACAGTCCGGCGTACTCGCCTCTCGGCAACGGAGGTCGTCATCTATTATTTTTGTATCCCTGACACAGAACAAGTAAGACTCGCTGCGCTTCGCTACGCAATCCCTGATAAAACAAATGACGTTATGTTTGCCTGATAAAACAAACGACGGTGTGAATGATGGCCGCCCAAAGCCCCATATTGACGTGAGTGGATTAGCCTAATACATAGTGCATGCAATCCCGCGTCAGCTGCTCTGGATACTGCCCATAGATAGACACTCTGCTGACTTGTTTACGATTGTTAAATTGGAGTATCATTCAATGTAATAAAATCAGGCTGGCAAAGGTGACTGAGTTTGTTGCGCAGCTTCTTCTCATCACCAGCCGATATAATGTCCTGAAGCGGTGGTAGGGCTAAGTTATATGTTGGGACGTGCATAAGTGCCCGGAAGAGGGCCTATATACAGAATAAATAATTTCATTTCATTTCGATGTTACCTTTTAGTTGTAAATTTTTGTTTTTAGCAATTCCATGCAAGGTTTAATTAAAGATAAATAGCACTTGAAAAAATCATCGACCTCAGGTGGGACTCGAACCCACGTGGGACAAGTCCTCGGTAGCTTAGTTGGTAAAGCACTCGCCCAGCATGCGATGGGACGTGGGTTCGAGTCCCACCTGAGTTCGATGATTTTTTGTTTTAGTTGAAAACCCATACCTTAATGTAAAAAGACTCAATTCTCATATTCAAACTCTATTAAAGTGTTTCACAAATGTCAATTACCTATATTTAACTCATAACTGTATGTATCCGTATCGTAGAGTTAATAATATTATTGACACCTTTGACTACAAAAAGTATTTTCTATGTAATACAAATAAAAATAACGGGATTTCAAAAACTGACTGCAGATCTCCAGAAACCAAGGCAACCGCAAAACCGGGCACGATTCCTTTCTATTTTACAAGTTCTGGCAAACATATAACAGCATATAAAGGCACCATCTCTACTAATAAAAAAGTGGAACCTCTTAAAGGCACGATCCCATACTACTTTAAGACAGTAAAAAAATACGTCTCTACACAAAAAGACACTGATCAGCTTTTTCGTTCGGAACAGTAATAAAAACAACTCTTTACGATTGCTTCATCAAAATATAGCTGGTGTGCTAAACAAAATTGACATTATAGACTTGACGCTAACAGAATTATCACAAACTCATAAATCTATTGACATCGTATGTTTAACTGAAACATTTATACAGCGAGGTTGCGAGGCAAATTTGAATTTAAATGGCTATAGGCTGGCTAGCTCGTTCTGTCGCCCGAAACAGAGACGGGGTGGCGTTTGTATTCTCAGTAAAAAAGAACTGGAATGCAAGCCTATTGATGTTACTAACCAACTAGCATGTTCCTACCACTTTGAATGTTGTGGAATAGAAATAGCGCATTATAAACTTGCCATTATTTGCATTTATAGAACACCAGATAGCAAGATTGATTTATTTTTTACAAATTAAATGAGCTTTTACACAATATCACAAACAAAAAAACATACAAAAAAATAATTTTATGTGGCGATTGGAATATAGATATACTCAAACAAGGGAAAAATACATGCGAGCTAATTGAAATATTAGAAAATCACAATATATCTATCCATATCAAAACCCCTACTAGGAAAAATGCATGTATTGATCAAGTGGCCAGCAATATGGGAAGGGTAGATGCCAAGGTCTTACACCTGGCACTATCAGACCATGAGACGGGCCAAATAATATCGTTTCAAATTCAAAGAAAACCTACTGTAACAACTTGGCATGAATTACGCAGAGACTACAGTGAGGAAAACATTCAAAAGTTTTCTGAATATATATCGCGTCTTTCATTTTCGGAAGTTTACGAACAGACCAGTGTTGATGAGGCCTATACTTCATTCAATAACTTGTTAACTCTGTTTCATGGACTGTGCTTTCCTATGATTAAGCTTAGAAGAAATAACATTTGTGATAGAGGGAGGTGGAAAACAAAAGGTATCAAAAAGTCAAGTATAACAAAAAGAAAACTTTACTTAACCTATAAATTCTCAAAAACTAACAAAACCGTACATAAAAACAGATATGAAAAATATACTCATCTTTTAAAAAAGTGCATATATAAATCTCAACAAAGAAACAACTTAAAATACATTTTGAATAGTAAAAATATTTGCAAGGCCACATGGACTTCGGTTAATTCAAGTATAAATAAAACAACACAAATAAAAAACATTGACGTAATTAAATTTAATGACCAAATAACTAGTGACCCTGACATCATATGTGAATTATTTAACAATTTCTTTATTGACCTTAGTAACATTGGTAATACAAACAAGCCAAGTAACAATTCTTCTCAACCAAGTATTGATACAAATTCAAATACAGTTTTCTTACAACCAACGGATCCAGCAGAAATTAAAAAAAATATTCAAGAATTAAAGAACACGGATTCAGTTGGTTACGACGAGCTCAATACCAAAATACTGAAGTCCTGTGCTAGTTATATCTGCTCACCACTAAGTTTCCTTATAAACCTATCGTTTGTTGAAGGTTCATTCCCAGAGCAACTTAAGATTTCTATAATTAAACCAGTTCACAAAAAAGGAGATGAAAAGGACCTCAATAACTACAGACCAATAACATTGACCCCAGTAATATCTAAGATATTTGAGAGAATTATGTACGATAGACTATGTAAATTTATACAAAGATTTGGTATCTTAACTGAAGATCAATTCGGTTTCCGCAAAAACAGATCTACAACTTTAGCATGCTTTAATTTTGTAAAAGATATAGCTGAGAGTATCGATAGAAAAATTCCAGTAACTGCTCTCATGCTGGATATGACTAAAACCTTCGACCTTGTTGACCACAAAATCCTATTAAAAAAAATTGAAAGGTACGGGATAAGAGGCGCGGCTTACACATGGCTAAGCAGTTACTTACAAGGCCGAAAACAATGTACAGAAATTACTCGGTTAACCCAGGTAGGACATGATAGTACGAGTATTTTCACTAAAGACCTACATCGTTCACGGTATAGATCTAATGACCGCGGTGTCCCTCAGGGAAGTATTTTAGGACCTCTAATCTTCTTGCTATATATTAATGACTTGCCTAAAATAACTAAGCATAAATGCATCTTGTTTGCAGATGATACTACTTTTATATTTAAATGCACTGAAAAAGACATACATGAAACAGAAATAAATAATTCTATTAATAATATTGTGACATGGCTTAATTCAAATAATTTATTACTTAATGTTGACAAAACGAAAATAATACAAATTGGAAATTATAAAATGGAACCTATAAATATGAATATAAAACACAAAAATTCTGAAATAGAAAATGTACAATCAATTATGTTTTTAGGAATAAAAATCGACAAAAATTTAAACTGGAAGCCGCATATTGATTATGTCTGTACAAAATTAAACCGGTTTGTGTATGCTTTAAAAAGATTAAGGAAAACAATATCACAAAAAGCAGCTCTAGCTGCTTATCACGGTTATGTGTCTTCGGTATTGTTATATGGTCTGCCTTTGTGGGGGAACTCTGTTGATATGATTAAAGCATTTAAATTACAAAAGAAATGTGTGCGAGCGGTATGTGGTGCGTGGTTTCTTGCAAGCTGCAAGCCCTTATTTCAAAAGATACGCGTATTGCCTTTGCCATGCATGTATATTCGAGAAATATGTATATTTGTAAAGCGACATCCGAATTATTTCAAATCACATGCTGAATGTCTCGAAAGACAAACAAGGCATAAAAATAGGTTATTTTATCCCAAATGCAGCTCTAGATTCTATGCAAACAGTGCTCCTATGATGGCTGTTAAAATATTCAATAACTTGCCTAAAAATCTTAAAGACCTGCCTCTGAATAAATTTAAGAATGAGATTAATAAATGGCTTCTTGACAAGTGTTACTATAGTATTAAGGAATATTTTAATTGACCTCAATAATATTTAATGTATTATTTAAATTTAATCTTACTGACATTCTAAAAAAATTATTTGATTATTGTAAGATACATTTGCACACTGGTACATTTCCCGGTAGAATATTATTGAGACTGACTTTTATACTAAATATCTGTATTACCTTACATTTTATTCTGCAAATAAAGATTTTGACTTTGACTTTGACTTTGACTTTGACTTTCAAGTGCTATTTATCTTTAATTACCTTTTAGTCTTTTTCTCTTTGTAATCACATAAAAAACCGGCCCACTGTGAGTCAGACAAGCGCAGGGTTCCGTACCATTATCTATAGAAAAGGCAAAAAAACACGTTGTCTTATGGGAGCCCCTATAATTGTTGATATATCGGCAAAAAAAAACAATTTATTTTCGTAAATAGGCTTAAACTAAGCTATTTTACGTCCCATTTTTATCCCTACCACTGCTTTGCAACAATTTTGGGCTAACGCCGAGAAGAAGCAGTGCAAGAAACTCGGTCACTATTGTCATACAGATACATCATCCGTGAAAATTTCTTATCTATATAGATAACCGAAATATGTCAGACAACTGCGCCGTATCTACCGCTGCAGATGGGATTTAATGACAAGACGTATACACCGTGAATTTTTAATTACCCGAGAAAATTAACTAACATACTCAGATATCGACATACATCGAATTTGGCGAATAAAAAAAAGTTTTTTTTATGAGAAATTTATTTAAAGGTCCCTTACATTCCTTAAAAAATATGCACCATAAAAGTCCTGCTAATTCAAATAGTAATCATTATCATTCCAACATTAACGGAACCAAAATCTATCTAATTTGGTCGCGTAATATTGGCGTACGGAAGGAATAACTATGAATGATTTTTTTTTCATTCATAGTTATTCCTTCCGTACGCCAACGCCGTACGCCGTTCCGTTTTTTTTATTAGCCAAATTCGATGTGTATCCATATCTGAGTATGTTACTTAATTTTCTCGGGTAATTAAAAATTCACGGTGTATATTGTAAATTTTGTTTTTAGCAATTCCATGCAAGGTTTAATTGAAGATAAAAAAAATCATCGACCTCGATGATTTTTTTTTCAAGTGTTATTTATCTTCAAGACGTTTTTTTTTTTTTTTTTATTCTTTTGTTTTAAGGAGCTTTATTCACACTGGTGAATATGCCAGCTCCAACTGGCCTCTACACCACTAAACTTCAAACATTAACTTTAAATCATATATCAAATTAATTGGAAACGGAATTCAGAAAATATCAAATTATATACACAAAAACTAACTACTAAAAGGAAAAACCAAAAAAAAAAAAAGAATAACTAAATTTGTATACATTATTTAAAAAAAAAAACTGTATACAAATTTAGCCGCCTCTGACAGGGGCTCCGCCAATATAGATTGGAAGACACCCACATTCAAACATGTCTCTCCCCCAAACAACTTATCCCTTTTAGACTTGGTCTTAACACATTCCATCAAAAAGTGATACACATCCTCCACCTTCCCACATTCATCACAATTGGGCGAATCGAGTATCTTCATGAGATGCGCAAATTTATTCAACGGAACGTGTCCAGACCGAAGCCTATGCGCCCTGACAACTTGTACTCTGCTGAGCCTGGCATGAACGAACCAGGGAACTCGAGGAGGCTCTGACTGAATCGTCTTGTACCAAATTCCCTTAGTACGAGACCGTACGTCAAAATACTCCTTCCAGTAACCATACATTTTACTTTTATATCGCGAGACCACCTCTGAAAAATCAGGAATTATAACAGTCTCGACACCCTCATTAGCAGCCGTTGCAGCTAACCGGTCAGCCTGCTCATTTCCTACCAAACCAATATGAGACGGAACCCATTGCAGCTTAAGGCATCTTCCGGAACTCTTGATGATGTCTATTTGCTCCAAAATGTTATAAGATAACGAAATACAACGTTCACCCGAAGCACATCGAGCTATATGTTGAATGGCACTTTTGCTATCAGTAAGGATCAATATTTTAGGATATCTCTTCAGTTTAGCATACAACAAAGCCTCAAGAATCGCACTTAGCTCTGCGGACATAATAGATACACTAGAGGAAATTTTAAACTGTGCCTTTTTACCACTGATGGGATCAAAGAAAGCTGCCCCGATCCTTTCGCCACATTTTGAACCATCAGTAAATATTCTGTGGAAACAAGCATATTTCCTTTCTAACTCTTGAATTACTTCAAGACGAAGGGCATTGACATTGTAGACACGTTTTGCGGCAACAATACAATCTAAATTACAGAATAAAACATCACCTAATACAAATTTTGACATCCAAACATCCAGCTTAAACATTGGTAACGGATAAGATGAGTAAATATGGACATTCGACACTTCCCCGACTACCTCTGCTAAAAGTGGCTTCTTCTTCCGTTTCCAATTACCACTGATGCACAACGCTGCTAGCTCACGAATCACGTCCACAGTGACACTATTACAGCTCAATGCTCTCAAACAAAACCTAATAGCCAAGAACCGCCTTCTTATATGTAACGGAAATATACAAAGCTCACTTTCCATCACATGAATAGGAGTTGATCTAATAAACCCCCCAATTGCCCTTAAAGCCTGATTTTGGACTTTTTCAAGTTTATACAAATGCATCTGAGCAGTGTCATTGTATAGAAAACATGCATAATCTATCCTGCTACGAATCAAAGAAATGTACAACCTACGAAGGTGTTTTGGATGCACTCCCCAAGAAGCACCTGCAAGAGTTTTTAAGATACTAAGAAATCTTTGAGTTTTCTCCTTAATAAATCCAATGTGCTTCCCCCAACGCAACGATTTATCTAACCATACTCCTAAATACTTAATCGTACTTTCAGAACGTAACGGATCACCGCGTACGTCGAGACTAACCTGCTGAACTTTATGACCCTTACTAAATATGCAGAATTTTGACTTGCTGGCTGATACATCTAACCCTAAACTGTCCAAAACATTCACCATTACACTTAAGGAGTCCTGAATTTGACAAACACTTTCTTCTAAAGATTTACCACGACTATATAGAACGAAATCATCTGCATATTGAGATATAGAAACCCTGTCTATAATGTGACAAATTTGGTATGTAGCAATATTAAACAAAAGAGGAGAAAGTGGATCCCCTTGGGCCAAGCCCTTATCTGTCCAACGCACCATAGAAAAGCCAACATTTTGATCTTGGAGAACGAGATGTCGTTCACTTAAAAATGACCACAAATATCTACAGAAACTAGCTCCAGCTCCTAAGCAATTTAAAATGTCAACGACTCTGTCCACAGACACATTATTATAAGCACCTTCAATATCTAAAAAGCAAGCCAATGTAACCATATTTTTAGAAAATCCAGCTTGAACGTAAGACACCAAACGAGCTAAACAATCTATGCACGACTGACCCCTCCTAAACCCTATCGTATTCCGCGAAAGAACCTCATTTTTCTCTACAAACCACTCCAACCGTATTGCCAGCATAGCATGAAATAGTTTACACACACAAGACATTAATGAAATAGGCCTTAGCTTTGATACCTGATCCTGTCCCTCAGTTGACTTAGGAATGGGTACAACTCTAATATCACGCCACTGACTAGGCACCACACCCGACATGAAAATCAAATTATACACCTTAAGTAAAAATAGCTTAGCGATGGACGGTAGGTTAAAGATCACAGCGTATGTGATTCCATCAATACCTGGCGCAGATTCCTTCTTTCGCAAACACCTTTTAAATTCCTCAAAAGTAAATTCAACCTCAAGGTGTGAATTTGTAGAACTAAACGTAGGCGTCTCGCTTTGCACAAAATCAGGCGTCAAAGAATGCAATAATTCCACCTTTCTTTCCTTGGGCATAACAACTGTCGAGCGTCTATAGCCCTTCATCCATTTCATACGATTCCACATAACAGACGCGGACGTAGTCTCATCTATACTTTGACAAAATTTCTGCCAACTCTGGCATTTTGCATTTCGAATAAGCCGCTGTGCCTCCGCAACCTTTTGCTGCAATAACCTCAAATTAGCGGGAATTGGGTTACGCCTGAAATTTTTCAACGCAAGCCGCCTTTGAGCAATAACCTTGGAAAGCAAAGGACTCCAGTACTGCTTAGGCTTAAAAACCCGCATAGGATCAGTACTAATTTTTACAACTGGAATATTCATCGCTAAAGCTTTTTTAACACGTTCCTCAAAAATGTCATAGGTTGCCTGAACATTATTATGTATGAAATTTGAGTCATCAGAAAAATACACTCTTAAGCAATCACGAAACCCTACCCAATCAGCACTCTTAAAATTTAATCTTTGTACAAAATCTCGACCGTACCATACATCTAAGCTGAATTTAATAATGATATGATCACTACCCAAGTTTTCATTGGTAACATCCCAGATGAAATCTACAGCAACGTCAGACGAGCAAAAAGTGACGTCGGGGGAACTTTCTTGCAACAACCCGTTCACAAACTTAACCCTTGTCGCCTTGCCATTGTTTAGTGACACAAAACCATGCTCGAGTGCAGAATCAAACAACTGATTACCTCTAGAGTCACACCTGTATGACCAGTCAGTATGATGAGCATTAAAATCGCCAGCCACCAATGCTTTACTGGAAAACCTACCAAAAATGTCATCCCAATCACTTTGCGTCGTTTGCACTGTAGAAGGACAATACACAGAAACAATATAATCTAAGCAACTGCAATTTAAAATTCTAACACTAATAACTTCGATACCGGAATTAGGCCTGAACCTTTATAGATTTATGAACAAATATAGCAACACCACCATATGAGTCCGATCTATCTTTTCTAAAAATATTGTACGCACTTATGTTAACAATTGAACTATCGTCCAACCATGTCTCACTAATTAATGCAATATGAACCTTATCTCTATTTAAAAATAGATCGAACTCAGTTAACTTAGGCCTAATACTCTGTGAATTCCACTGTGCTACATTCAGAATTGATTTGCAATTTGACCTAGCCATTTACATTAGTGAAAAAGAACTTAATAAAATCAACATCCATACAAAAGTTTTTAAATATCTCCATGAATTCCGCAGCAACAAACTTCAACACCAATTTACACTTCTCTCCCCAGCTTTCATTACTTAGTAAAATATCTTTTACTCTTTCAATTATCTTTTCAAAATCAACTCTTCTCTTTTTCCGCTTGTTCTGACTTCTCTCCTCAATCACAATATTCACCGGCTGATCGTATAAAATATCCTGATCCTCAGCATCCTTAGCAGTTTCGACCTTCTTTGGCTTCCTCCGCTTCCGGACTTCTTGCGGGGTCTCAGTCACTGGGTTAACCTGACAACTAGGCTGCTGAGACACAGACACGCTGCTAGTGTGCTCGGATCCTTTAGCCTTTACTAAACTGCACAAAACCGCGTCTCTGTATGCCATTTTAAGACTCGATCCCTCGTTATTGACCCGCTCTACCGGGCTCCAGAACTCTGCCACCTGTTTCTTCCTCTTTTGCTCGTATAACCACAAAGCTTTTTTATACACACAACCCTCCGAAGCCATAATCCGTCGTATTTCCTTTTCCTTCAGAAAGGCCAGGCAAGATTTATTTAAAGCCATATGCGGACCCTTACAATTAATACATTTGTATTCAGTCATCTCGCAATTAGCATGAGCTCCTCCACATTTAGGACAGTAAATTTTAGCTGATGGGCAAAATCTGATGAGGTGGCCAAACTTCCAGCATCTCGAACATTGGGACACCGGAGAAATATAAGGCATTACTTTAAACCGGCACCCGTATGAGTAAATATAAGGAGGCAAGCAAGCTCCTTTGAAACACAATCGAATCACTTCTGACTTAACCCATCGCCCATCATCGTCCAAACGGTTCAGCCTCCTTACTGACAAAATATCTTGCGGTCCTACGATGCTTTTTAAAAACTCTTCCTCCTCAAGCTCCAACTCCACCCGTCTAACAATTCCATAGCAACAAGCTAACATATTCGACCAATAAGAGCGTCTATCGTCATTATTAAACTCCTCAGCTACGAGAATCTTCTCAGCGTCATCCTTTGAACTCAATTGAATACGAACCTTACGGGGGCCAATAAATTTAATTTGCAAAATGCCCTTTATTCCCTTTTGTTGAAATAATTTGGCCAACCCGAACTGCTTTGGCAAATCCTGTCTCGCCACCACATAAACTTCAAAAAAATTTTCAGGGACACGGTCCACTCCAAACTCCGCCTCTGTTGTTACTGTGACCCTTGAACGCTTAGGTCTCCTTCCAACAGTAATGAAGCTCGCATCCGAAACACAACTATCGTCACTGGGACCACCCGCCCGCTTCTCTGATGGCTGTCGGACGCTCGACATGGCATCCTCATCCAAAGCCGTATCCAATCTTCCAGCCCCGGCCGAACCCGTCATGCTGACACAATCCCAAGACGCCGATTTTCCTCGCTGCCCACACTCTATGTCGGAAGTGACCCCACTACTTCCTTCACCCGGATCATATAACCCACTGCTTCTTTCACTCATCTGGCTCAATATTTAAATAAACAAGCAGATAATTTAAATAAACACAAATTAACAAGATTTGCAAAATAAATTTACGCCTGTCGCTCTTGACAGCCAAACGTCAATATCTTCAAGACGTATATAGTTGCCGAATGCTTTAATTGCACTGATTTTTCATTGCATTGTACAAATTTGGGTCAGGCGGAGCTGGCCAAAGTGCATCGAAATAATGCTAACTACATAAAAATATAATACAATTCATTGAGGTATAATGTACTAGCGTACTAGAGAACACATCTCCAACTAAATGTTTCAGCCAAGCAATGTAGTCCAGTGGACTACAAAGCTTCAGTCAGTGTCAATAATTGAAGTTGTCAAAACTGCTTCTTGATTGTTCATTTACTACAATGCTTGGCTGAAACATTTAGGTCGAGATGTCTCTAGTACTCTAGTACATTATACCATGATACAATTGTTCGAGATGCCTCGTACAACTATTACAATCATAAACTTCATCTCTGAGGTTCCGGGTTCGATCCCCGGTCGGGTCAATGAAGAAAACGAACTTTTCTATATTGGCTCAAGTCTGGGTGTTTTGGTACCGTCGTTGTTTCTGATTTCTATAACACAAGTGCTTTAGCTGCTTACCTTAGGATCATAGCAATGTATGTGATGTTGTCCAATATTTATTATATATATTTATATTACTTATAAACGTCTCATACTGATATTAACTATTTACTTGTATTTATCATATTCTTGATCAAATCCTAAGTATACTTTCCTTTTACCAAGTTTGTGCGAAACAGCTGAATTCAAGCTTTTCAGGGGAAATCTCAAAGAGCAAACCTCAGAGTCGTTCGTTCATTATCAACTCGCCTCAGTGTAAGTTATCACAGTAGGTTCACTATTTTTTTGTTTATATATCTATATATCTTCTTTAATATATCTTCTCATCATCTTTTATAATGCGCACAGCTAAAGATTGGAATTCCCTGCCTGCATCTGTATTTCCGAGTGCATATAACCTGACTCTCTTTAAGTCCAGAGTGAATAGGCATCTTCTGGGCAAGCTCACTCCATCGTAGATCCCATCTATGCTCTAGAGCAAGATTGGGGTCAAGAGTAAGCCCATCTCATAAATAAATAAATATATATATTCATTTACGTTTTACTTGTAATTTATAGTTCAACCATATTTGAGGATATAGGAGGCCCATGCATTGAACAAGACCAAAAATTACGGGTCGTAATAAATAGTACACAAAATAATAGTCACAAACAAGTAGTCACTCTATAGATTTGATTATTCTCTATTCTGCCTATTGCAGTCCACTGCTGGACGTAAGCCTCCCCCAAAGCCAAAAAGCACGATCTCCCGCTTTTTTCATCCATCCACTGCCAGCCATTATCCTAATTATTTTAAAACTTTTAGCTGTTCCATACATTTTGGTAGAGTAATACTGCAACTTTAGTGTGGAAGAGCTGTTTTTTAGGGTTCCGTATCCAAAGGGTAAAACGGGATCCTATTACTAAGGCTCCGCTGTCCGTCTGTCTGTCTATCTGTCTGTCCATCGGTATGTCCGTTTGTCACCAGGCTGTATCTCATGAACCGTGGTAGTTAGAGAGTTGACATTTTCACAGATGATGTATTTCTGTTGCCGCTATAACAACAAATACTAAAAAACAGAATACAATAAATATTTATGGGGGCTCCTATACAACTGTATTTTTGCCGTTTTTATATACAATAATGGTACGGAACCCTTTGTGCGCGAGTCCGAATCGCACTTTGCCGGTTTTTAAAACTGTACTGTTACTGGTACTGTTTAAAAGTGCGTACTATTGTCATTTTAGCTGTTCCATACTTTTTTGTAGAGTAATACTGCAATTTTAGTGTGGAAGAGCTGTTTTTTCCGTTTTCTGTCAACTTCATTCCGTCGCGGCATCGCCAAACTTGTCATTTATTTGCGCGCTAAGTATGTGGTGAATGAATTACATGGCTGCGATAACCTTCTGATAAAGTTCTTTAGTATGTCTTCAGTCTGGAACCGGTATAGTAAAATTGGGTTTCAGCATACAGTTGTACCTCTGTATCTTATTACCTTGTGTCACGAGAGCAAACTAAGTCGTTCATTCATTACCAAGACAAGCTGACCGGAGGATTACGGAAACTGGGACACGTTGTTCACAGCCAGTGTGGAATGTCGGGCTTAAGAGCTGTGGTTTAACAAATACTTATATTATAGAAGAGTTTATCAAAATTTCCTCACGGCATTTCATTAAAAAAGTTAGACATCATCACATACATGCATAAATACGACTATTCGGATGAATTGATAAGTTCGGATTGTACTTTCACACATCTAGGTATATATTTGACGACCTCCGTGGCCGAGAGGCGAGCATGCCGGACTTTGAATGGCGCCGCCATCACTGAGGTTCCGGGTTCGATCCCCGGTCGGGTCAATGTCGAAAACGAACTTTTCTATATTGTCTCGGGTCTGGGTGTTGTGGTACCGTCGTTGTTTCTGATTTCTATAACACAAGTGCTTTAGCAACTTACCTTAGGATCAGAGCAATGTATGTGATGTTGTCCAATATTTATTTATTTATTTATTACAGTGTAAGTAAACTTTTGGAAAATTTGTGAACTTGTGCCGGGAAAAAGCAACGAAAGAAACTCGGTCACTATTTTCAACTTGTATTTACAAACAAAGTCACTTAAATATACGTAATAGTTTATCAAAGCTCATTTTGGTTCCGTAATATTATTTGTACCAAATTATGCTTTCTGCATCAAATCTTTTTCCCGTCGTATTTCATATAAAATGGCTACGCGAGAATTTAAATTCATAAACATAGTCTGTCCGCAACGAAACGTAATTTGAAACTCATTATTCTGTATGCAAATTGTTTTAACATCTGCTTGTATTCGTGAAATGTAATTTATTCTTTTAGTATTTTTTATCCTTGTGAAAAAAAACTATATACTGCTGGTATAGCTGTAATGCATTTAGCGACAAGATAGGATAATACAATTTGATAATATTTGTACAAGAAGTAAACAAAACTGTTATTTATGTGCGCGGGTATGGAAGGAAGAAAATAACTGGTACCATAGAGAAAAAAATATCCGGCACGTTCAATCTCATATAAGTATTTGATTGGCGCAGCCAGCCGTTATTTTAAAAGTCTTTAAGGGCCTTTTATCAGTCAAATGTCGCACTGATAAGTTTTTAAAACTTACTTTGAACAGTATTTATCAATAATAAGATTCTAAAAATGATATATGACTAAAGTTAAAGAGACGTATTCGCTCACAGAAACACGATCTGCTAAACTTGGCTCGCTAGAAAAACATTCCAAACTTGCCTCTTCCCGAAATGTTTTTTCATTACTACGGCTAAAGAATTAATATATTTTTATACTAAGCAGTAGGCACAATGTTTTTCTAGGCGTGGTCGCTTAGTTTGATAAAATAGCATTATTTTTATACATCGAAACACGTCAGAAACACGAAAACAACAAATAACTAACATTCGCAAATCAAATTAGACGCGCGGTGGTGCTTACATAAGTCGGACGTCGGACGTCGGGATAACCTGCCCTTAACTACCGCTCATTATTATGTAAATAAACAAAATATACCCTACAATATAAAACCGACATAGCTCTTTAAATTGCAAAGCTGAAGTGGCAATGGGCAGGCCACATTGTGGCCACGAGTGGCGACCACGAACTGGAAGATATGCAAGACTCCAATCCGATTGACTGACAACCTAGTCCAGGGTTACGGGAAACTACTAGATATACACCGTGAATTTTTAATTACCCGAGAAAATTAACTAACATAGTCAGATATCGATATACATCGAATTTGGCGAATAAAAAATATTTTTGTTATGAGAAATTTATTTAAAAGATCCCTAACATTCCTTAAAAAATATGCACCATAAAAGTCCTGCTAATTCAAATAGTAATCATTATCATTCCAACATTAACGGAACTATAAACCACCTTATTTGGTCGCGTAATATTGGCGTACGGAAGGAATAACTATAAATGAAATTTGTTTCATTCATAGTTATTCCTTCCGTACGCCAACGCCGTACGCCGTTCCGTTTTTTTTATTCGCCAAATTCGATGTATATCGATATCTGAGTATGTTAGTTAATTTTCTCGGGTAATTAAAAATTCACGGTGTATAGTCAAGGGAAACCATGAATTTGTGTACTAGTTGCTGTTAGATACGTCGAACTCTCGCTATACAATAGCTCGTGGTTATGCCACAGAATAAACAGTTACCTAAGTTTTTTATTTAAACATTTATTGCACAGATTAAAAAATCATACAATAGGTGGACTTAATGCCATGAAGTACTCTC
Source organism: Anania fuscalis (assembly GCA_950371115.1). Lineage (NCBI taxonomy): Eukaryota > Metazoa > Arthropoda > Insecta > Lepidoptera > Crambidae > Anania > Anania fuscalis. Next base: position 10,332,947 of record OX493349.1, read on the forward strand.
TACCGGTCGACCATTAGGTTAAACAGAGATGTTTTGTGGGCGGTGCGATAAAGGACATACAAATTCGAGAAAAGTGTTAAGTAGGATTAATTTAATAAAATCATAAACTACATAAAAATACATAAACTAAATACTATTATATACATACATTAACTAAATACTTTATATTTACCTGTATTTACACCTTATTTAATTGACAAAACAATCTTAAAACAAAAAGATTAACAGCTTTATTAGTAAGGTTTTCTTTTTGTTTCAAATTTATTTCTCTTTTTGACAAAAATGTCATAAAGAAAAACTTGATGAAATGTTTAAATGCGAACTTTTATTTTGCCTCAGATACCCTGAATCACTGAACTGGTGACCCGATTTCTGTGAATAAAGATTTATTCTCAATCATTTGCCTGAGCTTGTGATAAAAGAGCAACATTTTTATTTGTAAGCAGGTTTTAGGGCGCCTCCTTTAGAATTTACTGCTAGGTTTGTTTTGAAATGGAGACGTTTTTCAAAGTGTCTTAAGAGGAGGTTGCACTGTGATGTAACAGTAAGGAGTACATACTACTCTCGTTATTTAGGTTTCTTACCTAGTCTTTGCTTATTTGTAATGATTTTCATGGTGTAACCATGAACTCTTAAAACAATCTCAAATCTGTCAAATCTTGTCAAATCTGTCAAATTTCGTACGTGTTGACGAACGAAATTAGCAGATTTGATAGATTTGAGATTGTTTTTAGAGTTTATGATTACCCTGCTGCTCTTACGTCAAATAAAGCTAATATAAGTATTGTACATTATGCAGGCCGCTTCCAACCGGCCAATGGAAGTCCACTGGGGGAGGTTACGTTCAGCAGTGGATTCTCCTATGGTTAAAATGATGATGATGATGATGATTATATATAAATTTATTTATACCTTTATATTTATGACATTCAGCTGTGGAGAAAATCATCATGATGAAACAAAACACTGGTTCCAAATGGTCTTCCGTTGCACCAAAAGGCCTTTTGTCACAAAAGCTCAAAATGCTAAATATCTCAACCATTGATCACTCACACACTCAACTACCGTATTAAAAAGAGTTTCTATACATAATTACCTTTCAATTGTAGGTAAGTTATATAACTTTTGGTAAGTTAAAAATAAATATTGTAACTGCGAGCGGCAAAGATACAAAATCGGTTAAAACATTTAGTAGAACCGATTTTCAAATCTTCTCTAAGGCTTTTAAAACTCAATACCTTTTAGCTTAAAACCAATTTTCTAAAACAGGAGTCAGAGATGGAAGAGTTTATTATTTAAACGCACATAATGACGACACATGACGACCTCCGTGGCCGAGAGGCGAGCATGCCGGACTTTAAATGGCGCCGCCATCTCTAAGGTTCCGGGTTCGATCCCCGGTCGGGTCAATGTAGAAACGAACTTTTCTATATTGGCTCGGGTCTGGTTGTTGTAGTACCGTCATTGTTTCTGATTTCTATAGCACAAGTGTTTTAGCTAATTACCTAAGGATCAGAGCAATGTATGTGATGTTGTCCAATATCTAAATAATGCAGAATATTAAAACTAAAACCAACATAAGACTAAGCCAAATAATATAAAACTGACTGACTGACAACACCATTTAATATTTAACTGTGTATTTGGACGTCAACTAATGAAAATTAATGCCAAATTTCAATAACAGAATAATATGAAAGCTCAAATTGTTTAACAGTAATGAATTGCTACTCAATTATTTAACAAACGACCAAACTAAATTGTTTATTATAGCATTTGGATTTACGCCAACTCTCTGTTAGTTTTGACATGGCATATTATATTTATTAACTAGTTTATGTCTATATTTTGTCACAAAAGCAATTATTAAACTAAATAATTCTTACTATTCGTTATTATTAAGGCAAATTTTATTTTTGCTAGAGATATGCCTGTCGAAAATAATCTTCAGTCTAATTAAAAACAGCTTTAAAACACTATAAATAAAGAGCATGCTAAAATAAATAAAAATTAAATCGAAAGAAGTCTAAACTTGAAGGTTTTAATAGTAACCTTAAAAGAGCTCTGGTTCTAATTAACTTCATAACTACGTAATCAAATCTTGAAAGTCGATTTTAGATATTAAAATTGATTTATTTAATACACTACATAAGACTAGAAAATAATTTATTTGATACAAGCAAAGAAAAAATCCTTACAGTAAAAAAACAGGGCACGTGTCAAAAATGTTTCCGCTCAGCATTTGCCATGACAGCCAGCAACCAGTCGGTGCCAGCCATCGAGAGTTAATATGTGTTCATTCGCACCGACTCCAAAAAGAACTGATTAGGTATGTTTTAGTCAATATTATTTTTCGCTTTTTAGTTTCATTTTGAAGTTGGTTTTTAGTTTTTTATTAAACTAATTTTATTTCACAATTTTAAGTGTTCTCCTCTATTTTTTCCCTCCTTACTTCTCCAAAAATGACTTTACAGCAAAGTAACGTTAACTAATATTGGTCCTCTATGGACCCCCCATTCAAGGGTATGATAAAAATAAGGTGTTATATAGGGTCAATTTTTCGACAAAATTTTTAAGTCTTAAGAAAAGGGTTTACCTACACTCCAACCAGAACGGTGGCTACTTTGGAGTCGTAACCATGGGATAAGGTCTTGCGTTAAATAACAAGTCAAATTAAGAAAGGAACTTTCAATTTTTTTTTCGTTACTTGGTGTGCGGGATTGCCCCCAGTAAATAAAAACTGGCGGTATGGTACCTCATAAGCTCCACGTCTGCTCAACACACTGCGAAATACGTTCTGTCGACAAATTGCAGTATTATCTTCGAACTCCTATCCGTTAAGGAGTTCTGTGGCTTCCATCATCAGGTCAGCAACATGACATGATAATTACCATTAGAATAGTTTGTTACGAGATTGCTACCATGTACCTTATTTTTGAGTTCCCGATATTTCGGCACTGTTGCAAGCGCCATGATCACGGAGTAACGGAGTAGTTACTTAATACAGTCAGTCAGAAAATATATGCAAAACATTATGGTTGCCTATAAAAATTGAGGGTTGCCCTCGATTTCCCAGGGATCCCATCATCAGAATCTGACTTGGTGTAAATGGGACAACCTCGGGAGTATACCCTTTTAAACTAAAAAATAAATTTTGAAATCGGTCAATAATTGACGGCGTAATCGCGTAACAAACATACAAAAAAAAAAAACATTCTGACGAAGTCGGTTAAAATTAAAAGAGAATTCTTTAAAATGTAGATGATAATCAAAGCGTGTTATTAACTTTAATTAGATAGCGGATGAGAAATATTTCTAAGTTTCATTGAAAATAATACCAAGAAGTTCATGTTTTTACATTTTTTATTACAAAAGTAATAATAATTATTTACATTGCAAACCTATTCCTTATTTCGCTGAATATACAAAAATATTTTTAATTATATTACACGAATTTATCACATTGATAGTCTAGTTAATTTTTGACGTATAACAATACAAAAATAGCAATATCAAACAGGATGACTTTTTGATGAAATATATTTAAATACACACATTTAAATAGAGCGTTCTACTCATAATATAAATCGAAAAAAAACCCAACAACAGTCACTGTGCTATTTCACCAAAAAGTATGTAACAGTTGATATATTATTCTTTATTTTACTCTTGGTCTCATAGGAAACGTTGTTTATATTCATGAGTAGAAACACTTAATTTAAATTCGTGTACCCATTGTAGAGCCACCCCGTAGAGATGGATATTTAAAATAGACCATAGAAATACTGATATTTTCAGTATTGTATCAAAGTTAGATTCCCAATATTTTTTCATGTTTTTTTTAAGAAAAAAAAAACAGGGTGTTAGATAAAACGTGGAACATTTTAAGAGAATTTTAAGAAGTAGTACTTGTAGTATATTCTTCGTTCAAACTAACCGTATTGAGAATTGAAATAATTGCCTCCTACAGACCATTCACTGGATTAAGCAAACTAAGCTTATCAATCGATTGACCAATCACGCCAATCGTAACCTTTGTTCAATATGATAGTAATTAATTCTTAACAATTATATGATACTTATATAAGTATCTTATATAATAATCTTAGCTTATATAAGCAGTAACTTATGTTCCTGTTGAAATAATAACATTCCGTTTATTAGATTAATATAATAACATCAATACGACTACCAATCTTTTCGGTATTAATCGCCATATTTTTTCTATCAAATCTAGAAATGAACATTACGTAACTATCTCATAAAGATTCAGTGTTCATTAAAGCGAAAATATTACGTAGATATTTAGCAAATTTATATAAATAGTGTCGTGTGGTACCGGCACGTTAAAAGAATAGCACCACCCATTCCTATGGGTGTCGTAAGAGTCGTGGCGACTACAGGAGAACCGCCAAAAGAAGACGGGCAGCAGCGTCAAATCCTCCTTTTGAAGAGGCCTGTGTCCAGCAGTGGACTAATATAGGCTGGTGATGATGATGAAATTTATATAAATGACAAAATAACTATTTGTAAGGTAAAGTTAAAAGTTACTGTATATAAACAAGTCTTGATTTAGCTTACAAACTAAATATGACAAGGAAATAGAGGTATTTAATGAAGGGCATCACAATAAAGATTTGAGCAAAGAGATTTGATTTAAATACAACCATTTTATTGAGAATTTTGTGAAGAAAAGTACATGGTTAGATGCACTATAAATTACATAAATATTATGCAATAGCATCTCATTGTTACATACAGCAGATATTATATGTCCTTGAGAATCAGCATAAATAAAACGAATGAAAGAAACTCATGATGTAAATTATATTGTAGTCCAGTGCCTTATTGTCTACTTCAACTAAAATCTGTTCATACCAATCAAAACTATTATTTATTTATGCCGCTAGGTCAGAATTATTTACTTCAACACTTTCCATTTTTTTCTACATAGTATGATAATTGACAATGCTAAATTTTTATTGTAAATTTCACTCTTTAAAGTATAAATTCATGTTAAGAAGCTAGGATGAACATATTCACGCACTTCCATTTTCTTTCTACATAAGTGAAAGAGTTAGACATTATACAATTGTATTTCTTTGAAAAAAAATCTAATAACACCCGCATTATAGAAAAACTAGCAGCCCGTCCCGGCTTCGCACGAGGTAGACAATTATCGCTAATAGTTTCGGCAGCGCATTCGACGAAAGACATTTTAAGACTCATTTTTCTACACCTTCGGTTACATTGTTCAAATTTTACCAAGGATCCCTAATTTTTTTCAAAATGAAATGTAGCCTATGTCAAATTGAAAGAATGTAGCATTCTATTGGTGAAAGAATTTTTTAAATCGGCCCAGTACTTTTTGAGCCTATTCATTACAAACATACAAAAATAGGTACAAATCTTTCCTCTTTATAATATTAGTATAGATATAGATGAAACTAATTACTAAAGTAACGATTTTTGTTTTTGTAGTAAAGTAATTGACAGATGTAAGAACTATCAAAATTTAGAGTTCTTAGCCAAGTAATAGACGCCATTTCCTTTTCTTGAGCTTTGAAAACATGCTTAGAACAAGCAACTTAAATAACTACTTGTATAATGTCTTTGTAAATTACTTGACCATAGACTAAATTTTCAAAATAAACCAAGTTGTTGCTAAGCAACAAGTATTTACTTCTTTATCAATACGAGTGTATTCTAAGAGAAAAATCTATTTGCCACAATAATCATCAAACTATATATGAGTAGATACAGTTGAAACAGAGACAGTAGATATTCCTGGTTTCACTTGATTACCGTTGTTGTCTTCTTGTTCCATTCTCGGTTTCCTCTTGGGTCCAAGGAGGATCTTCTGGAGTTGGCATGCAGGTGCTTCCACGAAGAGGTAAAGTGGAAGGGCCCAGAGGTAGGTGGTGCAAACGATCCCAGCGAAAAGCATAATCTGATGAAAAATGATTGTTGAAATTAAGGCCATACTAGCGTCTTTTGCGTCGACTTCGTGGCAGTGTCCAATCAGCGTTAAGTGATGGCGCTGCGCAAGCGTTGCGTCAACTCTGATTGGACGCTGTCACGATGTCAACGCTCGAAATACGCTAGTGTGGGGGTGAGGCAGATAAATAAATAAATAGCTTTTTTCAGCTTCTCCATACAAACTTACTCGCATACCTCGATGATAATGTATGGAGCATCTGAAAATTAAATCACGATTTCGATGTTGCGCCCATAGGAAAAGTTGTTGTATATGACCAGCTGATCACGTGGTTTTAGGGAGTGTCCCATTCTTTTGGACACCCTGTATACGATGCTCTGAATCCTAAAGTAAGTAGCTAAAGCACTTGTGTTAAAGAAATCAGAAACAACACTAATTGTGATGGTCTCGAAGTAAACAATACAGACAATGAATTTTCGTCTTCCAGAACACCTAGACACAAGCCAATTTACTCTAATTAACTTAGATCTGACCAGGAATTGAGCCAGAGATCCAATGCGTTAAGGCAAATCTATGGTCCACTAAACTAATCGGGTAATCGAATTATCAGAACTAGTATTTATTAATAAGGGACCCCCCACACTTGTGTCTTTCGAGCGTCGACGTCGTGTTCGCGGCAGCGTCCATTCAGAGTGGACGCAACGCTTGTGCAGCGGCATTTACTTAACGCTGATTGGACACTGCCACGACGTCGACGCTCAATAGACGCTTGTATGGGGGAGGCCTAAGTAATAAAAGTAATAAAATGCACTCACCGCAGTATAGTCAGTAGCGTAGAATGATCTTCTCATCTGTCCACCGTATGTCCTCAGGACTGTAGCGTGCAACAACATAGCGCAGTACGACATCCTACCCAGAGGCTGAAGAGGACCCCATTCCACTGAACCAACGTAGATTTCTGAAAAGAATACAAAAAATAATAATGAATTTTGCTATAAAACAAAGAGGTCCTAAATATGAACCCTGAAATAACCTATATATAATTATGTACTTACAAGTAATATTGAGAATCTTTAAAATTATATGTTAATATTAAATTCCTTTATGTCTTTTAAAGATAAAACAAAAAATTCTAGTTTTTTTTTCTTAAATGATAATAAAGAATGTACATATTAAAGTCGCAGTGCTGCTCTACCAATATGCATGGAATAGCTGATACTTTTTCGTGATGTTTTTATTGGTTCCATTAAGGTTTATATTCATTAGTAGAAAACTATATTAAAAAAATGTTAACTCATTAAAAAATCATCACGGATAAATCTTTGAAAAGGTAAAATTTGAAATTGGTTTTGCTCCAATACTTACTGTTACATCTATAGAAGTACCCAACGATGAAGACGCATATGGCTAGAGCGAAGAAGTTTTGGTTCAAAGCGTTGAAAACCGCAGATTCGAGGACCGAAGCTTCCCTGTGATGGAGGTCCCAACCCATCATTACTGTTCCCATGGCAATTGGGATAGAGGCGATGAACAGGAGTTTTAGGAGCTAGAAAAATAATTGATACCTTTAGTTCAAAATGGTGTTCTACATTGTTATGCTTGTTATACGTGAATTCATGTGTGTAGTGTGTCCGCTGAATTAGCATATCATTAGGACAAGGTTTTTATAGATTCCACTGAAAAAGGCGATGATTTATTTTAGTAATCCAGTATTGGTTGTCTAATAGTGTTGATAGAAGACTGCATTTTAAAAACACTCCATAAAAATTAATTAAAAATCGTACTCAATTTTTATATCATTTTAATGGAGTGAGAATTTAATCACACTTCATGATCAAGTCATTCATGACATTCAGTCATGGTAAACAACTAACAAAAATAAAGTGGAGCAGCTGATTTAGTATTAGTACATAAATACGATTAAGTCCGATATGATAATATAAACTTACAAGAGAATCCCTCAAGTTCCACTTTTCAATCTGAGCTCGGTGGTAGAAGTATGCCGTCAAAACACCTAGGTGGTACCCAGCCCAGTTGCCTTGAGCAGACACGTATGCATGGTAGAATGTTTCGTTGGACCCGAAGATGTCTCTGATGGATCTGGAAATTAAAATATGTTACGTTATCAGATTTAAGCTTTTCTAGAGATGCTACCAGCATAAAATCTTAACACATTAAAAAATTAACCTAAATGCTTGGTCTTTTACGTCTCCAAAACCTCTTATGGAAAACACTTAGGCCCACTTGATCATCTCAGGATTAGCGAATTTAATCCAGAACTATCTACGAACAGGGTATTAAAATTCATTCTATAGCTGTCAGTTTGTATGAAATTGACAGAGACCGAAAGATGTCTTAATCTCGTACTAAACTAATCCGGTGGTGCGCAAGTCTACCTTAGGTTGCTAGATAAGGAATATATGCTCTCATAGCAATCTTATAGCATAGTCAATTAATAAATAGAAAGTAATTTTAAGAAGAGTGCAATTGTAAAATGACGTCTCATTGGAAAAGAAAAAAGTAAAGCAGAAAAAGATTTTGTAGACGACTAAATTTATTTTAACAGATGATAACTTACTCAGGGAAGATGCTGACACGGATAGGCATCAGATTCATGAAGTAGCTCTGCAAGAAGGGAATGATGAGACTAATAGCCATCACCGATGTCAGTACGGGAACTCCGCTCTTCGGCCACCGCCAGATGATCAGCATCACGACTAAGGTCATGAGGAACAACTGAGTATCTGTGCCAAGGTACCTGGAGAAATCAATTGGGTAATATTTAGCATATTAATGTTAAAAGCAGAGTTCAAAATAGTTGGAACAAAAGCCAACAAAATATTATGCCCGCCACAACGTAAGACTGTTTTTGGTGGCTGCTCGCCTATTCCACGTCTTTGCAAAACTATACAACAAATACACTGATTATTTGGATATCCACTGGGACTCAATCTTCCGATTTAAGAAAAGTATAAGATCTACGAGATCTATGTAGCATTGTCAGGTAGCCCTTTCCTTTCCTTACTTCTCACAGCTTTCACAAAATTTGAATGCCATAATGTTTATTTGTTTTTGTCTTTTTTTCTCTAAATAATCATAGTTTATTGTAAACACATCCCACAAATGTGCGAAATATGGTGCAATTTGTGATTATCTATAAATCTGTTGTGCAATATTTCTTATTTACCTAAGCATGTTTCCTTTATATTAATAATATTGTAACTACAGTTGATATTCCTAATAAATAAATAAAAAAAATGCCAATAGATATACTTCTATTATTTGTAATTATTATGAGAATAGATGTACTACCAATTATTGCACACTGAACAAAGATCTTATCACAGTTGATGTTTACAGAAAGATGTTCATCAATCATCAATCATCATCATCATCGGCATTGAAACCCCTGCAGTTTTCAATAATTTCATAAACGACTGTCATGTTTTTTAATTGCTTTTTTTGTCATTTTTAAAAAGTTTTTTTACAATTTTTAACTGATTTATCAGACTATTGCAAAATCTGCCCTTTATTTAATTTATCAAAGTTTTGTAATTCAAGTTTAATTAAAATCCATAAGGCTACTTCACAAAATATAACTTAGTACTTCAATGCTAAAATAATAATAACTTTCCTAAATATAAATATAAATAAATAAATAAATATTGGACAACATCACATACATTGCTCTGATCCTAAGGTAAGTAGCTAAAGCACTTGTGTTATAGAAATCAGAAACAACGAAGGTACCACAACACCCAGACCCGAGCCAATATAGAAAAGTTCGTTTTCTACATAGACCCGACCGGGGATCGAACCCGGAACCTCAGAGATGGCGACGCCATATAGTCCGGCGTACTCGCCTCTCGGCTACGGAGGTCGTCATAATAATAATTATGAACATACAAGGAGTGACTTTGCATTAGCAAAGTTGCAAATTCTAGTTACGTTGCTTGCAATATCTCATCTAGACCCACAAAGATATGATCTTGTGTTGCTATAGCACTGATTTCTATTTAGATAAACTGATGGGTGTATAAAACAAAACTACTCGTACTGTGTTACATAACTCTGCTATAATTTATTTCTACTACGTCAAGGTTATAAAGAGTTCACTTTTAGTGATAAAACCGTCTTATTGCACATAATTATGTGTCTTCAGATTTTTTGTGGTTCATAAATAGGTTAATACAGAATTGGTTGAATGCATAAATTATTGAACCTAGTTTTACTGTGTACTACCCACAAGCATTGATTATATAAACGCAAATTTATTTAATAAAACACTCATATAATAGCAACAAGGACTAATATATAAGATATATAGGTACATCTACATGTTTGTACCTATATCTGACTTTTAATTACTATGGCTGCCTATTTTTCTCTCAAATAGGCCCTAATCCTGGCCACGAATTAAACTGTCTAGGCTTTAGATTTAATGATCGCACAGGAAATTCTATAACATTGTCCATGTGGTCAAAAGCGAAATTGCGCAAAACTCTTTGAACTATCGAGTTATCAAAAAGTGACTACTTTTGATAATCATCATCATCATAATTTTAGCCACAGGACCTCCACTGCTGAACATAGGCCTCCCCTTGTAACTTCCAGATTGACCGGTTGCGCGCGGCCTGCATCCAGCGGCTTCCTGCAACCTTTACCAGATCGTCTGTCCACTTTTGGTCACATAGTAATAATTATTTCAGCAGTAGAATCAGCCCCTAAAAAGCCTGCCAAGTAATAAAATAGGACCTTTGACTAATTGCAAAGAAAGGAAATACTGTAATGTTATTACGCGAATCAAAGACGCATAACGTACGCTAGTACATTATACCTCAATGCGTTTGGTTGTCCAAATGTGTAATTTTTGTGGTCGCATACCGTGGTGTAATTGTTGCCATGGCAACCCCACCATTAATTCAATAATGAGGATCATTCAATATTTGAATAGCTGACCGCATGGGCTTCACAATAACGAATATATTTTGTTAGCTTAAATATATTAAGAGCTATTAGAATAGTTTGTTACGGGATTGCTACCATTAAAAGACCCGTGCAATAAAAGACAGCGAAAGAGGGTAGACCGATATGTTTGCCCTTAACAACTTACCCGCAAGATCTTCAGTTACTCCGTGATCATGGCGCTTGCAACAGTGCCGAAATATCGAAAACTCAAAAATAAGGTACATGGTAGCAATCCCGTAACAAACTATTCTAATGTTAGTGACCATGAAAGTTTAAAACAATATATTATTAAGAGCTATGCCCTAGAGAAGTCTATGTCCAGTAGATAACTACATAAAACCGTAAAGTGCATACCTAAATAATTAAATTATTTCCAAAATAACACCAATTATTAATAATAAATAATGACGACCTCCGTAGCCGAGAGGCGAGCACGCCGGACTGTAAATGGCGCCGCCATCTCTGAGGTTCCGGGTTCGATCCCCGGTCGGGTCAATGTAGAAAACGAACTTTTCTATATTGGCTCGGGTCTGGGTGTTGTGGTGCCGTCGTTGTTTCTGATTTCTATAACACAAGTGCTTTAGCTACTTACCTTAGGATCAGAGCAATGTATGTGATGTTGTCTAATATGAAAAATATATATATATATACATATTTAGCCCTTAACTAAAAAAAGCTTGTGGTATGGCGATTAGATAACGGATTAACATATTACAAAATTAAATACTCGTGCTTATCACACAAATACGTTTATGGAGATAGTGCCGTGTGGGGACGGCCGTAAAGAATACACTTCCCCACCGCCGTGCAGGAGGCGTGTCGTAAGAGGCGACTAAATCCTGTAGCACGAGACGGGGAGCAGCGTCTGCGTGCGAAACAATATAAAAAAACTGCGCTCGCCAACCCGCCTGCCAAGCGTGGCGAGTCTGGCAACCACCCCCCAATGACAGACACGACAAAGACCAGGCCCCCAGTCTCCGGTGGTCCCGCTGTTCCTGGCTACGGTAGCGGTCAGGGTGACGGCGGGTCAGGGGGTGCTAAGAATCCCCGGAGGAGGAACTTCGGCTACCAGCCCCAAAGAAGACTGGCCCTGGTAACACACAACGTCCGCACGCTAAGGACTGATGAGAAGATCGTTGAGCTGGAAGAGGAATTGAGTAGGATGCATTGGAGTATCGTGGGAATATCAGAAGTCCGAAGAGAGGGCGAGGACACGATAACCCTGAAATCTGGCAACCTACTCTATTACCGGGAGGGCGAACAACTGTCCCAAGGTGGTGTCGGGTTTCTCGTCCATAAGTCCCTCATTAACAACATCGTCACCATCGGAAGTGTATCGAGTAGGGTGGCATACCTGATACTCAGAGTGTCAAATAGATACTCGCTGAAGGTTATTCAGGTATATGCACCGACCTCTACACACCCCGATGAGGAAGTGGAGGCTATGTATGAGGACGTTAGTAGAGCCATACATACTACTAAAACCCACTTCAATGTTGTTATGGGAGACTTCAACGCGAAACTGGGCATGAGAGGCGATAATGAGCTGAGAGTGGGGCAATTTGGATATGGGCAACGGAACCCTAGGGGACAAAGGCTGGCCGAATTTCTGGAGAAGGAGGACCTCTTCGCGATGAATTCCTTTTTCCAGAAGCCGCCTCAGAGGAAGTGGACCTGGATGAGCCCCGATGGGTCCACAAAAAATAAGATTGACTTCATCATGACCACAGAGCGACGAGTGTTCAATGATGTCTCCGTGATCAACGGGGTGAAAACCGGTAGCGATCACCGAATGGTTAGAGGCACATTGAACATCAACGTCAAGCTAGAAAGGTCCCGTTTGATGAAGTCTACGCTCCGACCCTCTAATGCCCATATTTACTGCCCCGAAAGCTTTCAGCTTGAGCTGTCAAATCGCTTTGAATGCCTAGAAAACTGCGAGTCAGTGGACGAGATTAACAACAGGTTTGTAGAAACTGTCCAGGCGGTCGGGTCGAAATTTTTCAAGCCCCGTCGAAGAGACAGACCGCAAAAACTTACCGACCACACCCTCAAACTCATGGCAGAACGACGTTTACTGGCACTGCAGTCCTCCGTTGACGCTAAGTTGTATCGGCAGCACAATAGACGGATATGGAAGTCCTTGCGACATGATATCCGCAACTTTAATACGAATAGTATTAAAGAGGCGATAGAGCGGAACCAAGGCTCCAAAGTGTTTGCAAGAGACATGTCTATTGGGCAGAGCCAGCTGACGAAGCTGAAGACGGAGGATGGTAGTATAATGTCGACAAAAGCCGAAGTTTTGAGGGAGATCGAAAAGTTCTATGGGCAGTTATACACCTCGGTCACTAAACCTGTTAGTAGTTCAGCCGCAGATCCAAGAGCTAAGCTTACCCGACACTATACCGAAGATATCCCGGACATCAGCCTATATGAGATTAGGATGGCTCTCAAACAGCTCAGGAACAACAAGGCGCCGGGTGATGACGGGATCACCTCAGAGATTCTGAAAGCGGGTGGAACACCGGTACTGAAGGTCCTTCAGAAACTCTTTAACTCCATCTTGCTCGAGGGAATAACGCCGGAGGCATGGAATAGAGGTGTGGTGGTGCTCTTCTTCAAGAAAGGAGATAACACCTTGCTGAAGAACTACAGACCCATCTCGCTTCTGAGCCATGTCTACAAGTTGTTTTCGAGGGTCATCACGAATCGTCTCGCACGTAGGTTCGATGACTTCCAGCCTCCCGAACAAGCAGGTTTCCGAAAAGGCTTTAGTACCATAGACCACATCCATACGCTGCGACAAGTTATACAGAAGACCGAAGAGTATAACTTACCACTATGCTTGGCGTTTGTGGACTATGAGAAGGCCTTCGATTCAATCGAGACTTGGGCAGTGCTACAGTCTCTACAGCGGTGCCATATTGACTATCGGTACATCGAGGTGCTGAAATGTTTATATAAAAACGCCACCATGACGGTCCGAGTACAGGAGCAGAGCACGAAAGCTATTCCTAGCTATAGAAATTGTTGACAAATATGTTTACCTGGGTGGGACAAGTGATCCAGTTGGGTAGGTCCAATTTTGAGAAAGAGGTCAATCGACGAATCCAACTCGGATGGGCAGCGTTCGGGAAACTACGCAACATCTTCTCGTCCAAAATACCTCAGTGCCTAAAGACGAAAGTATACAACCAGTGTGTGTTACCAGTGATGACATACGGAACTGAAACGTGGCCTCTTACTATGGGCCTTATTAAGAAGCTTAAAGTTGCACAGCGCGCTATGGAAAGGGCTATGCTCGGTGTTTCTTTGCGAGATCAAATCAGAAATGAGGAGATCCGTGAACGAACCAAAGTCGCTGACATAGCCCGACGGATTAGCCGGCTGAAGTGGCAGTGGGCGGGGCACATAGCACGTAGAACTGACGGCCGATGGGGCAGAAAGGTTCTGGAATGGAGGCCGCGTATCGGCAAGCGCAGCGTAGGACGCCCACCCACAAGGTGGGCAGACGACCTGGTAAAGGTTGCAGGACGACGCTGGATGCAGGCCGCTTCCAATCGGCCGATCTGGAAGTCACTGGGGGAGGCCTATGTTCAGCAGTGGACGTCCTGTGGCTGAGATGATGATGATGATGATGAGATAGGCACAAATGCTTGCATCACACAAACATTTGCCCCTTGTGGGATTCGAACACGCAACCTTCTGCTTTGCAGTTCAGATCGCGAACTACTACACTACAGCATCATTAATTTAGGATTCCATAGTTGCCCGCCACAATATGCAGATTTTATTCTACCACTTTGTCGATATGATTAATTCTAATACCCTTGCGAAATTATGGCTTTTTAGCACTAAGAGTCTCTGAGTTTAGCTGAGGACAGACAGACAGGCAGACGGGTGGACACAGCAAAACTACAAGGTTTCTGTTTTAACCATGGAACCCTAAAAAGGCTTTATTAGCATCAGCAGCCTTCACAGCGACCAATTCACTTATCAATATTACGAATTTGAAAGTTTGTTTGTTTGCTACTCAGTCAAGATGGCTGATAGGATTGAGGTGATTATCATCATCAGATGTTGCAAGTCCACTGCTGTATCGATGTTCAGCCTTTCCCTACCCTATAGATTGTCACAGCGGGTGGCCTTTAGCCACAAATTTAGACATGGCAGTGGCTGGATGAAAAAAGGGGGAGGTCGTGGTCTTTGGCACTCTACGCTTACGTCCAGAAATAGACTGCAATAGGCTTAATAGATAGATAGATAATAATATTTTATATCCATCCCATAATGTTTAGTTACGTAGTTTGAGTTCATTATTATATACTCATTAAAATTCTATGTATCTAATCAGCCGTTGGTTACCCACTGACATTTGCCAGTTTTCCCAGATTTTTTCATAATTATTACGGTATAAATATTTTCAGAAATTTCAGAAATCTTTCGCGAAGCAGTATCATTATTTTTCATGGAATTCTCACGGACATGTACCAATAATCTACAATTAGTCCCAGCTATTTGCACAATGATTACAGTTAAAATCATTAATTTCACAACATATAACTATTGCAAGGCATTATCCTTACATGATTTCTCATTCAATCTGCCAATAGCAAAACGTAATTTTAACCTTGCGTGCGAGTTGGACAAATTGTCTGCACAAATATTGTCATTTCAACAGTAAGTAGTTTAAACAAACCTTGGCTGCGTAAGTGTTATTAGGCAACAGAAAGAGGACATCTTGATTTTTGCGAATCACCTAGTTTGTTGTGGTTGTGACAGATGCGTGAAGTTTTACTGTTAATTGCTTATTATGACTAATTTAATTGCTGTCACTCCCATTAATGTTTGTTAACGCAATACCATTAGGGAAACGTCGAAACCCTCACATTCAGGGCACTGGACAAGGAAATGTAGCCATAGTTCAAAATAACTATTACTTTTCGTAGTTATCTGGTTAAAGAGATAGTCTTATAGCAATCTCATCTAATGTTATAACCAGACTTGTCGTAAAAGAGTCATAGTCAAGCGTGCTCGTAATAATGGTTTCAAGTAATATAATTTATACTACAATTTTATAAATTATATCTTAATCGGCCTATATTAGAGTTGACACCTGTGTCATACCATGTTTTGCGCAAATAAATTATTTCATTTCATTTCATTAGTTAACTTAGCTATTAATTTGTGTCTACTTGTATATCATCTCCTATCGCCTCTACTACCTCATCGGTTGTTGGTTGTTTGGCAAATATGACTAGCCTGTTGTCACTTCAGCTTGTTTATTTTTTAAGTTTTATTGATTTTTTAAGTTCTCTGACTAATTTACTATTTTATCCTTTACAAAAATCCCAAGCCCAGTGATACCTCTTTAAATGGCTCGCTAAGCAACTTTGAATTGTACTATTGTGTACCATAGTCGTACTATTGTGTTCTGTAAGTATCCACTATCCACGTCTCGGTTTCTTCAGTCATAGTAGTTATAAAACACTCGTTAAACACTTTCTCGTCTAAGTTAGTCCATAATATTATCACTTACCAAGCCTGAGGCAAGCACAGATGCTCGAACGGGAACAGATTAGGCATCAGTATGACCAGTTGCCACCAGTTAGCTCGGCACATGTCCCGCTCGCGCTTGACCACTGCGTCCCACATAGGCCCTGAGCCTAAGTGCGGAACCCACGTCATGGCTAGAGCCATTACTACTAGTACTGCAGGCATTAACCTGCGAAAAAGGAGAGCGAACATTAACCTTTATATAATTTTTATTATTTACGCAAACGAGACGACATTGATGGGTAAAATTTAAAAAAAAAATCGACAGTCAAAAGTCAACTGTGTTCATACAATTGATGAGTTGGAAAGAAAATTTAAATAAAATTTGAATTCATTGAACTTTAGGTTGAATGTTTGTTAGGTGTTGTCTTCTAAAATAGTTAAACTGACGTAGTAGTACAAGAAATACTTAAAGGTTGACTTAGGAATAATCCAAGAAATATATAAATGATTAATGATGAATCTGAGTGAAGCAAAACCATAATGAAGTGTAATTAAAGTAACTATTTATTATCATTTGTATGTAATACGTAAATAATATGTTTTCTGGCCTTTGATTTCTCTACTATTCCATACACCATTAGAAACACCATTAATATTACCGTCTATCAAGTCACATCCAAACGATAATTTTAAAATGATAATAATAACCACAAGGGTTTTTTCGGATCTGATAATCCTGTAAAAGAGGGTATTATCCTCTTTTAATTAAAAAATTGTCCACGTCCGGAGTATGAATTTTCTTCACTGTCTTATCCGATACAAGTAATACTTTCCATCCATTCGAAAATATCTAAAACTATTATTATATCTGATAAACTGATATTTTTAAAACACCTTATACGATATAGGCATGGTCGTCGTCTTAGCTTGGCTAAGGGCGCCCTACGCTGCGTTTGTCAAGTTGAAGACTCCACTCAAAAAAATCATCGGTTATTAGTTTTACGACAAATTTATCAGCCTATAGCTTCTTCAGCATGCGTAACCTTTGAGGTATATCGATAACTTTAGTCTTCTGTCGGATGATCTCATTTCTGATTTCAATCCTTCAGAGAATTAGCGACCTCATGAGAACTGGTATACAAATATAAAATAACGTAATTTGCCATTAAGGGTATAGACAGTACATCAAAGAAAAATGTGGTCTTTAGTTTGAGAACAGAGCAATGACCTACTTAGCTATACAACATAGCATGCAAATATTTTATACAAACCTCAACCATCTGTTGACGAGTGCCATTGGTATGGTCTTGAAGCTGAAGGGATGTGTCTCAGCGTATGTCAGCATCTTGTACGCCATTAGGAACCCTCCCATCACGAAGAATATCTGCACGATCACTCGGGCGTTGAAGAGGAGAGACTTGAAGAAGTCATCGTAGGACTGCAAAAAAGTATTAAATATTGGAATCCAAACCAAGAATTTTAAAGAGTACTTAGTTCATTTATCATCATCATCACATCTGATACGTTGATCGTCTCGTAAGATGCGCAAGCGATCCCCACTCTTTGCCCCAGCGCTCAATATCGGTTCCTAGTACTGTAATGTTGACGATTGCTCAAACGAAAAGGGCTCATAGCTTTATAGCTAAACTAGCTTGCACCTACTTCTTATCTTGTTAATGTAAATTAAAATAAAGGTTGACAAGGTGACTAAGTTAAAGAGCTATGAAAACTAATACATTAATTTCTGAAAATAGGCCAACATTTAGCTCCCTTTTATTTTCAACGTCCTAAAACAAATATATTTTTATTTTATCACTTAATTAATTGTATTCGGTAGCTGGAAACTACTACGGGAAGGGAAGAGAGGGGCATGTTACGAGGAGACTGTAATGGGTATGAGTGGGTATGAGTGGGTATGAGTATTGATGGATGGAGGGGTAGAGGACGACTTAAGAAGAGATGGATGTATGTGAGGGCCGTTATGTCTGGGAAGGGAGTGAATGATTCGATGATGAAAAGAAGAAAACATACTGCATCGACCCCAGATAACCTGGAAAAAGGGCACGCGAATGATGAGTCGGTAGCAGGAAACTACACCAAACGGTTGTTAAACGTGTTTTTTTTGTCAAATGTCTCTAAAACAAGAGAGTCGCGATAATTTTCTATGCGTAGGTTACTTCTAAATCACTAAGTTGAGGAACTACGGGTCTTACTATTAGTATAGAACATTTGAATACATTATTCAGAGTTATAGTAAATTATCGTCTCAGTAGTAAATGTCACATAGAAAGAATGACCAAATTTAATATTCACCCTGCGCGCTTGGACGAATCTCGCACAAACCGCCCATAATTCAGGCTAGGCCCTGCAGTGAGATTTATTTTATTTTATTTGCTACTTAGATCACTAAGACTACTAAGAGGGGTACACTACCAATATAAAGGTTTTTAGGTCAAACGAGGAATATATTTTTACATGACATTCTCATCAAGAATTCAATCAACTTTTACTATTCTGTCTGTGTTTCTGGGTGTGGTGTTTCTGATCTCTATAACACAATTGCTTAATAGCCACTTAATAAGAAGCAAAACAATGTACTTATGTGACGTTGTCCAATATTTATTTATTTTATTTACGACGGAACAAATTTTGGGGTTGACAAATAAAAAACCACTGTCTCAACTCATACAAAATCTATAAGACCAATGTTTACTTGAAGAGAGCAATATCGGAGCGAAATCATGCATGTTTACGAATGTACTGATACTAGGTACATTTATATGTTATCTAGCCGCCATAGCACATGATTTGCTTATTTCAGTTTAAGAAGAGGTACTCAGTTTAACTCCTGTGAATTCAAATTCTTTATTCAGTGAATAGGCCGTCTTTCGGGCACATAAATTACAAGATACGTCGAAGTATTAGCAGAGAATTCAAAACACCTCTAATATTATTTACTAATAAATTAATTCTGTACATTAGATTTGACAGCAAAATTATTGACTAAGATTTCTTCTCAAAGATCTAGAAATGTTTTAAACGGCCAGTATTAAATAGCATTTCACCACAAGCCGCTAAACTGCATTTAACTAGATGTTGCAACTGCAACTGACCGCAATACTTAACTCTTGCCGCTGACGATAGATCGCTCCCGTGCGCTAACGTATGAATTAGTTAGTTTTATAGCATATGATTACAACACATTTTGACGAAATGTACTAGCATAAGGTCACACAATAGTACATTACGATACAAGTGTGCTACGTTGGTCATTATACACGAGGCATTATTATAAGCGCGAGCCGCAGGCGAGCGCGGTAAGGAAGCCGAGTGTGATAATGATCAATGCACACGAGTTGCATACGACGTTTTTCAACACAATTGCGAGGAAAAAGCAAACTAAAATCTAAAATACCTTCTCCGAATATGACTTGGCGTTTTTGCTGTTTTCCTATGCATTTTGGCGGCAACAGGCTATCACTCGCGTTTCGTGCCTCGATAAGTATTTCCGACGGGGTTGAATAACATTTTACTCGTCTTTACTATTTAAAGTAGACATTTTTGATAGTAATTAACCACACAGCAACAACTTCACCAAATAATAATGGAAAATAGCACGTAAGTTTTGTTTTTTTCGCGCGCCGCAATTTCGATGCTCGCGCAGGTTCAATAATGGCACAGGAAAAACTGGCTGTTCAGCCGAGTAGCAGCAATTAAAAAACAAATATGAATTATTGTTTCTAAAAATGATGGTTAAGTTAGTTTGTGTTTATTAATATACAATTTAATAAAATGAAATATTTATTTGTCATCTTAACCCTTAAATAATTTAATATTTGTAAAATATTCAATGTTCTTAGACACAAATTTTGCTGGATTTTTTAAAAAAAGTTTACATTACCGCACTAGTGCGATAATCTTTTTACAGCACAAGTGCGTAATATGATGAGTTATGATACTAAAAACGGAATTATAAGAGTGAATTTACGAGTAACTGTGTTGAAAAATAAAACAAATTAGGAAAAACTAAAAAGATAAAATACCTAAATTGTAATGTGCTGAATTGACGATCATCTTATTAATATTGGTTCACACTCTGGACTGGACTACATAGCCTGGCGGTTGCGGGTTCGAATCCCGCAATGTAAAAGATGTACCACAGTCATAGATATTTATATTTTAGAGTATGAAAAAGGAAAAATTAAAAAGATAAAATACCTAAATTGTAATGTGCTGCATTGACGATCTTCTTATTAATGTTGGTTCACACTCTGGACTGGACTACATAGCCTGGCGGTTGCGGGTTCGAATCCCGCAAGGTAAATGATAGTCATGGATATTTAAATATATAATGTTATTTTAAAGTTTATTTGTTATTTAGTTGCCATACAATCTGCTTATTAAGGGCTAGATAAGTGATGTGATTAATAGAATAATTTTAAATTTTAATAAAATTAATTTTTAGTTTTTACCTATTATTATAAGTTTTATGTTAGTTTCATCTGTAATTCCGCTTTGAGACCAGTGATTATATTCTCGTTCACAGAACAGGGATTACGCGGAGCGTAGCGAGTCTTACTTGTTCTGTGTTCTCGTTAATCCACATGATAATGTTTTTTTTGATCACTGAATCCTATAAAAATATATTATGATTGTCGATCTGTGCGTAGCTGTTTGTAATTGTGACACTGCCCGAAAATTAATAACAAACTTCAAGTAAACACCACTTACAAACTCTAAAGTTAACTAAACTTGAAATAGTCTCACGTTTATAAACCGCAATGAGGTCATTGACACTGTTAGTCACGATTAAAGTTTGTTTTGTTTGAGTATGATTGCGTCGTTTGTCAATAATCCTTGATGTAGGTACCTTCTTGACATATTTTTACTTAATTTAACCCCTCTGCAAAACGAAATGCGATAGAAATAAATTTTAACTAGCGGTCTCTTAGGCGGTCTTTGTCCCCTAGGTACTAATTGAGAGGTAGCTGTGAACTTTTACGTTACGTTAAAAGAATAGCAACACCCCTTCTCTTCCTATGGGTGTCGTAAGAGGCGACTACAGGAGAACCGCCACAAGAAGACGGGCAGCAGTGTCTCCTTTCCAACATTGGCCAAACTCCGATCGCCAACCCGCCTGCCAAGCGTGGCGATTATGGCAAAATCCTCCTTTTGGAGAGGCCTGTGTCCAGCAGTGGACTGATATAGGCTGGTGATGTGATGTGTGAACTTGTATTAGCTGCGTAAATAACTTAATAGTACCTTAACTATTTCAATTCATCAAAGGCCATTCCTATGATAGCAAATTGCATAAACAAAAGGTACCTTTTTAACTAGCCATTTTAAAATGACCCTTCTGCCTATACGAATAAGAGAATTAAAGGGATTTAACAATCATTGCAAAACGAGAAATTTTATGCGATTTTCAACACTATTTCGATAGAAATAAGAAGCAATAGTTGAGCATTAGACCGTGGCGCCCTAAAACTGGTCAATCGACGTATGCGCATGTTGGGCCATGAAACACGCGGAACGGATATATTTCAGTGAATGTGAATGTGGTAATTGACGTTATGTGATTACGGATTTATAACAGTTTTATTTCAAAATACCAATATACTTTTGTCTCATTTTTAAGTAAAGACACATAAACAAAATGTGAAGTAAAAAACTGGAACTAGAATAAAATTTTCACTTCGAATAAACTTTTGACAAAAATAAAAAAGATTAAAATGAGACAATTCACTTTTAAAAATATAATTGTTTGTTTAAGTTAAATATAAATGACAAGTATCTTGTATTATTTTTGAAAAAAAAATACTTTATTGTAATTTAGGTTTAGGAAAAAATAGGCTAAGTTTCGAAATGTATTTTTATTTACAACACAATTTTGTCACCTTTTATTTAATATAATTTTTTATTTTTGACGTGACAACGTCTTATAAATTGGTTTACCGGGTGACACTTCAAGAAACTGCGTTACGCTCCGCTCACGTTATGCGCTCACAATGAGAGCGAGTGAGAGGCACGCGTCCCTTCCACTCGGGCATGGTTAGCCCGCCTAAGAGCGAGAGAGACAGACATAAAAAGTGAAAGGCACGCGTCCCTTCCACTCGAGCACAGTTAGCCCGCCTAAGAGCGTAAGTCGTTGTCACGTAAAACTTTCGCCCGTATACCGACTTTACAGGCAACCAATTTTTAAATTATAGAGTAGTCTTTTAAAAATTAGTCAGAGCCAGGTGTAGGATTATTTCAAATTTGAATAAAATAAACACTCGTCGTTTTTATAGCCCTAGTTTATCACATAAAGTCAACGACCTCAAACCTACACCGCTAGTTTTAAAGCCTCAAGGGCCCATGTCGATATTACGTGACCTTAACATTTTGAAATAAGGTAAAGGCCTACAATATACATTTCATGATTGCAAAGGGATTAGCTGAACATAGGCCTCCCCCACATAGTTCCTGTGGCTGAGATGATGATGATGATGAACGATTAGCAACGGTAGTTATTTAAAATAACGTTAACTCTCAATATAAATTCCTCATCGCTTTGGTTTTCTTTGAGTTAATGGTCCTGTTATCATCCTTTCTTTTTTTTTATTTAATTAATAAATATACACTTTAAACACACTTAATAATATATTGTTTTAAACTTTCATGGACCGTGGTCGTGGCGCTTGCAACAGTGCCGAAATATCGGGAACTCAAAAATAAGGTACATGGTAGCAATCTCGTAACAAACTACACTTAATAATGGTGTATAAGTAAGGAAAAGGGAAAAAAAACACCCTTATGTTACGAGTTACCAGACAATTAATTTTGTCAGAGGTACCTCCCATCACACCCAATCGTCAGTTTAGAAAAGTTTAATTCCTAAATTAAGCCACAGTAGAAATCGAATCTGGGACCTATGGCGTTCAAGGCAAATTTTCGCGACACTACACTAACCGATACTACACCATCGATTGTCTACGTCACAATAGTATACTATGATAACATTTAAGTCTTACTTATCTTTGATGTTGCTGATGTCTAAGTGTGTTTTGTAAGCTAAAGATTGTACTTTATAAATTTATATTTACATACATGCTCTGGTGCTGGAGGTGCTCGTAGCTCAGTGGTGGCAGCGCTTTGGTATCGATTACTATAGTTAAGCAACCAACGCCGCGGTCGTGAGTGGATGGGTGACCATTCCGACCATATTTAGTGACATTTATCACGAGCATCTCCGTGCTTTGGAAAGCACGTTAAAAGTTGGTCCCGGCTAATATCACTTGATATTGGTCGTCAGAGGCCTTAAGGCGGCTTGATAACATCTGACAGTAAGGTTTAGTCACTGGCCTTACAACACCCCTCCACCAATCCGCACCGGGCCCGCGTGGTGGAGTATGGCCCAAACCACCTAATAGTTGAGGTGAGGCCTGTGCCCTGCAGTGGGACGTATATAGGCATACTTTACTTTAAATACATGCTACTATCCTAATACTTATAGACACAATTACTTCAGAGCTAATACGAGGGCAAGAAATAAACTA
Organism: Anania fuscalis; assembly: GCA_950371115.1. Taxonomy (NCBI): domain Eukaryota; kingdom Metazoa; phylum Arthropoda; class Insecta; order Lepidoptera; family Crambidae; genus Anania; species Anania fuscalis. The sequence goes on from OX493349.1 coordinate 10,356,893, forward strand.
AAAATATTCGTACTTCGCGACCCAAATGTATTTCTGATGCACGACCCAATATTAGAATATCGTCAACTATTATTGTCTTGTCATGTTAGTCACAGTGTAAATCTGATCAGTAACTTAAAAAAATAACTGAATAAATATTAATTATTTATTCAGTTGTTTTTTAAATTAAAAAAAAGAAAATTTGACAATTCCACATTTGAATACGAGAAAAGAAGATTACTAATAAAATAGAACCTTAAACTGAGTTGGATACAACGCGCGACCGTTAATCTCTTGACATTCAAACTAACTTTCTTACATTCAATATAATAATGATTTCAAGAAAGTATACTAATAATTTCATAATGATCAAGTTATATAGTGTTTATCTCATTAATAACGGAGTTCAATTCATGCGGTCATTCTGTTTCCATTTCACTAGGTCATATTTAATAAAAATCAAAATAACACTTAAAAATAACAAAACAAAATACTCGTTTTACTACCCATAATCGCATCGGAAAATCGTAACTTACTGTACGTTTGTCACTTATGTAACAAGATCGTTCGTAGTAATCCCAAGTGTAACATCTCACTCTGCTGAAATGTCTTTCGTGGCCCCACTAGAGTTAGCCAAAATTGAAAGGGAAAGTGTAAATGGTATTATGTTACTGTTTTTGTCTTTTTATTGCAGAATTAATAGATTTTGTCATGCTTTTAGCTCAGTGGTGGGAATAAAATCAAACCAAAGTCAAGCAACTCCCGTCTTAGTAGTAAGTGGGTGACCATTTTGATCATTTATTGACATTCATCGCCATCATTTTTATTATTCGAAAAGCACATGTCAAATTGGTCACGGATAATGTTTTATATTAGTTAGTATAGGGACTTTTGAAAACATCTAGCAGTGTATATGTTACAGTTAAAACTAGTTAGTAGATAGAACGCGTTTTTCCTAGTTAGAACTAGTTTTTACTTAATGCCTTTGCTAATACTAGAATTGACTAATGTCTGAATCAAATATCAGTTAAAACTAGTTTCTGCAAGACAAAACGCGTTTTCCCGAAGCGAGTCAGTTAAAACTGTTCCGACCCAGGTTAGGTTAGGTTAGGTTAAATTTTATGCAACCATAAAATTTAACCTAACCTAACCTAACCTAATGATTTATTTGATTATTTTATTTACCTACTTATAATTAATATTGTCATCTTGGCAACTAAATTTATGTCAATGTTCTCTAAAATGTTCCTTTAGTCTTAGACTATTATTATTTGGTTCCCAGTATCTTAGATCTTTTCAATAAATATTTTTAAAACTTATATCTTGTTTTCAATCCCAAATCAGTTTTTCTAGCGCTAGTTTTAACTATAGCTCGATGTGACAACTAGTTTTATCGGAAAATCAAATAATATGTCAGTGGTAAATTCTAGTTTAAACTGATTATTTCTAGTTTTAACAAAGGCATTAAGTAACAACTAATTTTAACTAGGGAAAACGAGTTCTAACGTAAAATGGGTTCTAACTGTAACATATATACTAAGTGACAACAGCACCTACCTATTAGCTCGTAAAGGGCCCGCGTGGTTTATCAATATTATAGCTATGATTTTATTACTCTGATATCATACAATATACAAAAGTATTATAACTATCCTCCGGGTTTTTTCCATTCATGTACGGATTTATAGGTCTTGCTCGGCGATAAGAGAAATCTCAAAATCTAAGAATACCTGCTGATTCCGGTAACACCAGCTGTAGCAAAAAGGACTGGTTTCTCTCTCAGTAAAATAACTAGATTCATGATCTAGAATCATGGTCAAGCAGAGAGATGTTTGTGGAACAGATCTTCACTTAATGAGCAAAAGACTTATGTCTATTTGTAGGATAATATGACAGTAGATGAGAAGTAAGTGGTTAATGTCAAGTGTCACTTACATGTTCAATGAACTCAGGGTTGGCAGTGTATCCGTATCCGATGAAGATCATGGAATGGAGACCAAGAATCATCACCATGGTGTAAAATCTGAAATCGTTTCGAAATTTTATAGAGTGTAACATTTTAAATGTGATGACAATAAATTATATAAAATATACAAGGTGACCTTTTTATCATCGTCCAAACCTTCTGAGATGACTCTCGTGATACAAACGATCAAGTCTTACTATTTGTACCATTTCTCTAACTGCAAAATAAATCAGCTGCTCCATACCTACAAAACATCAATATTCATTCGAACAAAGTATATGGAACAGTTGAATTTAATTTTCGAGATAGGGAGTTGGTCCTATTGTAAGAGTTGTTCGTTTGTATTACGGGAGTCTTCTCAGAAGGTTTCTCAGATGGTAATTTACCTCAAAGCTTGGAAGCATTTGAAGATGCCACCATCAGCACTGCCACCATGTTTAAGAGCTTTCCAATTCTTTTGTACACAGAAAGCCAACATGTATCTGTTACCTGTAGAATAAATACAATTTTTTAATGCATTTCACCCATCAATAAAAGCACTGTGTATTTTTAAGTAACATATAAACACGTCATGCTTCTTAAAATACAAAGTGCTTTTATGCCAGGTACTTAAACACAAAACTTGTCTATCGGAAAAAGTAAAGTTGGTTTTAAATGCCAATAATTTCATTTTGCATTCCTTTGTAAAAAAAAAACATAAATTACTTTCTTCATTTTCATCAATCAAGTACCAATTTATTTTTTTACGCACCTGTACCTTTCTCGCCAGGCCATAAGAAGTAGTACGCGGAACATCCAAGGTTGACCAGGAGGATGAGCAGGATTATAGCTCCAAGGGAGTAGTCAAGTGCATCAGGAGGTACGTAGTCCCCTTTAGTCTTGCAGTAGCGTACTGAGAGACTGTCCAACTGGCATACAAATTAAAAAAGAAATATTTATTTTCTATATCCTTATATTGCAAGAAATGGTTCCAATAGCAAAACGGCAACATGAACCCTGATTTTATTTTAATTATACAGCCCTACTGTTGCTACCATTTTGACATTGTCAGTAGCCAATCTGTCAAATAAAAGCTGCATGGCAGCTAGCAATGAAACATTCGTCTGAATAGCTGTCGCTTGCGTGATGTTAAGCTACCAGCTTGCCCCAAAAAACTACACTACAAAGATAAAGAACTCTTACCTGAAGTCCATATCCTTCATATAAAGAGGCATTGAAGCACTCCTTCAGCGCCAAAGCTGTCGTCTCCGAAGCTTCAGCATGAGTGAGGTTGAGGCCGCAATGCTTGGAGCCACACACTCCTCGAGTCAACTTGCTGTGCTCGTAGTTCTTGAATGAGAGGGATGAGAAGTTCTGGAACAGATACAGCTGGTTGCAATCCTGCTCATTTATACCACTAAGAGAGAATCAGGAAGAGGAGTAGAGGAACTCTGTTTTCTTGTTGTTATAAAAAGGATAACCAAAGTGTAATCCACTTTTATCTACGAGGTAGTGATGTGAATGAAAATATAGCTCCTTTCGGATATTTTATCAATCAGTTGCTAAATGCTTTGCACATTATTATCGCTTTACTGTGTCTCGTTTTTTAAACCGGTTTAGGATCAGAAAGATGCAGAGTGGAATATAAAAACCTGTAGGGAAATGAGCGACTAAAAAATTAAAACTCCAATATCGAATTGCAAAACTAAAGCAGCAATGCTCGCAGAGCTGACAACCATTGGTTAAGAGAGGTTCTCAAGTACCTCGCCACCTTAATTAACGATTTATGCAGATGACCTAGTCAAGATTACAGAAATCTGAAACCATAAGAGATCGTCAGTTGTCGTATGTAAATGTCCTAAGGCAGTTCGATGTAGCGTCATATAGGGCTATGTCCAGCAGACGACTTCCAAAGATCATAATGAAAATTCCCTGATAATTGCTAGGATCATCAGCATTGTGCATCCTCACCCTGATGTACTCGTACAATGGGGAGCCATCGTCCAGTATCACCATATCAGCTATACAGTAGACGGCGTTGGGATTCTTCAGGCACAGATCAAAGTCGTCCAGGTCTGCCAGAGCTGGCATTGAGTCGTAGTCGAATCCCGATGGTGGGGGATCATCTGGAAATAATACTTTAATATAAGCAATGCCACTTTTAGGTTTGATTCATCATTTCAGCCAGAGGACGTCTGGACTGCTGAATATATAGGCCTCCTCTAGTGACTTTCAAATTGACCGCTTTTTAGCGGCCTGTAAATATCTAGCGATTTCCTGAAACTTTTAAATAAAATAAAACTTTTAATAATTATAAATTTATTGATATAATTGTTAAAAAAATGGTATATTTATTTATTTATTTATAAGAAATCGCTATATTATTTTCATTTCTCTATACAAATTTAACGCTCTATTTCAATGATATTATATGAAGCAATTAAAACTTCTTTTACTATTTCGACGTTGATATATTATTAGGTCAAATTGATTATAATTTGAAGTTGATTACGGATGTACCCCTTGCTTCCATAAATTTAACTTGTTAAAAACCAGCCAAGTGCGAGTCAGACTTGCGCACGAAGGGTTCCGTACCATAGCGGTCTCTTAGGCGACTGCTGCAACTGGCGGTCGAGAGTAAAAAATAGTCAAGTGCGAGTCGGACTCGCGCACCGAAGGTAAAAGATTAAGTAAATAATTCGTTCGTTTCACTATCATCAGATCAGCTTGTTATTAATTAAAATCGACCAAGTGCGAGTCGGACTCGCACCTCCATACCATAATCTATAAAAACGGCAAAAAAACACGAATGTTGTATAGGAGCCCCCTTAAATAATTATTGTATTCTGTTTTTAAGAAGGTATTTGTTGTTATAGCGGCAACAGAAATACATCATCTGTGAAAATTCCAACTTTATAAATATCACGGTTCATGAGATACAGCTTGGTGACAGACGGAAAGACAGACAGACGGACAGCGGAGCCTCAGTAATAGGGTCCCGTTTTACCCTTTGTGTGCGGAACCCTAAAAACTACACCCTATATTCCTTAAAATGCTTTTAAAGGTATTTATCACTTAAAGATATACCGCGTTGGAGTTAGTTTGATAAATGAAAATAAACTACAAACATTATGTACATTTCTTAATACCAAAGTAAGTATTTGCTAATAGCAAGCCACCAACCGGTATCTATATAGCGTGAGCACTCAACGCAACATCCTGTATATTGTAATATACTACATTTTCTTTGGCCTACTGTTCATTTCCTTCTGAAATATATGGTCAAATTGATGAAGATGGTGAATTAATAGCGGTTTGAAAATTGGACATATCAAAACACACGCTGACAAAGCAGCTAACATAAAAATCAAAACGAGATAAAATAACCCTCTTTATTTTAAAACCCCGTCGTAAACCCATTGAGTGACCGTGATTAAATTTTGTTTATTCGTACGGCATTTTGGAAAACACCATAATAAATTATGATAAAAAATATTTATAAAAGTGTATATATGTAATATTTTGACAAAGTATAAGTTAAAACTAGGAAACCCTTAGTTTACTTCATATTAACTTTAAAAAAGTATTCTTCTAGAGGAACGGATTATTCTCTTTTATTCTAAAGAATGATTCCCGAACAAAAACCATGTTTTTGACTCTTATTTTAATAAATTACCAACTAAGCTACCGAGGACGTCACGTGACAAGATGAAATTCCTCAAGTGTTTTTTCTCGCTGTCAAAGCCAGCGTATTCTGATCAATGTTGTAGCTATATGTATAGCTGAGTAGTATACTACCGTCAACACCCTATAGAAATATTTTTACAAATATTTGACTATTGGTTAAGATCAGAAATGCTTTAACATTGTACTTTTTTGTTTTTAGCAATTTCATGCAAGGTTTAATTGAAGATATATAACACTTGAAAAAAATCATCGCCTTAGGTGGGACTCGAACCCACGTCCCATCGCATGCCGGGCGAGTGCTTTACCAACTAAGCTACCGAGGAAGTCACGTGACAAGATCAAGTTCCTCAAGTGTTATTTATCTTCAATTAAACCTTGCATGGAATTGCTAAAAACAACAATTAACAATTATTTAATAACTCATAGTGCAACATTTCCTTACGTCTTACATAGTAACTTTATAATCAAACTTGCGAGTGTCGTAATAGCCCTTTCAAGGGCCTTAAAAGTATTTTGACGACCATGGCATAGTTTGCTATGCTGAGGTTCTTAATTTTCGTAAGTTATTAGAAATAATTGTTTTTCATCACCAGCCTATATCAGTCCACTGCTGGACACAGGCCTCTCCAAAAGGAGGATTTTGCCATAATCGCCACGCTTGGCAGGCGGACAGACAATTGTTTTTATTTTTGCAATATATATATTTTTTTTAGGCTAATTGACACCACCAATCAATGACATACTTTTTATGAGTTGTCAAAACAGATATCTTTCTAATAATTTGTATGGCGATATCGGATTATGACGTCACTATCCGATAAACTCAACTGCCTTACTTTTTTACGATTTTAAAGCAATCAAAAATCAGTTTGCCTCTTAAATGAAATTGTATTGAGTTTTTAGGCCTAAAATAAAGTGTCTGTTTTAATAAATGATGCTTTAGAATTATTTATGAATGGGGTCAACATCCCTCTAATAGATTTGACAGTATACCTTTGTATAACTTATTAACTTATGGTGGTTGTAATATTAATGTTTTTTTTAAAATACATATAGATAGACAGGTATGACAGAACAATGGTTTAGGCTACTAACGGTTCATCAGAATGTTGAAATCAATTAGGAAAATAACGTTGTAGGTATAGTATGTAATAAATCATGTAATACAGTAGTACTTCCTTGATACACATCACATCACATCACATCACCAGCCTTTAACAGTCCACTGCTGGACACAGGCCTCTCCAAAAGGAGGATTTTGCCATAATCGCCACGCTTGGCAGGCGGGTTGGCGATCGCAGTTTGGCCAATGGTGGAGAGGAGACGCTGCTGCACGTCTTGTTGTGGCGGTTCTACTGTAGTCGCCTCTTACGACACCCATAGGAACAGAAGGGGTGGTGCTATTCTTTTAAAGTGCCGGCACCACACGGCACACAAATTAATACACAAATTGTGAATAAATGATGAATATAGATTTTATATTGTTATGTGTGGGACTTGGAAATAAAAAAAAAGGAATTAAATAGGCTTAAACTCGAAGGCTTATACTAGAAGCTATTAAAAATTTACACTATCTACCTCCCGGCATTAAAATAGCTTAATACATTGATTATACATGGTGTAACAGAATTAATGTACTTCCTCTTATGGGCTGATTCTGGTGCTCAAATACAACAACTTTTACTATGGGACCAACATCGAAATCGCATAAAAAAAGTTATAGTTTACAATTATTGTAAGTATTTTATCCGAGTGTCACATATTTACAAAATTTTGGAAACTGTCTGTCTTAAAGAACGATTCAAAACGATTTCAAAGATTTCATAAATGTATCGTAGAAGGGAAAGCTAATATAAATCTGGTAAAATAGGCTGTTAATGTAATGAGTTTGATTTCGTCTAGCATCTACCAACTTGCTATGAACGTGATAGTGTTGCATAACTATCGATAGATTTTGGCGACCTCCGTAGCCGAGAGGCGGGCACGTCGGACTTGGCCGCGTCGCCATCTCTGAGGTTCCGGGTTCGATTCCCGGTCGGAGCAATATAGAAATGAACTTTTTTATATTGGCTCGGGTCTGAGTGTTGTGGTACCGTCGTTGTTTTTTTATTTCTATAACACAAGTGCTTTAGCTACTTACTTTAGGATCAGAGCAATGTATGTGATGTTCTCCAATTATTTAATTTAATTGATGGTCTTGCTAATACTACCAATAAAATCGATAGGTCTGTACTACATTACTACTATCGGTATTAAAGCACAGTCTTCAACCCAACAAATCGATAACCTAAAACTATCGATAGTATTGATAACAAATAAATAATAAATAAATTGTTTCCACAATCACTATTTAGCTAGCCCAAAACTAAGCAAAGTGTGTACTATGGTGACTAGAAACCGGATAAACATACGGAAATACGTTTTATAAACATCCATGACTTAGGTACAAATACTCGTGCTCATCTCACAAACATTTGCCCCTTGCGGGATTCGAACCCGCAACCGCCAGGCATTGCAGTCCGTAGCGTGAACCTTGACATCAATACTATTAAAGAGCAATATCTACTGTCGATACTTTCGATATTATTGTTCTATAATGCTCAGTGTTAATCAATACTTTTGCTGTAACAACCGATACAATTTATAGCCTCGATACTATTGGATTGTTCGATAGTTCGATACAATATAATAACGATAGTTTTTTTTTTCGATACTATAGTATAGTCGATAGTGTGCTACAACACTAGAACGTAAGCCTATCCTACTAATAGCAAACACTTGCAACTGCATTCTATAGCTTAAGTCTGTTGTAATCTTAAGCCGTTCACTTGTCGGGCTACTATATTTACTTAGAAAACGTAGTGTTGGTTATCATGGCATATTTTAGCCAGTTAGCAGGAAGATCCTGCCAACTGGCTAAAATTAAAATTGTGTATGACTTAATGGTTCAACACCGAAATCTAGAAAATATTTATTTATACTTGTACACCCTACAAGAGAATGGGACACTCCTTAAAACCACGTGATGAGCTGATCATATACATCAACTTTTACTATGGGAGCAACATCGAAATCGCAATTTTTTTTTAGCTTCTCCATACAAACTTACTCGCATACCTGGATGATAATGTATGGAGCATCTGAAAATAAAATCACGATATCGATGTTGCTTAGGAAAAGTTGTTGTATATGACCAGCTAATCATGTGGTTTTAAGGAGTGTCCTATTCTTTTGTAGATCCTGTATTATGTAAGTTGTGACCAAATTAATTCACATTCTCTTAAGGAATGATTACGGTGCCTAAATAGGATCAATTTTTGTATGCGACCAAAATTTTGTATAGAGATGAAAATTTTGTTTGGCGCGATGTTCCACTACGGGCGTTATAGTCCCGGATTCTTCAGGTCGGATAAAAACAATGATTTCAAAATTGACTTGGATTTGGTTAAGATGCTTTTAAGCAAAAAATCGTTGTCCACCTCATAAATTGTATTTTATGACTTTATGAATATTTTAATTCTAGACCAAGAAAAATTGGATACACGAGTATTAGACAACATAGGTAGTCTGATATTTATTATTTCTAGACAATTGTATTTGTAATACGTAAATAGGTGATGCTACAAAATTAAATTAACACTCTAAATAGCCTTAATTTCTGGACTACACAACTGATCAGCTGATACGATTTAAATATAAATAAATATTACCCTGATCCTAAGGTAAGTAGCTTAAGCACTTGTGTTATAGAAATCAGAAACAACGACGGTACCACAACACCCAGACCCGAGACAATATAGAAGCGTTCGTTTCCTACATTGACCCGACCGGACGATTTGTATCCTCTTTATCATTATTTCAGACATTTTTTCATAGACAGCCAATGACATCCAGATAAATCGACCAGATTTAGATTTAAAAGTGCTATTCAATAATTTTGGTACTTCTTTGCAGCGCGCAAATGACTAGTCATTATAACATCAAAATTATATTACGTATAATAATAAATAATTGCTAAAAATAATAACTTTTAACATAATTACCATTGTCAAGAGTTATGAGCAAATCCGGTGGTTAGCATGTTACCATTAAATGTATAATTAGGTAGGTATAGATATAGCAAAAAAAACTATGAAATATTTGTCTATTTTATTTTAAAATAATGGCATCTCCTAGCACATGTAAGGTTAATAATTGTTGGTGGGTACTACACTCTAATGTAAATTGATAAATAAAATGAGAAAACTTGTTTTTTAATTATTTTATATATTTTTTGTAAATTATATACTATTTTCTATAACTATACGAGTATAGTTAGTACAATAGTACTTTTTGTGACTGACTGTAACTATAACTGTCATTTAACCAACATTCTGAAATGGAGAGTGAGTTTTGTTTAATTAAAAATTCCTAAAAGTTTCTACTTGGTTCAGTTATTAAAATTTGTACGTACAGTTTCTACGAATCGTATCTGTATTGTAATTATAAAATCAAATTCCAATAACAAATGAAATTTTGTTTTAAATTTCGTTATTATTAATGTCTAAAATTTTAAAATCTCCGCATATAATGTAAAAAGAATAAATAAATAGAAAAACATCACATATATTGCTCTGATTTAAATATAAGTAAATGAACACTTGTGTAATAGAAAACAGAAACAACGACGCTACTACAACACCCGGACACGAGACAATATAGAAACGTTTGTTTTCTAATTGACCCGACCGAGAATCGAAAGCGGGACCTCAGAAATGGCGACGTCAAATCCGGCGTGCTCGCCTCTCAGCTACGGAAGTAGTCAAGTCATCTTGAAAATGGGTATTTTCTCCATTCAGATTGTCATTTTTGAGAAAAGGTTTTTTGAAGAGTGAAACGGTGGAGAAATGAGACACCCTTACAATGGAAGTTTTAATGTTTACGCAGCCAAATTATTGGGTGTTTGTTTGTATGTATTTTATTTTTCAGAACAGTATTGAATAGTTGTAATAGTAAACTTCAAGCGTTGGCGATTCTATGAAAATTGTTTAACTATCAATAGTTAAATATGTCTGTTTGTGTAAATTATCTAGTTTTGTCGACGTCTGAAAACTGAATTCATACTACTAAGTTTTTATTTTGTAATTTTAATTTGAGTAGCTGTTGAAGTTAACTACTTCAAAATTATCATTAAACTGCCTAATTTTTTATTATACTAAAGTATTAAAAAGTTAAAACATTGTCTGTTTTACAAGAAGAATAAATATAGTCAGAATAAAACAATTAAATATACGTTAAAACTTAGCGCATCTCTTTAAATGGGGTTCGACTTTCAAAATTTAAATTGCAATAGTAACATTAAAAAATAAAAAGATAAATTTTGTTTTTTTCAGAGACATTAAAAAAACAGCCAGTAACCAGTTTGTTTTTAAACTTCAAATAATCTTTCGTGCCAGCATTATTTACTTAAAAGCTTATAATCAACTTTTTTTAAATAGTTTTTAAAAAGAAACACTTACGTTTACTAGTGACATTGTCCCCCAAAACAATTCCGAAACACAACACTATGCACAGCCACTGCATGGTCCGAGTTCGTTACACTGTGCGAGGAATCGACTCCAACGGTTTGGTGTGTTGTAACCTTTAGTTTTAGAGAGGGGAACTTGTTTGATTTAGTTTGTAGGTTGATGGTAATGAAGTTAATAGTTTTTCTTAATGGAAGTTATTTTACTAGTCGTCAAAGATATTTGGTAATCTTTTTCGACGGGCGTCTCGTATATAATAGTGGTTCGCTCTGGATTACCAAGGAAGACGATTCCGGGATCGAATCCTGCAAGAAAAAAATGTGTCTTTACAAAGGACTATGATTTTTATTTATTTATTATTAGTGGCTGATAGTACAAACTTTGCTTAGTAAAATAAACAATTTTAAATAAATTATTATAATATTATATATAATTCATTTGTTTAAACTTTATTTCACAGGTTGGTTCAATTAGCGGACTTAATGCTTTACAGCATTCTCTACCAGTAATGTCTGTTGTACTGGAAATTTTAGCAATTATAAATTCTATTAGACTTTAGTTTCCACTTTAATATAAGTAAATAATTACTAAGCGGTTGATGACTGTTAGGGACAAAACTCCCCAGAAAGTTTTAGTAGTCGTTGACTCTTGGGGAGTGTAGTCCCCAAGATAATTTTTAGTCTGTGTTTTTAAATATTATGGGCGCGTTTCTTTACTTCTACGGGTATTTAAAAAGTTGTCAATCATATTTTTTTTATCTGTAATCAGTTTGTGAGCGATGTGAAAAAAAAATGAAATGGAACTATAATCAACGACTCTTACTAAAATACACTCAAATGCACGGAAATAAAACACTTTATCACAATACTACGTACCTATTTACTTGAGAACCAAAATAATACTGACAATCCAATGTAAAAACAAAAACGTATCAAAAATAGTAAAAAATGTATAAAATAGACAATATAAAAAAGGTTTGTATCCGTCGCCACAGGTCACGTTACAATGTCAGTTTGACATTGTCACTCGGCAGAAAAATAAGTGAATAAATATTTTAACATTAGCACTTTATTTTTATTTTTTTATCGTACAACACCTAAATTAAATTATTGACCTATTGAATAAATAAAATAAGCAGGTTATCGAGTTTTTTGTGACTAAGGTCCGGCGCCGACGCGACGTCATGCGGCCGAGTCAACAAGTATTTTTTTTTTGTTGTTTTAAGATTCCTCAAGCAGCTAAGTAATTAGGCCCTGTCTGAACATCAAATATTTTTATCAATAATAAATGTGTGCCAGAGAACATGCCAATTGGGCGTTGGACACCAATCATAAATAGTTATTAGACATCATATTTTATTAAATCGGATACCTTATTTTGAGGCCAGTAATCCGATACAGTATCATTTATTAAAAAAATCTGATTTTTCTTTGCGTCAAAATCAATCAAAATGTAGGCAGTTGAATCCCGTAAGGAACGACGTCATAGCTTGCTATTACCATACAAATTATAAGGCAGAGGTGCGTTTTGACAGCTCATAAAAAGTATTTCAATTGATTGGTGGTGTCAAGATGCTAATTGTCATGATCTTGAGTATCATAGTAAAGTCCTTAATATAATCCTTGTTCAACGTTGTTTAGCTTGAAAAAATATCTATTATCATCTTAATTCTATTTTGTTTTGCGGCCCCATAACATTTCCTCGTAAATATGTGCCAAGTAAGTTTTCAACAACTCTCTAACTATAAAAAAGTAATAAATAAAAGAAATTAAAAAAAATGGAAATCCTAAAATAAAGGTTGAATGTCGCAACCCCAACTGTCGTGTCGTGATAATGTGCTATCATCCGAAACGCTTGCGCACTTGTTACGAAAATTCGCAGTTACACTTAAAAGTAAGGCTACGCCTCCACTATACGAGTACCACAGAATAAATAAAAAAGTAAAACAAGAAGCTTCAAACGATTGGCGTTCAAAACGCACACATTAATAGACATCGCTCACAGGCCTGAAATTTCGTGTGTCTACTGAGCGGGAACCCATGTCTGGGAGACTTATGAGTGATACAGAGAATTAGATCTGGATTTGTTCTATTGAATTATGCTGAAAACAGAATTTGTTTCGTATTACAAACGGAAATATAAGCTTCTCTAACCGACCTCCAGCCAGCGGGAAATTTTCCAAAACTAAGTCTGATGAACAATAAATTGGTATCAACTTTTAGATCTATCTGTGTTCTGTTCATTAGAAAAAAAAACATCTTTCTAATGTCCTTAATTCAGTCACATTCAAGCTCCAAAGAAACCTCCATTCTGCGGACTTTTCTCTTAAGGACGTTATTATTGCAGCTTTTTCACTAAATTAAGAAAATTTAAACTATTTAAGACTTATTTTACTTAAATTACATATTTGTACATATTGTTTTAAAATTAAAAATAAATTAAGTGCAAATTTTATTCATTTAGTGTAAAAGCTGCAATAATAATAGGTTTCTTTAAAGCTTGATTGTGACTGAATTAAGGACATTAGGAGGATGTTTTTTTTAATGAACAGAACACATATGAACGGCCAACTGTTCCCAAATTTTCTTCCGTGTCTAATTTAGATGCAGTCAAAGGCAAATATAATTTGCTTTGCGATTCTGTTAAAATATTAGAGGCACAGAAATGTTATTTTTCACAGTAAAGTCTCCAAAAACGATAGACTTAGGATTCGCTAATGCCCAAAGATATCCTACTAATATTATAAATACGAAAGTTTGTAAGTATGCATGGATGTTTGTTACTCTTTCACGCAAAAGCTACTGAACGGATTTGGATGAAATTTTGCATACATATAGAATATGATCTGGATTAACATATAGAAAACTTTTTATCCCGGTTAAATGTTCCTGTGGGATAAAATGATGGAATAAACTAAAGAGCTTGCAAGCCAAGTCACGGGCAACAGCTAGTTATATATATGTCAAAAACTCAATCTCAATCACGGACATGGTGTCATGTGATATTTGTATCATGTCATAATCTTTATATCAATTATCGTGACAACACTAGTAAAACAAGTAAATAGCTCAGCCTGTAGTGTGGATGTACCTTTAGTGCAAAATAATCGGCCTGGCTTTTTGTTACAAGCTATGCGACTTGCGAGTCTACTTTTGTTTTATTTATTTTACTTTTACTCTTGGCGCTTGTTAGATATGCAATAGTCTTAAAACTAGATGTACCGAGATAGTCAAGAATTCCTATGACCTTGTACCAAAGAAATGAATTTGCTGACTACCATCGCTTGAAGAATTTGGCAATAAAATGAAAAAAAAAGTATTGTCGATTGCTAATAGGCAGCCTACTTGGCTTAAGCTAGATTTAAAAAGTGTTTTTTATACGTGTCAAGTTGTTTTTCTTATTATAATTAACTAACAATAAGTTGATTTCCGTACGGATTAGCAAGCTAAAGTGGCAGTGGGCTGGAACACAGCACGTAGAACTGAGGGCCGGCCGATGGGGCAGAAAGGTTCTGGAATATAAGAATAAGAATTTATTTGCGTAAAACATAGTATTTGAGGATCTTACATGATAAGGGAGTGTACACGTTTTTCTATTACAAATAGCATGCAAAATTACAGTGAATGGAGGCCACGTACCGGCAAGCGCAGCGTGGGACTCCCACCCGCAAGGTGGACAGATGTCCTGTCATCATCATCATCATCATTTCAGCCACAGGACGTCCACTGCTAAACATAGACCTCCCCCATACAGAAGACGTCCTGTAGCTGAAGATAAAGATAAAAAAATAAGAATTTTTGTTTTTAAATGCTGAAATAATGATCCTAGAACTCAAATACATTTTTTTTCACTATGGCACGTCAACATTGATATCATAATCAAACAAGAAAATACGTTTTTATTACGATTTTGATGTTTGTCTCACAACACCCAGACCCGAACCAATATAGAAAAGTTCTTATCCTACATTGGCCCGACCGGGAATCGAACCCTGGTCTTTAGAGATTCTGGCGTGCTCGCCTCTCAAATACATTATAATTATGACATTCATGATAAGACATCACAGCATTTAAAACAGAAATGTAAAAAATTATTGATTTTAAAAACCGGGACTAAATCGGAACGTAAATAAATAGTTATAAGTCAGTGTCCATGTCTTCTGTCAAACCCTTAGAGCATGTCAAACCTTAAGCTGTCTGTCATTCTTCCAAACTTTCTATCTAGAGATCTAAAAACGAATGGGTAGGACCACAGAACAGGGATTACGGAGCGTAGCGAGTTTTACTTGTTCTGTGGGTAGGACCAGTCATAAGAATTCCCAAAAACAGTGATTTTAAGTATTCGCGTGCGAATGATGCTATTTCGTATTCGAATGCTTCAAAAATGTTCCCGTAGTTCGGCGCGTTCGTAATTCCGTCGTATCGTCACATGAGTAAAGAAGTATCGGCTACTGGCCACAAAGATTACTTTAGTCGGTGGTACAATGCATAAACGAACATATGCCTGAAATCTGTTGTCTTTTATTTACGCGAACACGGTACATTTAAATGAAACTACTTTTACGGATTATTTCGCGATTTATTAACATTTTATTTAACCTGACGTTTCGAACACATTACAGCGTTCGTGGTCACAGGTAGACTAAGGTGTTATTCGTCTTTAGAGAACGACGATTTGTTCCTCGCATGTTACGGGAGGCAATTGAAATTAGAAGACACCCGAATTTCAACAGAGAAGATGGTTGGAAAATACCACCAGCATGGGATCCTGTTTTAACGAAATCCCATGCTAGGCCCCGCACTGCAAGACCTCTAGATACAGTTAGCTCTTTTTGCGTAGATAGGAACACAAATTAATATTAACTGAGTGACGGTAGTTTATATTTTTTCAAAATATTGTAAAGACGAATAACACCTTAGTCTACCTGTGACCACGAACGCTGTAAAGTGTTCGAAACGTCAGGTTAAATAAAATGTTAATAAATCGCGAAATAATCCGTAAAAGTAGTTTCATTTAAATAATGCCTGAAACTCCGAAAATCCCGGATACCTGTTACGTCGAATCTAAAAACTAAAAATACAACATGCAAGAAGAGGATTAATAACATCTTGAATAAAATACTTTTTTGGTAACTCCCGTGTATTAAAAAAAAAAGTTTTTTTTTCATAAATTGCAATTTCTCAGCTATTTCGTTACTGTTTTTATACAAAACAAGGTTGTGGAAAATGGCATTTTACTTTTTATTGGCATTAATTTCATCAAAAACATGTTTTTCCGATTTTTAGGTCATCCGCACGCGCGCTATTGTATGGCCGCGTGAAGGTCATTCAAGCATGTTAAGGCCTCAAGATTTGCTGTAGTTGTTTACGCTCCGGACCACGAAACCCGGAGGTTGTGGAGTCGAATCCCGAAATGGGCATTATATACTTATACCACGCCTTGGCAAACGTTGCGTAGGACGCCTCTCAACCCGATGAATTAATTATTAAAACTTTAGGAAAATGGCTGGCAGTGTCTGAATGAAAAAAGCGGGAGATCGTGCTCTCTTTGGGGGGCAATAGGCAGAATAGATGGATGGAATGGGTATATGTTAGTGTGGTCAGCACGAGCATTTGTACCTAAGTCATGGATGTTTATAGACGTATATAATTAAGTATGTTTATCCGTTATCTAATCGCCATAGTACGAGCACTGCTTTGTTTGAGACTACATTTGGTGTGACTGTGTTTTTTTTAATTAATCTATTATTTTATAACTAACACTTGCATCTGCACACCCAGAAACAAGTATATTATGAAAAGGTTCTTTTTAAATTGTCCCAAACCATGAATGATCACGGGAGCTCACAAAATTCTGATAAAACAAATTAACATTACTAATCTGTATATTTTTATGACCGTAGTATTATTTGATCAGTGTTTATGACTTGCACCACTCGATTCAGTTTTTCTTCAAGGTCGTGTGTGACATAGGCAGAAAATTTGAAAGTAAAAAGACAAACAATCTTGAGATTAACGGGTGTATGTTAATTATTCCGTTACAAAAGCCCTCGTTACTATTACATAACGATGAAAATAGTTTTAGATGTTTGCTGAAAATTGTAATTATTATTATAGTACGTTTGCTACGTTTGCCGCCGAGGAGAGGTGGCTATTGAGCGACTTGTGGTCCAGGGAAAGGTTGAGGGTACCAGGCCACGAGGAAGATCGCATATGAGGTGGACTGACCATGGCTCATCATCCCTGTATGAATGCACGAGGAAGGCAGCCATCAGAGAGGAGTGGCGGCGTGTTGTAAGGCTTGCCACTAACACCTGAAATGATGACCACGACATCTTCCTTGTCGGTATCACTCTTGACAGAGTTGTCAAGAGTGATACCGACAAGGAAGAAGACGATTATAGTACACCTCGTCTTTAGTTCTGATGCAATTATATAAACAATCTCGTGCTATAATAGTTTGTTAAAACAACATTACTATTTATTTACTTTTGCAAAATGTTTGATGTGTCTTTAATTACCTAATGACGAGCAAGTTTTTGCCATAGCCATATTTGCCATATAAGCGATGGCTTATATTGAAATAGACTAGATAGAATTTAAATATGTATTTTGTGGATTGCATTTGTCAACATGAATATTGAGTATGGGTTTAAATGTCAGATTTTTATTTAGTACGTAATTATGAGTTATTCAAAGAACAAATAATTACTTAGTTTGTATACGGGTCCCTAAAAGTATGGATCAAATCAAACAGACTCACAACTTGGGTAATTCCCGAACTTTTTGGCTCTATGGACATGGATTTCATTTTTAACAGGAAAAAAGTTGTGATTAATTTTTCATTTTTAGGGTTCCGTACCACAGGGTAAAACAACAGGGTAAAAAAAAAACCCTATTACTAAGACTCCTCTGTCCGTCTGTCTGTCTGTCTGTCTGTCTGTCCGTCTGTCCGTCTTTCACCAGGCTGTATCTCAAGAACCGTGATAGTTAGAGAGTTGAAATTTTCACAGATTATGTATTTCTGTTGCCGCTTTAACAACAAATACTAAAAAACAGAATACAATTAATATTTATGGGTGCTTCCATACAACAAACGTATTGTTTTGTTGTTTTTATAGATAATGGTACGGAACCCTTCGTGCGCGAGTCCGACTCGCACTTGGCCGGTTTATTTTTGTAATCTGGAGCTTTAAAAAAGTCAAACAGACCAACTAACAAAGATCAGAGTTTCATTTATGTTTCAGGCAGGTTTGCCATTGATCAAGCAGCAAACATGGTGTGACATAGCGCCTCCTCAATTTGCATGATTAAACCTAATTGATAAAGCACTGATGCGTTTTAAATTAAAATAATTAATTATAGAACTTAATCTATTTCTAAAATGTAGGTAAGTATAATAAACAGGTTGTTAGGTAAATTTCAGATAATTATAAAGTTTCTTATTTCGCCATATTATTTACATGCATTGCTAACATGCTAGTCTCGGATATACCATTTGCCTAACCCCCTGTATAATTAATGTAGAAAGATCCCGTATTTTTTATTGTAATACGTAATAAATAAATAAAAATAAAAATAAAAAATAAAAAAGCCTTATATTTCTTACTCAAAAAACAATTTACAAAGATCCCGTAACAAACTATTCTAATTTACAAAGATTAACTGAAACGGATTCTTTATACATTTTCTTAGAATTAAAAAAAAAACTAATCTAAAATAACTTTGAATTTTGCGCCCAGTAAGAACCCCTCATTTGAAGGTGAAGGCCTCCTCTAGAGATTTCCATTTCTCTCTGTCCTTCACGCTATTTATCCACTGTTTGCCAGCCATTTGTACTATGTCGTCTTCCCACCGGGCAATTGGTCGACCTTTTTTCCTACTTCCTGATGGCCCGGTCCAGGTTGTCAATCTGTGAGTCCATCGATTGTCTGTCAACCTTGCCACATGACCAGCCCATCGCCATTTTAGTTTGATAGACAATGATAGAGAGCATCTGTTATTTTAGTTTTATTTCGAATAATCTTGTGTGATATTTTGTGTATCTTTTTAACTTTTAGTAGGCTTCTCTCCATACTTCTTTGACATGATCTAATTTTATTTTTCATTCGATATGTGAATTTCCATGTTTGGCTGGCGTAGCTTAGTGATGGGAGGATGCAAATGTCCATAACTTTCTGTTTCATTTGGACCGGCATGTCGCTCTTTACAATTTCTTTAATATTCCAGAACTTCTTCCAGGCAATTGAGGTTCTTCTTTCAATTTCTTGCTCGTTTCTTTGCTTATCAAATGATATTTGCTTACCCAGATAAATATAAGTATCAACGTACTCTAGCGCTTCATTTTCAATGTATACTGTACTTTTAATGTTATTTGTCATAATATTAGTTTTACTGCGGTTAATTTCCAGACCAGCTTGTAGACTGTAGTAATACATAACTAAATAAAAAAAACTTGAAAATGAAATAAGTCAGCAGTTATTGAACAGGATAGACACTTAACGTCTTTAAAACTAAAATAGACCTAAAATCTCTTCGCTTCCATACCTAGATACCTATGACGTCATCGATACCTTTCCTCCTAAGTACGAGTACCTATCCAATCCAGAGAACAAAACTTCGGATCTGATAAGCGGCTTCAGGCATGGAAGCCTGTCTCATTTACATCCAACTTTTAATGCCTTCGGGCTTAGAGATAATGTTGAACTAAAGGCTTCTGCTACTTAAGACTTACTTGAACTATGAATAGTGATGTGACAGGGATCAACGGTTCTCTATCCGTATTAAAAGCTACTAAGAAAATTCGCTGTCTCAAAACAATTGAGGTATAATGTACTAGCGTACTAGGAGAACACATCTTGAACTAAATGTTTCAGCCAAGCATTGTAGCCCGTTGGACTACAAAGTTTAGTTTACAAAGCTACTAAAGAAGCAGTTTTGACAACTTCAATTATTGACACTGACTGAAGCTTTGTAGTCCACTGGACTACAATGCTTGGCTGAAAGATTTAGTTCGAGATGTGTTCTCTAGTACGCTAGTACATTATACCTCAATGCTCAAAACACAAGGATATTTTTGACGTGGTGCACGCACTAAAAAATGACACGTTCCGTGCGAGCAAGAGCGCGGGGCAAGCCATCAACAAGCCATAGTGAGACATCGGCCTACGTGTTCGGTTTGTGACGCATCTATCTCTCTTCCACACCATCTGCCGATGCGTCCGAGTAGCATCAATGTTTTCTTATGACGTTATTACGCAAAATTAACGTCCGTAAACCGACTTAAGGCAACCATTTTTTTACTTCGAAACCATGACAAGTAATTTTGCGCATATTATTCTTACATTATGTTTGCATACTACAGACTCATTGCGTAGGCTGATTGACTTCTGCCTGTAAGTGGATTGTGACTGAAGATTACTGAACATTCGGGATCCGTTTGTCAAATTCGACAGGGTTAGTGAAGGGGATTCTCTCTGCATTCCGTAAATTCCGTTAGAAACTATCGCAGAAAGAAGTTGAGTGAATTATTGAAGCAACTAGAAGTACTTGTTTAAACAAGGCACAATAATATTATGACAATAGATCTTGTTCACAATCAAACCTGTACGGACAAGCCGTTAGTAAGACCTAAAGCAGCGAAAAGTATTGGTTTTTCGAAGTAACAATTTCGGATAATAAATATCCGAAACACCCATCCGTATCCCAAACTCAGGGGGGCTTAGTCGGACACATGATAACGCCGTAACGCAGAAAAAGTGGAATTAAAACTTCGCAAGATTGGCTAGGACCTTTGATACAACTTTTCCCGAAGTTTAGTATGACTTGCACTAGGCCACAATGAAGGTAGACGCAGTAGGGTTCATCATTTCATCTATAAGGTCCGATTTTATTAGTGTACATCCTGTTAACCTGTGACCATATAGGTGAAAAGCAATCGTAAAAGCCAACTTTCAAATGTCTATCATAAAAACTAAAAAAGTTAAAAATAAATTACAAAATAACAATCGACTTCATATTGCATAAACTCGTCCTATCTTCAACTCTTTCTCACTTTGTACAAGGGGAAGGAATAAGACGGATAATCAGATGGTTAAACGTACCAAAGATAGGACGAGTTTATACAATATGAAGTCAATGTTGTTGATTTTGATTTTTATCTTTTTTAGTTTTTATGGTACACATTTGAAAATTGTTTTTTTTCGATTGCTTTTCACCTATATAGTCACAGGTTAACAGGATGTGCACTAATAAAATCGGACCTTATATAGAAAGTCCACTGCTGAACATAGGCCTTCCCTAATGACTTCCAGATTGGCCCGTTTGCGACCTGCATCCAGCAGATTCCTACAACCTTTACCCAGGTCAGCTGTCCACTTTGTGGGTGGACGTCCTAAAGGACAGACAGAGAGCAATACGTAACAGAAATTATTGATTTCGTTAGATGTGATATTTAGCAACAAAGACAAACCAAGTGCGAGTCGGACTCGCGCGCGAAGGGTTCCGTAACATTATCTATATAACGGCAAAAAAATAATGTTTGTTGTATAGGAGCGCCTTTACATAATATTAATTTTATTCTGTTTTTTAGTATTTGTTGTTATAGCGGCAATAGGAATACGTCATCTGTGAAAATGACAACTGTCTAAATATCACGGTTTATGAGATACAGCCTGGTGACAGACAGATGGACAGCGGAGTCTCCCGTTTTACCCTTTGGGTACGGAACCCTGAACACCTGTTTTTAATGTCGGTCGTACGGTCTGAGGCCTTGCTGACATCTGACGATTTGTTTAGTGAAATACCGGAAAAAGAGTTAATGTTGAGTTTATGTTACTAAGCGTGAATACAAAACTTTGATACTGCATAAAATGACGTGTGATTGGTATGAATGCGATGTGTGCACTGACTTATTGAGTGTAAAACTAGATTGTACAAAATGCTAAACTGCTGATGGAGTGATTCGAGCATAATTAAATGTACACCATTCGTTGTGTCAGTGTTAATAAAAATAAAATATATTGCTAATGAACCTACTGCACTGTTTCCGTTGTGACTGAGGTAGCAAAGTTTTTTCTCTTTCACTTTTTAGGTGTTTGAGGTTTTATTTTAGGAGAAAAGTCTTGTGAAACACCCAGTCTTGTTCAATTTCTTTTCAGTTTTTAAGATTTATACAAGGTGTACAAAAGAATTGGACACTTCTTAAAACCACGTGATCAGCAGGTCATATACAACAACTTTTCCTATTGGAGCAACATCGAAATCGTGATTTTATTTTCAGATGCTCCATACATTATCATCGAGGTATGCGGAGAGTTTGTATGGGAAAGCTGAAAAAAAAAAATCGATTTCAATGTTGCTCCCATAGAAAAAGTTGTAGTATATTAACCAGCTGATCACGTGGTTTTAAGGAGTGTCCTATTCTCTTGTTCACTCTGTATATTAATTTGTTTTTATTTTCGTAATAATGTAAAAAAAAAATTGAAATGCAAGCAATGTAAATTCGTTTAGTATGCTTGAATTTTAGTATATGTATGTATACTGTATTATAATGATGTCTGTTCAGCCGTATTATCACCGGAACCGGAACCCCAGTCCAATAGATTCAATATTAATTAGATAATGTCTTGATCGATAAGATAAGTGATCATTGGATGTTTAGTACGAGTAATACAGGATGAAACAAACAACATTAATTTATTAAACCACTATTAAACTGGACTAAGATTATCCTGGGCAAGGGACCGTCAACGCTTTGCAGTACTGGTAGCTGACCTTCACTAGTTGGAGAGGCACTCTTAGAAGAAGAAGATTATCCTATTACGGACCAGCTATTACACCATCTCAAAAAAATGGATAAATAATTACTAATCTTGGAAATATAAAAACAAAAGTATTTAATTAATGGTTATAAAATAAAAAAACAAGGCAGGTTGTTAACTCTTAAAATGTGGGAAAGTTATCAATGCACAATTTTATATTGACAAGACAATGTCATCTAAATAAATGTCTACATCTTTGTTTTTCTTTTCGCGGAGGAAATGCGTTAGCTACGCATACCTACTTTCATGGCATAGCATAATAATGAGTACTAGTCGTGGGGACGCCAGAAAGGTAGGTATGTGGGACTCCTTAAAGAGTGTAGGTGACTCCGGCAGTGGTCATAATGTTTGCCATTTAAAAAGTATGTATCTTTATTCTTCATTCATCACTTATTTATTCAATTGCACACTGCATTCATAGCTTTTACCCATAGTCTGAAATTAGGCCAGTCACAAGTGACGTTTTTTTTTTTCTTAAGTAACTTTACCAAAAATCCGTTTTCCTATAGCAAAATAAATAATAAATTAATTGAAATTGTCTAGTAAAAATACTTTTATTAATATCGATGCGCCGCACCGCTTTGGAAAGAACTTTAACAAAGTGCCTAGCCTACTGCTTTTTCCGCCGCAACAAGTCGCTGTGTGTTTGTTTGCTAACAAAAAACGTGTAGTGCTTACTGCGAGTGTTTTTGTACCAAAGTAGTTAAACATTTTATAAATTCCTTGTTTTGTACTTTTTGTTGTATTATATCCGGTGAAGCAGAATTAAAATTTTATTTTGTTTTAACAGTTTTTGTAGTTTTTTTTAATTTGATTTAATCACTCTAAAGATTTGGTACTCAGGCCAGTAGACTAATAGGTTAAAGATGTTTTGCCTATAAATGTGAGTTTTTCCTATAACGTAGCCTATCCGATTAATCTTTCTATATATTACTAAAGAAAAACTGGTAATTGTTCAAGTAACTCCTTTTTCCTGAAACTATATAAATCGTTCTTTCCGATTTTCCAATTTGAAACCAATCTGTAAAAACCGCTAAACCAACATTTCCCTTATGGGATAGCCGATACGGTTCTCTAAAATCACGGGTTCAAATCCGGGATAAAAACAGAGTAGATTTCCCATGGGCCCAATTTATAGGGGACGCCAGGACCACGTGACCCCAAGGGGACACTTAAAAAGGAATACTAATGGATGTTTTAAAAAGATTTTAGATTGATTTTTGGTTTGGAAAATTTCTAGAATCGTCCTTGACCTCCTTTTGTCAAACTTATAACACCCATCATTAATCATTTTAGCCACGGGAGTGTACTGCTGAACATAGACCTTCCTTCTACTGACAGAATGTCTGGTTGAAAGACGCTCGCATCCAGCGCCTACATGCATTTTTTACCAGGTCGTTTCTCGGTTTGTCCACCTTGTGGGTGGACGTTTTACGCTGCACTAGCTGATACGTGGCCTCCATTCTAGATTTTTTTCTGCCCCATCGGCCTTCAGTGCTACGTGCCATTTGCCCCGCCAACTGCCACTTTAGCTTGCTAATCCGACGGGATAATAAATCGCAATATACCTATAAAGTAATGATAGCTTGAAAATTAAAAACAGCTAATTCATCTCAACAGGGTAAAATAACGTAGAAAAATAACTACAACAGTCTAGAAAAATTTAAATACACAAAGAAAAACTGATCACCCTTTCATATTATCTTGGATAAACGCAAACAACTAAATGTAAAAAAACACCAGAGATTTAACCCATCGAAATAAATTTAAGGTGTACCCGCGGGAAATACATCAAACGGTAGCATTTGTTTCTGGGTTGAATTAATTTGTGCACGCCAAATAATTCCCTACGGCATACGGGATAAGGGTTACGGTCCTTGGGCAAATAAATCTCCTGTAATTAAATAAGCATTGAATTATCGCTAGATAATTTATCTCGCTATTGGAAGGCAGCTGGTTAAACCCAATTGGTAATTAGAACGTCTTATTTATTGCCAGTTTTCTAGAAAGTAATGAGGCATTACAAACCTGGTTGTTCGATATTTTAGTCAGGAATGAATAAAGTACCAATTTTTAAAGGAACAAAAGTTATTTTTAAAAAACCTGCCAATTTAGGGTTCCGTATTGTCCCGTCACAAAATAAGATATTTCTACCTGTTTTACACAATCAACAACTTCATTGAAGTAATTTTTTTGCCATAATTTTTACAATTAAACTCGGTTACTTTAGTCTATTTACCTAGCTGAGATGAATTTCAGAATTGAACGCTAAGGGTTTATCCTGCTTAATTTAAAAGGAAATAAAGCAAAAACACACGGATGTTAATTTTCCGTTACGCGACCATAATAAAATTTGGGTGTGAAAACACATTTATATTATGGCATATATGTATATTATTATTTATATTATACAGAGTGTCCTAAAGAGAATAGCCCACGCGTTAAAACTTTGTAATCAGCTGGTAGCTGGTCATAATTATACTGCTTTTACTTATACTTTTTTCGAAATGATATTTTTATTTTAGCTGCTCCATGCAAAGTTACTCGTTTAGCTCGATGATAATGTATGGAGCATCTATAAAGCAATGGAGTTATTAGATACTAGCAGCCCGTCACGGCTTCGCACGGGGTGTCTACCCCGTGCGAAGCGGAATTATCGCTAATAGTTTCGGCAGCGCATTCGACGAAAGACATTTTAAGACTCATTTTTCTACACCTTCGGTTACATTGTTCAAATTTTACCAAGGATCCCTAATTTTTTTCAAAATGAAATGTCAAATTGGAAGAATGTAGCATTCTATTGGTGAAAGAATTTTTTAAATCGGCCCAGTACTTTTTGAGCCTATGCATTACAAACATACAAACATACAAAAACAGGTACAAATCTTTTCTCTTTATAATATTAAGTATAGATTTACAAGGCTTTTAAGGATGTGTCTACTTCTTTTGTACATCCTGGGGGCATAGCGCAAAAGAAGACACGAAAGAAGAGAAGAAGAAGCGCAAAAGTGTATCGTTCGGTCGGTCATATTAACCGATCAAATTCAAACATCCATTCCCCCGTATCAAAGGTTTGACAATTTATGAAAATTGAAAACAGTCGGGTATTTTACACGGCTAGTTTGAGTTGGTCATATTTTATCAAATGATTGACACATAAGACTGGCCATTTTAAATTGTAAGGTTTATACGACCGAACGAAAGACACACTTTCGCGCTAGCCCCCCCCCCCCCCCCCTGTTTATCCTATAAATATTACATATTTTAAATCTACTAAATTACATGCACCCGTGTAGCCAAACTCTTTGAACATTTAAAAAACAAAACTAATGTCTACGACCCATATAAAAACCTTCCAATGCTATCTGTACGTTTTATTGTTTGTAAATCTCCCGCAAACGACCCAGTATCGAAGTCGAACCCTGGACCTGATAGGGTAGGTGGTGTAAAACGGAAGGAATTACGGCTGAAGTGATTGATGTACTTAAAACCGGCTATGAGTGAACCGTAGAAATAACAGGGTTCCGTAGACATAATATATGTTTTTGTTCCTTAAGCTCATTTTTTCGAAATTAAAGTCCTGACATTATATTTTTATTTGTGTTTTTACTAAACACAGAGATAATTCAGTTTCAATATCATACGAGAATGTCTTTACTCCTTGAATTGACTCTTGGATAATTTGGTTATTTTTTTTCAACTTACCTAAGATATTAATACCTATAGTCGGTATAACCTATTGATGAACGAATGAAATAAACCTTCTAAAATCCATGTTATAAATTTTCTTTTCGATTAAAATAATTTTAATTTTTAATACTTTTTATCGATAAGATAAAACATTGTCTCATGTTTAATTACCTATTTATTTTTGTAAATATTTGTTTTTAGCAATTGAAAACAAAACACAAAACACTTGAGGAATTTCATCTTGTCACGTGACGTCCTCGGTAGCTTAGTTGGTAAAGCACTCGCCCGGCATGCGATGGGACGTGGGTTCGAGTCCCACCTGAGGTTTTCAAGTGTTATTTATCTTTAATTATACCTATTTATTTTTATTAGATTAAACAGTGGTTCACTCTCCAGCTTAGTGATTGGGCCTTAACAATTACAGTACTATATCGTAAATTGTGCCGTGTCTTTATTCCTTTGATGATTGGATAAAATCTGATTCAGGATAAAATAAGCCGTATCACGTATCACGGAGCGGTGTATCGATTTTGCGTATCGGTACCTGTGATACGGATGCGGTAATTGGACCATGCAAACGAAACATTATATGCTCCTAGTTTAGGAAAGGGAAAAGCAAATGTATTGAATGAAATAATTACATTTATTTTGATTAAACTAAACATATTTATTTTGATTTGACATACACAAATCCACACAATTTGTTACACACATGTATCAAAAATATTATTGTAGAGTTCATAATCTCCTCTTTTAAAATAGAACGAGGTTATGGTTTTGTCCTTATTTTCCCACGGTACCCTAAAATAAGGGCTGGGGTTATAAAGCTTAAATAAAACAAACGCCCACGTAAAGAAATGTCGACGTGAACGTAGCGTCCTCGTGTATGGCAACGGAAGTCATCTTATCTCTCTCGTTTTCGCTCTTGGTTCCGGTCTAGAGTGCGAGCGGGAGCGGGAATGAATTAAATTATCTTTAGGCTTCAAAATTCCTGGTGTTTGGTAAAGGGTATATCAATCCGAATAGAGCATAATATGTTAAAATATGCATTGCATGCAATACTGCTGCATTGTATTGCAATTACGGTAAGCCGCGGGCACCGTGGCGCCTGCGCATACATCTCGCAACCGTCAATCGACTGGGACGGTGAAGCGTTTACTTTAATTTGTTACGTACTTAAATTAATGCAGTTACGATCACATAATGTTACCTTTCTTATATCTTCCCTACCCCAGTCTGACGTATTTCTATATCTGTTGTTAGGAAAGGTCTAAAAGATAATAAGGTTGTCGTTACTCATCACTATATGAAACAGATGATTTAGGAAAGCCCATCCTAAATATTTAAAAAAGTAAAAATAAAAAGAACCCAAAAAAAACGTTAACTCTTTTCCGTTTAATCATTTATTCATAAGTATAAGTATATTGGACAACATCACATACATTGCTCTGATCCTAAGGTAAGTAGCTAAAGCACTTGTGTTATAGAAATCAGAAACAACGACGGTACCACAACACCCAGACCCGCGACAATATAGAAAAGTTCGTTTTCTACATTGACCCGACCGGGGATCGAACCCGGAACCTCAGAGATGGCGGCGCCATTCAAAGTCCGGCGTGCTCGCCTCTCGGCTACGGGGGTCGTCATTCATCATTTGATTTATTTGAAAACTATCGTTAGACGTTGTTATCCAATACTGTTCGAGAGACTGGACAAAGAGTATTGCATGCAAATGCAATACTCATTTTCATCAAAAATAAAAATATTAAAATCCGATTTGTATGAATATATTTTTTCCAAAATTGTGATATCAAGATTGTGACTTCACCATAGTATCATTTATATAACACCCTGTATAAGGAGGTAGAAGTCAAACATTTATTTAGGCTATAAAGAGAGCTAATGTTCGGGATTTTTCTGAAGGATAAAATCAGAAATGAGCATGAAAATATAAGCAAGCCAGTGATCATATTTGCCGACTGGGCAGACGTTTTTGAGTGGAGAAATCAACTTGGCTTGCTGGAGGGAGACTTGGCTTGCTGGAGGAAGACTTGGCTTGCTGGAGGGAGACTTGGCTAGCTGGGGAGACTTGGCTTAAGAAGTGCAATGCGTAATCAATTCAAATCAAAATATTTATTTTCAGGCTTGATCCATATACGAGTAGTATTAAGAAAAGTTATTAAATACAAGCAAAATATCATCAAACAAATAACATTATTTTTATTTAACAGTTAACAAAGTTTTGTGTGAATTAAGTTAAAAATGTTATTATGAAAAAATTTTAAAAAGTAAAAAATCACGCCTCGAGTACATGGTGCGGCAAGTGTGCAGCTGCATTTCCTAGATGGCGTTAGTGTGATAAATCAATTGAGAAGGCCAATTTCGTCCGGTCGAGATATGTCCATGTAGCTTAATTGGTAAAGCGCCTGCGCGCTAAGCAGGAGATTAGGGCTCAAATCCCGGCATGGACGAGTTGCCTTTTTTTAATTTGATTATGTATTCCACAGTATTTGCAAAGTAATTTGCTTAAAGTAATACAAAAGTTAAGTTATTATGAATAATTAACACTCAACTCGGTCTGCAAAAAACTTTAGAATTGTTTAAAACAGAAAAAGCTGCCTTTCTTAAGTTCTTAACTTACACCAGCCTTTAAGAGCCATTGTGTAGATGTACTTATTTCAAAGTTGGACGTTAATTTTATAACGTAATTATTAACTCTTGGGAGGCTTCAGTTTTCTACGAGGAATGTGTTAAAACTTGAACGGGTATGGTAATCAAGCGCAAGTTAACGTAATTATGGAGAATGTTTGGGAATTAATTTTTGGATGTTAACACGAATGAACGGTAGGTAATACTTATAAGCTTATTAGAATACAAGGTTGAATCATAGACGTATGAAAATTTAAGCCTCCATGTTGCTTCGTAATCAAGTAACATACCTATGTATTTTTAATTTTTTGAACAGACAAAAAATGTGTGGTACAAATGACGGACTATATGCCAAAAGCTTTCATTACCAGTCAAGCATGGGGCCAGGCAGAGATGGTATGGTATCTGACTGTACAAACATTCAGCGAAAAAGATGGCGACTTTTTATAATTGTAAGTATGTTAAATGAATGCGTGATCGAACGTATGTTGACATGATTGTCAGCTTGATAAGGAGTGCTTCACTTTCAATAGTGGCGTGGGGTTCAAGCGTGGCGAGTATGGACAAAAAACTAATTCGCACTAAGCGCTTCTCATCATCTTTTATAATGCGCACAGCTAAAGATTGGAATTCCCTGCCTGCGTCTGTATTTCCGAGTGCATATAACCTGACTCTCTTTAAGACCAGAGTGTAAAGGCATCTTCTGGGTGTAACCACCCGCCTCTCGCGGTCTTTAAATTAAATGATTAGTAAATATATTGATTAAGATCGAAATGGCTACGTAAATAAAGTTGGCCTGTGATAATTTAAATTGGCTGTGTGATCGTCTAGTTTTATGATAGGACCATACGTTGTGTTAATAATAGTAAACCAAATTCTTTTAGAGGTACGTGAATGTTATAACTAAGTTTTCTCCAAAGTTTCCTGGGTTTGTGCGCATTCAAGGAAGAGGAAAAGGAACGCCCCGAGTGGTGGCCATGTGATAAACAAATATCGCCAAACAAACAATCTGCCACCTCCGGGAATAGGGCCTAGTGTGAAACACGCATTTAGCGTAAATATGCGCAACTAAGGGAACGACTGAGCCTAAGATATTTAATATAAAATACCAGACTAACTACTTAACCTAAAACCTACCTACTCGACTTCATGTAAAGTCAACCAAGGGCTTGGGGTCATTAAATTACCTAACCGAAATAAGTAATCTGAATCCTTTAGTCCAATATAATACCAAGATGACCCAACAGTATCTATGACAACTTGTAGAGGACGGGGTCCTGAAATCTGCATTGTGTCCTTTGTGAAGTCATCGATACTCCCACATCAACCAGCATTATTCGGATTAAAGATTCAGACCACTTTTCTAAATAGTAAGGTACCGATACTTTATACAAAACCCCCCTATATAAAATACAGATTGACCCAACAATATCCATGACATAAGTAATGACATATGGACATTCCCACATCAATCAAAACCTATATGGATATGAAATAAATGTTGTAATTAATTCAATACAATACCAGGTTGATTCAACAGTATCTATGACAACTTGTAGAGGACGGGGTCCTGAAATCTGCATTGTGTCCTTTGTGAAGTCATCGATACTCCCATATCAACCAGCATTATTTTGAATTTAAACTCTATTATGTATAGTTGACCTTTGGTAGCCTATTCATGATAGTCGTAAGTAAGCAGTAAAAATCGTATTTTATAAAATACTTATATTTTAATTTAATCACAAATTAATATTAAATTCTCGACTCAGTCTTGAGGATAAAGGAGTAATGAAAAGGATTTAATAAGGATGGATACCTAAAAATAGCTCATTTCCTAACTACCTAATTACTACGTCCGTTAACCTAAATAAATGAAGCTATTTTTAGAGGATTGGATTAGACAGGTATCAGGAAGGATATGATTTTAAGGAAAAAGGGTTTTCCCTGCCTAACGGTACCTCTACCTGACCTACATACTTAAAAACCTAGTAACCTTCAAACGAACTTCCTAGTAATGTTAGACGTAAAATAAAGATAGGTAAGTAATAGGTAAAATGAAGATTTCAAAAAGCTGTTTTGTTGTAATTTGGCTCAATCAATCGAACAAATAAGTATTTAAAAGATAAACGACAGTCATATTTGTTAAGTAAAATCACTGGCTTTTTTTATGTAAAACAAGATCAAATAACCTTGATTTAAACCAATCAAATTGATTTACCGTAGAAATATGTCAAAGTTAAATAGCTCAAATGAGCGCAAACCGTCACGTTTTGATACGTAAATCGTATTCAAATCTGTTAAATGATTTCTAAGAGTTTTAACACGTAAGATAAGCTCAAATGAACTTAAATAATCCGCATTAATTTAAGTACCGCAAATAAACACTCAAAATAAAACACAACAAAAAAGTCAAATAAAATTAACATGCACACAGAATCATGAAATTGAAAATGGGTTCATACTAAGATTATAAATTAATGCACACATAATGTTACCCAATAATCGAAATTAGGTAAATTAGCAGCGAACAAAACTGTTAAAATCCTGATGAAAAGGAATGATGTGGGATAAAAGAACATTTAAATTATCATAAATCAAGTCTAGAATTACTGTCAATTACTGGTTTGAAAAGGATTTTGGCATTAAATATTTGAATTAAAATACACAGACTTCTTAAAATCTATAACTCACGTTCTCAGCCGTTGAACACTCGCGAACACCACACCCATCCAGGTGCAATCAATGCGAAACACCAACTGTCCTGAAGCCTAACCTGCTAAACTATTTAAACATAACATTTCTTCCCTGCGTCCCACGCCCCATGTCTTAAGAGCTGACGTTCGAAATCTTTCAATTTGCAGGGGTACTCAACCTTCTATGATCCACGAGCCCCATTTCAGCATAATACGACAAATATTCTAACACATACTCAACTTTCCTAAAGTCTTAATATTTCACTAAAACAAACATGACTGTCTGTGAATATATATTTACTAACTTTTCCTTCATTAGTTATTATATGAATATTGCGTATCAATGGTTACCTAGGTATATCAAAATATTTGACATAATGTAAATTACTAAACTAAACTAGCTTATATTCCTTGGACTTGCGCTCATAGCGTACATTATTGAGGACAAATCAAATCTTAATATTTTTTTTATTTTAAGATCATTCAAAAGTTGACAACATCTGACTTTAAGCATAGTAGAAACAAAGCTTTAAGTGCCCGTTCCGAAGCGTATGGCATACACATGGGTTTGCCTGCGGTGTTTATAATAATCCTAGCGAGTGTCCGTTTGTTTCATATCCAGTTTATTTTTTATATTTGCACATTTTATTTATTACTATGTTTTGAAAGATTGTTAGCGCTTTGGCACGCGATATTGCACCCTATGGCCCAAGTGTTATGCCGGTTCGCTGTCATAGTTTATTTTATTAGGGTTTTTGTTTGGTTTTTAAATTACGTAGGAAGCATGGTGTTTAAAAAGTTGTCCTTTTTAGTTAGAAATAATTTGATGAGAAAATGTAATATTTATTTTATTAATTACTTAAATCATTCTTTGATTTGAAAGGGTATGATCGTTACATGGGCAAGCTCGCTCCATCGTAGATCCCATCTATGCTCTAGAGCAAGATTGGGGTCAAGAGTAAGCCCATCTCAAATAAAAAAATAAAAAATCCCCGATGACAGAAGTCAATGGGGGAGGCATAGGCCTCCCCCATTGACTATGAACATAGGTTCAGCAGTGGACGTCCTGTGGCTGAAATGATGATGATGTGGGATCCATCTTATTTTGTACATCAATGGATTCAAATTAGGTTATGTGAGTAGGCATCCAATTAACTCGGAAAGTGTTAGTAATATGGCCTACCTTGTGTTGAAACCCTGGCGGCCTGGTAGGGTAGCTATCGTTAAATTAATAGTAATTGAAATTGTATTCTTAGTATCTCTGGTATTTAAATATGTGTTAGACTGCTACCACATTAAACAGGTCAGAATAAATAGACGTAACAGGAATTGTTTCTCTTTAATAAGCAGTTGGTTAGGTTAGGTTATCTTTTATAAAACGGGTCAATAATATATGAAAATTTGTTACAAAGTAGGTACTAGAGACAGACTTCTTGTTTTTTTTTTGTAAATAAATATAGGATGTTTCCAAAATATCTGCCACGGCTTCTAAGGATGAAAGTATTACATGACAATATAATATAGATTATGATAGAGAAGTAAGTTTATACCCCGGTCGTACACAACAACAACTTTAAGTCTGACAAATAGAGATTTTTTTAATTAAAGATAAAGAACACTAAAAAATCATCGACCTCAGATGGGACTCGAACCCACGTCCCATCGCATGCCGGGCGAGTGCTTTACCAACTAAGCTACCGAGGACATCACGTGACAAGATGAAATTCCTCAAGTGTTTTTTTCTCGCTGTCAAAGAGATTTATTTATTTATTTTTTATTTCTGTTTTTAGTTTTCCAACAACAGTGTATATTTGGGTAATTTAGGGGAACCTGTAATTGGCCACACAATCGTATTTAAACATTAATGTATACGCTGTTGGATTTCTGAATAAATAAAATAATTTCAATTAAGAAATATTTGACCTTTTGTGGGATATTGACGAGCTTTTGTCTGTTCATTTAATAATTATCAGCTTTTTATATTGCACGACCAATTAAGACAAGCATATTGTGGAAATATCAATTGTAAAATATCTTGTATTATCCATGTTATAAACAAATGTTATGACTACCGTCTATGGTTGGTTTCTCGCTCCGGACTATAGTGCTTGGCGGTTACGGGTTCGATTCTGTAAGGACAAATGTTTGTGTGGTGAGTGAATAATACAAGCTTTGCTTAGTTTGGCTAGAGGCTAGATTGGTGTGATTGTTGAAAGAAAAAAAAATATATTTCTGATTTCTTAATATGAATCGGGTAAGGCCAACCACTAACTGGTGTTTATGAAAGCATAATTTCACAACTCATCCTTCTTGCTTTCAAGATATCTTTGATCGGTGTGTTTCCTGTAGTAATTAGTTTTTAAACTTATTGCAAACCATCTTTGAGATGAAACAAGATTCCTAACCCTTGAACAAACGAACAGAACACATCCAGGACAAGAATATCTCAACTTTCCTACTATCATAGTTTGCACAAACTCCATCAAAAGTTTTGCAGACTGCATAAGTAGACGCGCTGTTGACACAGTGGCGTAAGAAGAAATAACCCTCTTTGTTTTTATCATAATTCTCTCAGCCTCTTCTTGCAAATCTTACTGCCACATACAGTTAACCGCAGCGTAGGACGTCCACCCACAAGGTAGACAGACGACCTGGTAAAGGTTGCTGGAAGCCGCTGGATGCAGGCCGCTCCAACCGGCCCATCTCGAATTCATTGGAGAATTTGATCAGCAGTGGACGTCCTTTGGCTGACATGTTGATGATAATAATCTTCCCTGGATTGAGTTCTTTCATCTGTATACAATTAAGTTTATTATGAACAACATTTATAATTTTAATGTATGTATCACTTTAATATATATGTGTGTATCTAGCATAGTAATATATCTGTCTGCGTAAATTTTCCCAGTTTTTTTTCAATTCTCAATTATTTTGCACGGTTTTTACTATCTCTCTCTAAAGACAGGTTTCCCACGCTTGACTGGTAGAGGATCGTTTGGCATTAAGTCCGCAATTTGTACTCATTGTTGGTACGTGAAACAAATTATTATTTTATTTATAGATAGATAAATATATACTCTTTATTGCACACCAAACAAAGAAGTTGCAGTTGATATTTATAAAGAGATGTACAATTTAGGCGGTCTTATCGCTAAAAAGCGATCTCTTCCAGACAACCTTTATTATTACAAATATTCATTTACTGTATGCCTTGTTTCAAGTCAATTAAAGGCGGTGTTTACGAATAAAGTAATATAATTAAAAAAGTAAACTTAAAACCCATCTCCTTTCCCTTTAGCTTTTTTGTTTTTGTGTCTTTTCGTCATGATTCTTTCATGTTAATTGGGTTTGCATTTATTGTATTTATGTATAAGGTATTATGTATGTATACTTTATTTAGGATAATATAAGTATGTTTATTATTTATTTTGTTAATTTACGTATATGTATTATTAACTATATATATATATATTGTTATTTTATTTTTTCTTTCTTTAACTCTTCACCGCCTTCCCCTCTCGACTTTTTAAACTGAACCTAGCCTGCCTTTGTTACCTGGAAGAGATCGCTTCGATTGACCGCCTAAATTGTACCATTGTAAATGTTTTTACTTTTCTTTGTACTGTTTGTTTTGTGTGGTGTGCAATAAAGAGTATCTATCTATATATCTATAATCAAAACCATATAAAAACTTCTTACTTAATCAATTAATAAACCAAAACTTTTAACTAGCTTCTAGCTTAGTTCTAAGTAGCAACCTTATTACAGTATGGCGTTTCCCTAAGAATGCATATAGATTGCAGGATTCTAGAAAACTCGTATAACTAAACTTAGATCGCAACCTATGAAAGTAGAATCGTTACAGCCTTATTAATGGTAGAGTATACCGCAGTTAGGGATGCAAAGGAGAAATCATCGATATCGATTCTTATTCTGATTATCGACGGTAAAAAATTAAAATGTTTTTTAACTATTTTGCTTCTTAATTCCTAAATAAGTCACGTTTCTTGAAATTGCTAGCTCCTGACTGTAGTCAATCGACGGCACCCCTTCTTTTACAGGATCTGTTCAATTATCCATCGTTCGTTTAATACACATACACATATCCACCTTAGTGGATAAGCAACTCTTTTCGTCTTAATACCGTGACCAAAACAATTGAGCGCATTCTAGCAAGACGTTGCTGGGACAAAGGCGGAGAGTATCAATTCTTATGATTAGTACCTGGCAGTGATATTACGTCTTTACCGCTATTAGTCGCAGTGAAGACATAATATCAAGGTAATAACCAGTGCGTCTGACTAAGCGCTAGTCTATATTAACTGTCCCGATGCAATTAAATAGTAGGTAAAAAAAAATAGGACGTGTAAAAGGGCTTAGTTGTTTCAATAATGGATTTACACACTATTTTTTTTTTTTAAATTGGACAACATCACATACATTGCTCTGATCCTAAGGTAAGTAGCTAAAGCACTTGTGTTATAGAAACCAGAAACAACGACGGTACCACAACACTCAGACCCGAGCCAATATAGAAAAGTTCGTTTTCTATATTGACCCGACCGGGGATCGAACCCGGAACCTCAGAGATGGCGGCGCCATTTAAAGTCCGGCGTGCTAGCCTCTCGGCTACGGAGGTCGTCTAAGCCTATTTGCTGAAATAAATTGTTTTTTTTTAACAATGGCAACAAGATAATGGATTACATTTTTAAATACGAGACTTCGAATATACATTTTTTGCATCTTGCGAGATTCAAACTCGCAACTTTATTTCGTCCAGAACGCAAACCATAAACCATAATATTATATAGTCGTCAAACTAATTTTTTCAACACAGTTGCTCGTAAATTGACTCCTATAACACCGTTTTTAGTTTCATAATTCATCATATTATGCACTCGTGCTGTAATAACATTATCGCACTAGTGCAGAAATGTAAACTTTTTTTTAAAAAATCCTGCTAATGTTTGTGTCTAAGAACATTGAATATTTTACCAAAATTAAATTATTTTAGGGTTAAGATGACAAATAAATATTTCATTTAATCAAATTGTATATTAATAAACACAAATTAACTTATAATTTTTAGAGACAATAATTTATAGTTTTTTTTTTTTAAATTGCTGCTATTCCGGCTGAACAGCCAGTTTTTCTTGTGCCATTATTGAACCTGCGCGCGCATCTAAAATGCGGCGCGCGAAAAAAACAATACTTACATGCCATTTTACATTATTATTTGGTAAAGTGACTTCGGTTTTTGGCGGGAAACTGAAAGCGCTAACTTTTAAATTAAATTTTATAAAAATTCAATAAATATTGGTATTAAGTAAACTTTAACTGTTTACTCGACGGTATGGCGTCGGAAAGTGATGGAGATGATGCAGGTGGCATGAGAGGATCCTCTGAGCCGAAAAAACGCAAATGCGATACCAACAGTGAAGGCAAGTACCAACCCTTTATAAAAAACGGATATAAAAGAACGTACCCGGACAATCTCATCTTAGAAGAGTACCCAGTATTTGTAGAAAGCCAGAAAAAAGAAGAAAGAATCGGGAACCGTAACCCATTACAACTCTCTAAGATTTTTAAAAATGTAAAAGGAGTACACGAACGGCGCCGAGTTAACTCGTCGAAAATCATGCTTGTGTTTAGACAAGCCGCTGCGGCCAATGACTTTCTTAATCACTCATGCCTTACAGAGCACAGCATGCGTGCATACATTCCTGCCGCCTCTATGGAGAGGGTTGGGGTTGTGCGATATATACCAAAAGAGACATCAAACTCAGAGTTATACGCGAAGTTCACATCTGAACACGAAATAATTGCAGTTAGAAGGTTTTTGAAAAAAGAGGTTGAAGGTTTGATGCCGTTAACCACGGTGTCTATAACATTTGTAGGTACGATTTTGCCACAATTCGTGTACCTTGATAACTGGAGGTACAAGGTTTACGAATATGTACCACCAGTCATGCAATGTTATAAGTGTTTAAAATTTAACCACTCTGCAAAAGTTTGCCGTAATGACCAAATTTGTTCAAAGTGTGCAGAGGGTCACAGCTACAGGGACTGCACTTCGGAAGTGCTGAAGTGTAGTAACTGTGGAGGGGACCATCTTGCCATTTCTAAAAGCTGTCCTGTTAAAGTTGCAAAAGTTACTAATAATAACAAAAGAAGTTTTTCGAGTGTACTTAAAAGTACACCAAGCAATAAGTTTCCACCTTTACCAGCCAACAATAAATTACCAATGCAAGATAACAGGCCAGCAACAGCACCTCTAAAAATCGAAGATATTATGAAAAATGACAAAATTATTAATTGTCTTGTTAAAACATTAGTTGCTTTGGGAAATTCCAATACAATTAAAACAACAACTCATGTCAGAGATATTTTAATGAAAAACCTAGGTAGCTTAAATGGATAGTAAAATCAAAATTGTACAGCATAACATTCAGAGTATCTACAATAAGAAGGCTCTATTAGCAACATTATTAAGAGACAATAATATTGATATATGCCTTTTAAATGAAACTTGGCAAAAAGATTCTCGAACACCTGTTAGTTTTCCAGGATACCAATTTGTTTATAAAAATGCAAAAAATGGTTATGGTGGTGTAGGTATTCTTGTTAGGGACTCTTATAAGTTCAGTACATTGTCGATTCCATTTTATGAAGATGTCCAATCTGTAGCAATTTCTCTTCATACGGCTAGAGGGCCTGTATCTATATTATGTGTATATTGTCCACCTGGAAATGAAAGCAGATTCCATATAAATAAATTAAAAAGAATTATTAACAACATACCAAAACCATGCTTAGTATCAGGAGATTTCAATGCACACCATATTGCGTTTGGGTGTAATACTACAAAAGCTCGAGGGCGAGATCTTTATAATCTATTTGATGAATTAGACTTATGTATATTGAATACAGGCCAACACACAACAATTCAGGGTCCAAACAGGAGCTCGTCAGCCATTGACGTCAGTTGTATTAGTCCAGTTTTAGCACCTTTATGTGAGTGGAACGTGGGTGATGACCCTTTGGGTAGCATTCATTATCCCACTTTTATAGAGATCCAAGTATCACCTGCAGTATATCAAGTAAACAGTAACATAGAAAGATACTTATATCAAAAAGCTGATTGGTCTAAATACTTACATAATTCTGAGGAATATATTAAAGACTTTATAGTTGATGAACTAGATCCAATAGCTACTTATGACAAATTTTGTAATATTCTTGAGAAGTTGAGAAGCGAATGTATACCTGTATATAGTAGTAGTCAAAGTAGTCAGAGTCGTCATGCCCCAGCTCCTTGGTGGAATAGTAGGTGTGCAGAGGCAGTTGCTAAGTCCAAAGATGCACTGAAAGAATACAGAAATAACATGACATTAGAAAATTATATACAGTATAAGAAAACAGATGCTCAGAAAAAACTCATTATAAAAGACGAAAAATGTAACAGTTGGAAAAGTTTTAGTGCTTCTTTTAACAGGTATACTCCCATTGCTCATATATGGAATTCAATTCGTCGTTTTAAAAGAATAAGATCTAGAAATGTTACTAAAAATGATGAATGGATACCTGATTTTATAGAGAAATTCTCTCAACCAGAAGATTTAGACAAAGTAGATCAGATAGAACATCTATTTGAAAGCAATAATGACAATGATAAAAGTTGCTTTTTATTGAAACCATTTAACATAACCGAATTTCAAATAGCTTTAGGTTCAAGAAGAGACTCATCACCAGGTCTGGATAATATACCATATATTATGTTAAAAAAATTACATAGCACAGCACAAATCACTCTTTTACATATTTTTAATTTACTATGGCACAAACAGATCATCCCAGAATCTTGGAAGACACAGTGTATTGTACCTATTCTAAAGCCCAATAAACCAAATGATGACTATAACTCCTACAGGCCAATTTCCTTAGCCTCTTGTGTCGGGAAATTATTTGAACAGATGATTAAACTCAGAATGGACTATTATGTAGAATCAAATAAACTCTTACCAGATAATCAATTTGGTTTCCGTAAAGGCAGAAGTGCTTCAGAAAGTTTCGTTTCATACATCACAGATATGAAAAATTCCCTTTTATCACACTCTAATGCAGTATCTGTGTTTTTAGATGTCCAGGGTGCATATGACAATGTTGACTTACATTATCTATGTCATGTGTTGCATGAAGTCGGTATTCCTGGAAAATTAATAAAATGGATTTTTACATTCTCTAATAATAGAACTGTTTTTGTTAAGTTTAACAATATTATTCATGGTCCAAAAAAATCACATAAAGGATTGATGCAGGGGGCTTGTCTCTCTCCAACATTATATAATCTGTATGTGTCTCAACTAATGAATAACATTACTAACAATGTCAAAATTTTGCAGCTTGCTGACGATTTATTAATGTACAGTGTAAATAGAAATATCAAAGTGGCAGAAAACAATATCAACTTAGCTCTGGAGCAGTTGTTTAGCTATTATAAAAACAAACTGAAACTTAGCATCAACACCTCAAAAAGTGGTGTTATGGTTATTGGTCCAGATAAAAATGTTAAAATTAAATACAATGGTCAAGAAATATCATTAACCAATACCCAAAAATTTCTTGGTGTGATTGTTGATGATAAGCTTAAGTTTGATCAACACATAGCTTACATTTCCAAAAACACTTTGAAAGCTACAAATGTTTTAAGATGTTTAACAGGAGTCTCTTGGGGTGCTGACCCAAAAATCCTTGCTACATTATACAAAAGTTTAGTCAGAAGCCACTTTGATTACAGTTGTTTAGCTTATATTAACTCAAATTATACTCAGTTAAAAAAATTAGATGTTATACAGAATATTGGTCTGCGCATTATTTCAGGTGCCATGAAATCAACTCCAATAAATGCTATGGAGGCAGAAACTTGTATACCACCTTTGTTGTTAAGACGATTTCAGCTAGCACAGAATTTCTGTACCAAAGAACTGTCAGCGAATAATAAATTGGTTAACAGTAACTTGATTCTGCCCCCACAGCTCTCTCAGAATCTGAATGAAGAAGTTGTTACTGTAAATAATGTAATTAATAGAAAGTTACCTGAACTGTGTACATTGATGAGTACCATTCATAAAAACTTTGTAAATATGTATGTATGTGATGATAACATGTGGCCCTTGTACAAATGTATATATGAGGCTTTAATCAACTCAGATTATAAAGTCAGTTTTCCTAATATTAAAGATAAATTTGACTACTTACAATTTATAAGTGATAAACATGATTATTATAAAATATTTACAGATGGATCTAAAACAAAAGACTATGTAAGATGTGGTTGGTACGATTCTCATACTAACATGAAACAAGTATTCAGTTTAGACAGGAATGCTAGTATCTTTACTGCTGAAGCTTATGCAGTGTTACAAGCTTTGTTATATATTAAAAATGTAAATAATGTACACTTCTTAGTGATTTCAGACTCCAAAAGTGTATTGTTAGCTTTGGAAGGCCATAGGTTAGACTTTAAGTTGAACTATATAATTTATTTAATTAAAAATGTATTATACGAGTTACATCTATGTAATAAGCAGGTAGAATTAATATGGGTACCCTCCCACAGAGGTATTGCAGGAAATGAAGAAATAGATAGAGCTCTAGCATGCGGATTTGACATAGACCACACAACTTTAATGAAGATTCCATTTACTGATTTTTACACTATGATAAAGGAAAAGATGAAGACTCTTTGGAGCGACTACTGGGCTTCAGTAAATCAGGAAAAAGGGAAATGGTACGCCGATATCCAAAAAACTTTGCCAACAAAACCATGGTACAATCGCATACAATGTGAATCCAGAAAATTCATAACCACCATAAACAGACTTCGTTTTGGACATTGTCTAGTTCCAACTCACCTGCATCGGCTTAACATAACCAACAGCGATAGATGTTTATATTGCGAATCTCCAAAAGCAGACTTGGACCATATATTTTTCTTTTGCCAGAAGTTTGGCCTGCAGAGACTGGCAATGGTATGTGCTATCCAGGAAATCGCAGAAGACGCAAAATTAAGTGTTCCCCGCCGCTTAAAAGATTTCCTAAGCAATCCATGTTTTTATAAACCGTTACTTGAATATGTAAACAATACTGTGGAAAAACTTTGAGTGACAGTAATGAGAATTAGTGTTGTTACTATTTTTTGGAACTATATGACTATGTACGTACAGTATCATCTGCAACAGAATTTTGTTGTAAAGTGAGAAAAATATTGTGAAAGTGATATTTCTTTCGTACGTGTGACTTTTGAACTGAACATTGTAATTTGTTTTGATTTCGGCCAATGGACCTGTCTCCAACAGCTATGTTGCAAATAAAAAAAAAAAAAAAAAAAAAAAAATTGGTAAAGTTGTTGCTGTGTGGTTAATTACTATCAAAAATGTCTACTTTAAATAGTAAAGTCGAGTAAAATGTTATTCAATTCCGTCGGAAATACTTATCGAGGCACGAAACGCGAGTGATACCCTGTTGCCGCCAAAATGCATAGAAAAACAGCAAAAACGCCAAGTCATATTCGGAGAAGGTATTTTAGATTTTTGTATGTTTTATCCTCGCAACTGTGTTGAAAAACGTCGTATGCAACAGCGTGTGCATTGATCATTAACACACTCGGCTTCCTTACCGCGCTCGCCTACGGCTCGCGCTTATAATAATGCCTCGTGTATAATGACCAACGTAGCACACTTGTATCATAATGTACTAAAACTAAATTGTTTCAACTATTGCGTAGTATATTTATTATAAGTAAGGCTTTCGATAACTTATAATCAAAACGTCGATATCGATTATTAAATTTAGTTCATGGCATCCTTACACAGATAAGAGTCTTATCGCCAAGTTCTAATATTTACCCGGCAAATGCCACCCTCTTCCGATTTCTTCGTAATATACTGATATCTTTGCCCTTAAGTTTTATTTTTATAGCTCAAAGGGAAAACTTAGGGGTAAACGACACGATGTATTTAGATAATCGTATCACAAAAAGATACGTGTAATGTAATTTTATTATTGACAATGTTTCAACTCACTAGACTTCAAAAGCAAAATATGAATGTAAAAATGTTAGAAAGTAATAAACATGCAATGTTTACGAGCCCCAACAGTCATACCCATTATTTTTATCAAGTGGATCATTCACAAACAATTTGATAAAGTCAAATAATTTTGTAGAAAAAATAAACATGTTTGAGTATGTTATGAATTATCATACCATTTTATCAATATAACATGTAAAAAGAGGCACAATTCTCTTGTATCATGAACGAAAATTTAGATATCAAACGTTCGTGATAGTATGCGATTTATAAATATCAAACATTCGTGTTTATTCTGCAAAGCTGAAAAGGCATTTACACTTGACTACAATAAATCAATAGTAATACATTATAAAACGTAATTTTAAGAAATTTTCTGTTTGTTTGTCTGCCAAGACACTTTCCATCAAAGACGTGTGAAAGTATCAAGTTAAAATTATTTTTTAATACTAAGGTTTGAAACCCTTGCAGCTTTGAAGAAATAAAACTTTGAAAAGTCGGCAATAGTCTTTACTTTAAACGAGCTAAGTCCGAAAACTGTCAATTTGTAGTTACATCATCGAAAAAACTCAGAAAAGTCGAAAAAGACTAGGATAGGGATTTCTAAATCGAAGCATTTAACATATTTTTACCATTTTAAGCGAAATAAATTATACTGATTTTTTTGTAACTAACTACTAGTTCCTTGGCAACGGTGATCAATTTTAATATACCTACCAGCTTTCAGAAAATTGCGTTCTGACTTACAAATATTTATTATTTTCTTACTCAAACAGGTGTGATGGTACAATACGCAAAACAGCTACCTACCTATTAGCAGTAAAGAGAGCTAGCTCTAGCCTAGCCTAACCTACAATATCGTATTATGTAAAGGACTTTTTAGAAGTGTGCGATTGCGATTTGTTTTTTAAATATTTGTGAAACGTGCGAAAAATAAACATCATCTAAACGAATTACTGTTTGATGAAATCAAACAAACGTTTACACCAAGGTATAAATGGAATTTTACACAAATGCTCTGAACATTTGACAAAACAGTACCTTTGGATGATGAAAAATAGAAATAATTTGATGTACGATGCATTAATAATTGCAAAAAATATATGCAAAAGAGAAAAAAATACTTATCTCTTTAAACTGTGAGTTATAATACTCATTTACAAAATTTTGTTTTCTTTGAATCCTGGTGAACTTGAAAAGTTTCCTCCCATCCTATTTGATCCCACCAGGATCTACCTAAAGGTTGTC
Organism: Anania fuscalis; assembly: GCA_950371115.1. NCBI lineage: Eukaryota > Metazoa > Arthropoda > Insecta > Lepidoptera > Crambidae > Anania > Anania fuscalis. Next base: position 10,401,199 of record OX493349.1, read on the forward strand.
TAAAAGACATCGCTTCCATCAATAAGACTAGGTAGTCTCATTTGTACGCTCAATTTTTATGAGTTATCTATACTAATATTATAAAGAGGAAAGATTTGTACCTATTTTTGTATGTTTGTAATGAATAGGCTCAAAACTACTGGGCCGATTTAAAAAATTCTTTCACCAATAGAATGCTTCATTCTTCCAATTTGACATAGGCTACATTTCATTTTGAAAAAAATTAGGGATCCTTGGTAAAATTTGAACAATGTAACCGAAGGTGTAGAATAATGAGTCTTAAAATGTCTTTCGTCGAATGCGCTGCCGAAACTATTAGCGATAATTGTCTACCCCGTGCGAAGCCGGGACGGGCTGCTAGTATGAAATAAAGAGTTACTCTAATACATATCCACATAACGTTGGACCCTATCAAAACCAGATCATATAAATATTTCACACATTCTTATTTCATATCGTGCTTTCCTTCCGAATTCAGTCATCCAAAATTTTATGACATCCGTTTGTGAATTTAATATAAGAAAGACCAATAAAATCTTAGAGTCTACACGACTCCGCCACAGTACACAAATAGATAAAGCAGTAACTTAATGCTCAAAAACATTTCGTTTTTTTAAATTTAATTTCTACAATAAAGTAAATTTTATTACAAACGTGTATTTTTTATATAGCCATCACGTTGGAGCATTATAAGGACTACTAAAAGCAATAAATAAAATAAATATTTGTTAATAATATTCGTTTTCTTTTCAGTATAACAAGTCTGTACACTATAAGAACTTGAAAAACATTTCAAAATTGCATAATAAAATACTTTAAGATGACCAATGTCACGGAATTATGTTTTTTTACTATACAATGCTACATCAGCACAAACATAACCTGAACATAAATCTCGTTAAAAATATAATAGGGAATTCCACTCGTTTGAACCGCGCTGACATACTGCTTTGACTTTTTACTGTGTCATTATGTAGAAACCCATCGCAATTTCACTGTGAGGAATGTCAATATCTTTTTATTACTTCGAATGTAGGTATTATACGTAGCATCATGATACAAATTGCCAAGGAATTTGTCTGTTACTGTCATTCGGCTATGACAGATGATGAAAAAATAATGAGCATTCCCAAATTAAGTGTAATAGACATTCTATGGGGTCCACCCACAAGGTAAAAAGTTGCACCCTACTTGAATTTGTAACCTGTTCAAGGCTTTCTAAATTAGAAAAGGTGTATTTGAGTGTTTAACCGATTTATCAATATTAAGCAAAAACGAGCAAAAAACACGTTGGTTGTATGGGAGCCCCCTTAAATATTTATTTCATACTGTTTTTTAGTATTTTTGGTATAGCAGAAACAGAATACAACATCTGTGAAAATTTCAACTGTCTAACTATCACGGTTGATGTATCGTCCGTTCGTTTTCAACCAGGCTTTATCTTATGAAATACAGCCTGTTGACAGACGGACTGACAGCGAAGACTTATTAATAGTTTTACGTAGTATAATTCTTACTCTGAGGTAATAGGGTCCCGTTTTACCCTTTGGGTACGGAACTCTAAAATCACTTCAAAGGTATTATTCAGAAACGAACTTTTGACCTATGGATTTGAGGACAGTGAACAACTACTATAACTATACTATAGGATTAATCATCTCAAACAAGTAAGACACAGATTAAACACTCAAATACACACTAAACCCGGATTATTTCATCAAGATAATGACATAGTAATTATCGGAACGCCTACATACACATTTTTTTGGTGCCTCATTCTTCGGGACAATTATATCTCTTTAATAAGTTTTCTAGAAATACCCAATGCTAAGTCGTTAATACTCTTTTCCGTCAATGAGACTCTTAACCTCTCAAAACGCTATCGGCCGAATTCGGCCATATCCATATCGATAAGAAATACATTATTTCTTAGTGTTCCACAAGTTATATTATACGTACTAACATGATAAACCAGTGAATCCTGGTGACTTTGCCCGAGATCGAAGAGCTTACGGAGTCCAACTGTCTAGGGCCACAAACAGACAAATAAAAACGTTTGTAGTTATTACCTAGACGTAGAGATGCGTGTAGTTGGTTATCTGTTCCCCACATTCAACCCCCCCCCCCCTCACCCCCAATAGCCTCTTTGACATTAACTAGAGAACTTCGTCCATTAGTTGAGATTACGCCGCAGTTAAAATACTTGCCCGCACAGAATCTGGGAAAAAGGCTTCCAAATTTAATTCTGTTTACCTTTTTAATGGGGTAAATAGCTGTTTTGGAATTCGAAATTTTAGAGAATTTTTGTATTGAAGATTGGGATTATTTGGGAAGCCTAGACTAACGCAAATATCGATCTGATTACCCTATGCCTATTGTTTATTGCACCACCTTTCATGATCCTTAAGCAAACTTTCTCAGGTGTCAAAGCTACTAGAACACTTAAACTAACTTTTCTATATTGGCTCGGGTCTGGGTGTTGTGGTACTGTCGTTGTTTCTGATTTCTATAACACAAGTGCTTTAGCTACTTACCTTAGGATGTATGTGATGTTGTCCAATATTTATTTATTTACTAGAACAATCTTCAGATCACAGCGGATTGGTGTTCTACCCACTGTCCTCACTTGGTCACCACTCGTTACTGCTTAAGTCTACCAGCTGCCTTGTCTTTTTGCTAAGTGTTAGCGATCGGCAATTTGTTTATTGCACTTTGACCATCGTTCTTTAATATCATCGTCATCATTTAAGTCTAAGGACGTCTACTGCTGAACATAGGATGCCCCCAGTGACTTCCAGATTGGCTGGAAGCGGCCTGTATCAAGCCGCTTCCTGTAGCCTTTACCAGGTCGTCTGTCCACCTTATGGGTGGACGTCCCATGCTGCAGTTGCCGGTTAGTGGCCTCCATTTCAGAACCGGGATAATCAAGTGAACCGTGAAGAAATAGTGAAAATCTTTTATGAACACTAGTAAAAGTTTCGTGTTTTGACTGATTTGTTTGATAAGTCCTATACAGATAAATGCTTGTTAATAGTTTGTGATCTATAATAAAATATTACAACTTATATAATATTCTGAAGAATTGAAAATGAGCAATCTCAGAAAGTAAATTTAATTTAAAGCGTTGCACGTTAAATATAAAACATCGCAAATAAAAGTTATTAACAATTACGACCGCTGTCCAAGTATTGTTCAAAGAATTTTCAACCCAATTACATAACAAAGACATAGCAATTACAAGCCTCTTCAATAGGGATGCGAAATATTATTTTAATTTTGTATCGATGAAAAAATAATCGATTACAAGGACACAACTCTTTGCATTAGCAGGATGCATTATTGTGTTATAATACCCAGTTGTTGACTCCACCATAGCTTTTCTATGGGTATACTAACGTGTTTTATCTATAAACGATCACTTCACGTTTACCCTCGACTTTGTAGACAAATGAATTTACTACCCATACTAAACCACTGACCAACTGACATCAGTTTGTAACAAGAACTGTTTTATTTTGATGCTAAGAACACCAGAAGGTAAGGGGTTTATAAATTATACCTTCTGAATGAAAGTAAGATTGCTCAACACCCTGTATATTTCATAATATCGACACACATTGGACATCCCTTAGGAACGTTCAACCGCAATAAAATGGGACAATTGTGGTGACTATACGTAATTACGCTGCATTGTTTGTGAATGAAATTTTCATTGTGAAATCGCTGACGGCCTGGAAGGGTTTGCTGAAGCGACCTTTATAAATAATATGCGTCGGACTGATTGTCATGGTCTCGAAGCCGCGAAGTAAGGAATCAACATAATTGAGATCCGAGGAACCAGAAAGTATAATTTCATTATCATCATTGTCCGGTGTTCATATTGAATTACGCCCAAATCACTCCATCAGCAATTTGTACAATCCAGTTTTACACTCAATAAGTCAGTGCACACATCGCATTTATACCAATCACACGTCATCTTTAGCATTATCAAAGTACTGTATTTACGCTAATTAACAATAAACTGTACAATAACTCAATCTCCGGTATTTCATTTAGCAAATCTTTAGGTGTATACGCCTCACACCGTACATCTAAGTGATCCTTCGAGCCGGATCATCTTTTTTAAAGTTTAAAATTAATTTGTTAATTGCTTCACTATTTCGACTTGTTGTTTATATTAATAGACAGTAGTTTTAAAGTAAGTTATTAATTGGATAGATCTTACTTTATATGCTGATGCTGAATGTTCCGTTGATGCTGATTAGCTACCCAAGGTACGATGATGTTGATGCTGAACTGTACGAGCACCCTGCCCGCTGCTGCTGCGTCGATGTGAGGTTCGCCGATGATATAGTTTACTTGATGATGCTGTAATGCGAGCTGATTACTCGCTGATGCTATGATGCGAGCTGATTACTCGCTGATGCTATGATGCGAGCTGATTACTCGCTGATGCTATGACGCGAGCTTATTACTCGCTGTTGCTCATGATATTTACTCACAATTCACTGATAACTTGTCACTGATTGTGACGAGAATCCGGCGATGCGACATCCCTAAACACGAACCGGCAAATTGACAACCCTACGCGCGCGCACCGAGCCCACGCCGCACGTTCCGCGTGACTGCACATAAAGCACGGTAGGAGGGAGCTCCACAGCAGTCGTAGTTCGTAGTTCTGTAGCCGTGACAAGACGTCTCCGCGCGCGCTCACGTCAACCGCTCCCATTGTCTCGGAACATCGGAACTCTAAAAATTCGCTGCCCCGTCTTCCCGACTAACACTAGTTAAGACGCCCTACCCATTCCCTGATCCGGAGGTTCATCGGTGCTAGCGGCTTCGGTCGTAGGAACCGAGCCTTCACACCTTGACCGCGCTCCTGCGGTGAGCCCATCCCCGGCCCGGACACTCTCGCGGCTTCGTGTCACTGACGACTCCGCATGCCAGCCTTCATCTCCCAGTAGCTACATTAGATACTAACAAAACACTCGCCGCGCTCCGCGCCGCCGTCCGTAACTCGCGATACCGTCCCGCGGGAACCGCGCCGATCCCCGTCGCTCTGCCTTGTCCGTATAAGTGTGTGAACAGTAAGATAGCAGTCACAGATTAGGCCTAGGTTAAGGGTTAGGAGTTAATTAGCATAAGGAAACTCGATGTATGTGTTAATCTCAGTGTAATATACATCATAAAACGTCTTGTTGGTTTCTGTGTCAATTCCCTGGTAGGATAACCTTTAATTAAGTACAAATCCCCTCACCGCACGCACCGCGGGCTGGGGCCAGTACATATGCTGACGAGGAACTCAGGCCTGAACTAGCCGCAAGTCTTCTTCGTCACATTGGCGCCTAACGGAAAAACCTATATAATCCCCAGGGAAGGGTATGTTGCGTATAGTGTGTATGGGAGTTGTGGGCAAGAGAAACACCAATTGCAGAATGATCTTTTCTGATTTATTTTTGTCTCCTTATATACAGTTTTGTGTTATTTACAAATATTGAAAATGGGTAATCAGATTTTCGCGAATATAGATCTACCGCGCGTTCTGGAGGAACGAGTAGGACGGCACATCTTCCGTCCCTGTCATCGCGCACGTAAATATGAGCGAGCGCGCGCGCAGGATCTCCTCAGTGTAACGGCCGCCAGCGTAGCGGTTAGTCGTCGCCTATGCTCCGCCGTATGTGTCCCCACAAGTACCCCCCGTCAGGAAAACCGTACAATTTTTGTAGGTTTGACTATCCTGCCGGAACGGGTGACGTATGGAAGATCTTCAGACTGGTCTTCACTGCTCAACATGAAAGCGGGTTTAAGTCGGTCTAGTGATATGTTCGCTTCTCGTTTCGGGAGTTTTATTTTGAAGTGTTTGTCGTGTTTTTCAATTACTTCGAACGGTCCCTCATACGGTGGTGTTAGTGATTTTCGGTTTGCATCTGTGCGTATAAATACGTGTGTACAGGTAGACAGCTGCTCGGGAATAAAACTGGTGCGTTGTTGTTGCATAGTGGAAACAGGTGTGCTATTGTCTAGCGATGCCATTGCTTTTGTTAATTTTGTATGAATTCTGGGTCTTCGTTATTGTTGTTTATCGACATTGTAGGTATGAAAATGTCGCCAGGTAGTCGTAGTGAAGTTCCGTAAGTCATTATGGCTGCGCTGTGGTTAGTTTGCCTGTGCACTGTGTTGCGTAATCCCAGTAAAACTGTAGATAATTCTTGTGCCCATAGGTTTCTATTTCCTCTTGCAATTAGGGCAGCTTTTAGCGATCGATGCCAGCGTTCTACGATGCCGTTTGACTGCGGGTGATAGGCGGTAGTTCTTAGTCTTGATATTCCGAGCTTTTTCGTTAGTTTTACGAATAAAGCTGATTCAAACTGTCGCCCTTGGTCGGTGGTTATACGAAGTGGGCAACCAAATCTTGCGATCCAATTATCGTATAGGACTCTGGCTATAGTCTCTGCGCTTATATCACTCACTGGTATTGCTTCAGGCCATCTAGTACAGCGGTCTATGATTGTCACTAGATAGCGGTGACCTTCGGATGGTGTTAATGGACCAACGATATCCATGTGTATGTGCTCAAATCGGCCTGATGTTGGGAATTGGACGAGTGGCGCGACAGTGTGGCGATTCACTTTAGCTCGCTGACATTTCAAACAGCATCTAGTCCAGGTAGAAACGTCCTTGTTCATGCCAGGCCAAAAATACTTGTCGGTGACCATCTTTCTCGTTGTACGTATTCCAGGGTGACTCATTTCGTGCAATGCGTTGTAGGCTATTTCACAAAACTCTGAAGGTAGGTATGGGCGAGGTATTTTCGTAGTTACTTCGCAGTAGATAGGCATTTTGAGTCCAGGAAGTGATATCGCAGTAAAATTTAGGTTTGGCCTTTCTAACAGTCGCTTAAGGTCTTGATCTTGTGCTTGTTTATCGGCCAAGTCATTATAATTAATTACAGCTGGGCAGTCAATTGATGCAATGCGTGATAGTGCATCAGCTACAGGGTTTTCACTGCCATTAATGTATTCTATTCTGGCACAGAATTGGCTGATGAAGAGAAGTTGCCGTTCTCGTCTTGGCGTGTCGTTGGCGGTCGTTGGCTTCATTAACGCGTATGTAAGTGGCTTGTGGTCAGTGTAAACAATGACGTCATTCCCTTCAATCAATCTTCTAAAGTGCTTGATAGACATATAGATCGCTAATAGCTCGCGATCGTATACGCTATATCTTTTCTGAGTTTCACTGAGTTTCTTAGAGAAGAATGACAATGGTCTCCACGTGTTGTCTATTTTCTGTTGCAGCACTGCGCCAACGCTTAGGTCAGAGGCATCTGTCATGATGCATAGCGGTGTGCCAGATACAGGGTGTGTTAGTATAGTAGAGTTTGAGATGCTTTGGCGGCATTTCTCAAATGATTCTTCGAGTTTATCTGTCCACTGTATAGGCGTTTTGTCTTTTTTCTTCTTATTGTGAAGTAACTTGTTCAATTCTATTTGAAGTTGGGCCTGTCTAGGCAGACAGTCGTGGTAGAAGTTCAGCATCCCGAGGAAACGTCGTAGCTCTTGTATGTTGGTTGGCTTCGGGAAGTTTAGAATGGTCTTAATACGTTCTTCGGTAGGTTTTATGCCTTCACTACTAACTTCATATCCCAAATAGTTGAGTTTTTTTTTGCCAAACTCGCATTTGTCAGTGTTGATGCCGATGCCGTATTTTGATAGACGTTCTAGAACTTGGTGCAGGTGATTTTCATGTTTTTTTTGACTTTTTGAAAATAGGAGCAGATCGTCGACGAAACAGAAGCAGCATGAATCAAGACCTTGGAGTACTTCATGCATAAATCTCTGGAAGGTTTGCGTTGCGTTTCGAAGTCCGAATGTCATGCGCGTAAATTCGAAGAGACCGAAGGGTGTAGTGATGGCTGTTTTCATGGTATCTTCTTCAGCCATTGGTATCCAGAAAAATGCTTTTTTAAGATCGATTTTAGAGAAGATCTTCATGCCATGTAGTCTGTATTTAAAATCTTGTATTCTAGGCACCGGGTACCGATCTGGCAAAGTGACCGCGTTTAAACGACGATAATCACCACATATCCTCAATGTACCGTCTTTTTTCTTCATGACATGTAACGGGCTTGCCCAGGGACTTTTGGATGGTCGAGAGATTCCCTGTTCCATCATGGATTGAAATTCGGCCTTTGCTGCGTTATACTTGTCGGGTGGTAACGGACGTGGTCTGGCAAAAAGCGGTGGACCCGTGGTTTCAATGTGATGTTTCACGCTGTGTTTTGCAGGCATTTTCATTGATATTGGCTTCAGGACTTCTGAGTGGGCTTGTAGTATGTTGTGGTAAAGGTGGCTTGGCTCAACTAGGTGAATTGATAGATCTTGGCTGGTTTGGATTTCGATGGTATTGACAGATAAATCGGTAACACTGTCAATCAATTTCTTCTGATGCAGGTCTACCAGGAGCTTGTGGTGTCGTAGAAAGTCTGCTCCCAGTATTGACATTTTCACGTCGGCCGCAATGAATGTCCACCTGAAGTTGCGACGAAGTCCCAGGTTTAATTGCAGTGTTTTCTCGCCGTATGTTTTAATTGGTGTGTTGTTGGCAGCGAATAAGTTGTATGTTGATACTATCGGTTTTCGCTTGTTCCTTATTGCTAAGACCGATATATCAGCGCCGGTGTCCACTAGGAATCTCTCTCCAGTGTTTTTTTCAGTGATACAAAGGCGATTGTTCTGTTTAATAACACCGACGTCCGCCACGGTCGGTGCTGGCGTTAGTTTTCCGACGGTTTTCTTGAACACGGTGACTCGCATTTTCTCGCCTTATCTCCAAATCGATAATGATAATAACATTCCCAACCAGGATCGCCAGGTTTCTTGTTTGTTTGTGGCCTTGACCTCGATCTTGACCGTGAACGATAAGGACGGCGATAGTTTGTCCTGCTCTGACGTATTGCAGCTATCTCTAGAGTAAGCTTTTCAATCTGCTTTGATAAAAGTTCATAGTGCGGATCTTGATTTTTGGATGGTTGTGATGATGCGATCTCCGCGATGGTAGTGCGATCGGTGTGTTCCATCATTTTATCTGCCATCATTGCTAATGTATCGAGGGAAGATTCTGTGTTCATGGATAGTACGGCGCGAACTTGTGAGGGTAGATGTCCCATCCATAGTACTTTGAGGGCATCATCTGGTACTTTTTCTCCAGCCAGGTCTCGCATGACCCGTAGCAGTTGGGTGGGCTTTTGATCGCCGAGTTCTAGGCCGCTCAGAAGCTTTTGAAACTGACGTGACTCCGATGCTTCGTATACTGATAAAAGTCTTCTCTTTAATGCTGTATATTTTCCCGTTGCAGGTGGCTTGCAAATGATGTCGCTGACTTGCTCGATGTCGGTTCTTTCTAGTACTGCTATAACGAGGTAGTATTTTTGTTCATCGCCGATCTTGCATGAGGAAATGACGGCTTCAAATTGAGCGAACCAGAGCTTAGGTTGTGCACGCCAAAATGCAGGTATTGTTGATTGTAATGAGATCGACGAGACTTCTTTCTCCTCGGGCAGTGGTTGAGGCTGCGGTTGCAGAGCGGGGACAGCATCGGCGTATTGTTCCTCCATTTTTTACAGTCGGGTAGTCACCAATGTTGCGTATAGTGTGTATGGGAGTTGTGGGCAAGAGAAACACCAATTGCAGAATGATCTTTTCTGATTTATTTTTGTCTCCTTATATACAGTTTTGTATTATTTACAAATATTGAAAATGGGTAATCAGATTTTCGCGAATATAGATCTACCGCGCGTTCTGGAGGAACGAGTAGGACGGCACATCTTCCGTCCCTGTCATCGCGCACGTAAATATGAGCGAGCGCGCGTGCAGGATCTCCTCAGTGTAACGGCCGCCAGCGTAGCGGTTAGTCGTCGCCTATGCTCCGCCGTATGTGTCCCCACAGGTATTCACCGAGCCGTCGCACCCAGAAAAAAAAATCCGAAAGAGAGCGACGCCTTGTGAGTAACCGCAATCTGCCATTGACCAGAAACCGAATCTAATGCCAACGTCCTGGATATACAACCTGAAAAAACAAGAACAGGAAGAAGAGTGCAAACAAAGAAACATTGAAACCAGAAACCTAACAGTGCGAGACCTGAGGCAAAACCTCGCACAAGTGTTAAGAGAAGAAACCACTCCGACACTACAGAAACGACCCGACCAACCTGACCAGTCCTCCGGCGAGAAAGAAGATTACACCGATAACTCCAACACCGAATCCAAGACACAGAGATGTCACAAGAAGACAAAAACGTCAACCAATCGAAAAATAGCAAGTCGCACAGTACTAACACAAGTTACCCACTAACCCACAGTTCCTTACTAGCCGAAAAATACGACGCTTAACGTCCCGCAGATTCCGCTGCTCGAACCACTTAGATGTACGGTGTGAGGCGTACAATCATTATCACAGCGTTTTGCAATCCACTTCTGGACGTAAGCCTTCCCCGAAGAGCGCCAAACAGCACAATCTTCCGCTTTAACATCAAGTAATGCCAGCCATTTTCCTAAAGTCATTCTCCATGGATGCGTGCTACACTACAATTTACAAGGCTTGGTCTCCACTCGAGACACTGTTTACTCCACCTTTCACCGTTTCTGTAGCAAATGTGGCCAGCCTAAAGTATTTATATTTACGACCGCAAATTTGTCTGCAACCTACAAACCGACGGATAACCTATGGACCCTGCACATGCACCCTCGGCACTATAGTACTATAGAATGGTGTATCGGTGTAGACACCGACGGCACATATTGATCAACCAGTTATAAATCTCGTCCAGTTGACGACCGTCTGGTGTAGTGGTTCGCGCTCCGGACTGCAAAGCCTGGCGGTTACGGGTTCGAATCCCGCGAGGGGCCAATGTTAGTGTGATGAGCACGAGCATTTGCACCTAAGTCATGTATGTTTATCCGTAACCTAGTCGCCATAGTACAAACTTTGTTTAGTTTGAGGCTAGATAATTGGTGTGATTGTGGAAAAAAAATATTATTATATTATTATTATTAAATCTAATATTAACCGTCTGTGCTAGTTTTCATTTCCCGCCGCTGCGATCAAGACTACCTAAGCCGCCACTATAAGTGCTTTACTTTAGTTTTAAGGCTCTGGGATTTATCGTAAAAGAAGATATCACGTAGTTTCCCGAACACTGCCCAACTTCTCTTTGTCGAAATTATACGTTTATTTTGTCATATTAAAATCACCTAGTATTTATACAAAAAATATCATAAACTCATATAATATTTTCATTTTTACATTTATTTAAGAGCTGTTAAATGAGAGCCAATTTAAAGTTTCAGTGTCCAGTCCAATGATAATCCGGATTATCGTCTTAACGGATTATTGGAAATATCGAAAATCGGTGGCAGATTTAGGGTAAGTATCAATTGATTTTATATTTATTTGTGAGCTGAAACTCTGTAAGTTGGGTATTAAAAGTTTGACTTCTGAGTGTTCATGTGATCACGGAAAGATATAATTATGCCCACAACCTTTAGACTAGAGATACGAGTATACCTCGACTCTATGTCCTCTGTAGCCATGTGATCAGTGACTTACATTGTATGAGTGACTATGTCTCGACTATAAGTCATGTGGTCAGTGACTTATATTTGGTGAGAGACTATGTCTCGGCTATAAATCTTGTGGTCAGTGACTTATATTTTGTTAATGACCACCCAAAATAGGGTTTTCAGCCGATATGGCTAAAGATTTTTGAGGGTTCCGTATTCAATCCTTATATGTTAATCATGAGATTCCGTCCGTATGTTTGGCCGCGGTGTAGGCTAAAGACTCTTAACACTAGAAAGCCTTTTATTTTGAAAGGGTATATACATACACATACAATACATTGACTCGTCAATGTAGTTGACTAAAATCTTTGAAAAATAAATTTAAAATAATTCAAACCCAATTAATTACCATGCAACAAACTGATGTCAGCTGGTCGGTGGTATTAAAAGTATCACTATCGAGCTATAATGAGGGTGACAAATTTATTCGAATCCGTACCCGTAAAAGAAAGTGATTAAGAGAAAAATTGAAGGTCGGGTACCCTCATACAAAATGAAACGATCATCCTCATCATCATTATTTTCAGCCACAAGACGTCCACTACTGAAAATAAGCGTCCCTCGATGACTTCCAGATTTGCCGGTTAGAAGTGGTCTGCATTAAGCGGCTTCCTCAAACCTTTATTCGGTCGTCGGTCGTCTGTTTACTGGGACAGTTGCGTCGTGTACGCGACGCAGCGAACAGTAGACGCACACATGCAAATTCAAATTCAAATTCAAATTCAAATATTTATTTGCTATTAAGTAGGGTACAGTACATGTGATATTATTTGAGATGGTGCATTAGCCTACTTAACTATACAATTAGCATGCAAATATTATATATAGAAAACAGTTTCGAATACCTAAATGATCTTAATTCCTGAGTCAATTCAATCACAGCATTCAATTAAGTGATCAATATAATGTCAAAAAGTTAACTAATCATATTTCTTATTTCAAACCATGCATCGACCACATTTATTATGGTTCTGTATGTTTTATAAACTCATCAATTGAATAAAATGTCTTGTCCAACAACCACTTTCGCAACGATGATTTAAAACTATTGACTGGGAGGTCCTTAATGCAAGTTGGTATTTTGTTATAAATAGTTTTGCACATAGCATAGCTATTATTTTGAAATCTTTGCGTTTTTGGAACTGTCTCTAACACTAGCCTATGGCGATTTCGCGTTGACCGTTGGTATAAGTCCTTCGCTTGTACAAACTTATGATTGTTTTGTTTGACAAAAATACCCACTTCTAATATATAAAGGCATGGTAGGGGCAGTATTTGGAGTAATTTAAAGTACGGCAAACAGGATATATCAGGCGCTACATTACATATGGCTCTAATACAACGCTTTTGGGCAGTAAAAAGCTTCTTAATATCAGTTCCATTTCCCCAAATTAATAAACCATATCTGAGAACCGACTCCACATAAGCGTAATAGGCAGTAATAGCCGTAACTTCATTTGCAACTTTAGTCAATTTATAGAGAGCAAAAGCAAATCCATTTACTTTATTGCAAACCCTCTCTATTTGACTTTTCCAGTTTAAATTAGGATCTAAAATTATGCCTAAAAATGTCGCATTATCGGCGTTCCGTAGAATTTGTCCATTTAAATGTATGTCGACTGATTGATTTTTAAAATTATTGAAATTAATTAGATTAGTTTTAGTTAAATTTATTCTAAGATTATTACTGTCAAGCCACTTAATTATTGATGTTAATGTATTTATTATGTCATATTTATGTTTATCTATTGAAGATTTTTTGTCAGTAGTAACTATAACCGATACATCATCGGCAAATAAAATAGTTTTTTGTTCCGTTATACTTGGTAAGTCATTTATATACAGTATAAATAGTAACGGACCGAGCACGCTCCCCTGTGGGACACCAAAATTGTTAATTTTTGGTTCGGATTTATATGTCTGAGCCACAGAACTCGAATCAAGTTGGGTTATTTCTACGTATTGTGTTCTATTTGAGATGTAGGATTTTAGCCAATTTAGAGCAGGTCCCCTGATTCCACTACGTTCAAGTTTAGTTATCAGTTGATCGTGAGATACGCAGTCAAAAGCTTTCGACATATCTAGGAATACTACAGTTGTGTAATCTTTCATATTAACACTTTGCATTACTTCATTTATTAAGTCAAATGCCGCATGCGTTGTCGATTTATGTTTTTGGAAGCCGTGTTGGCACTTTTTTATTATGTCAAATTTATTAAAGAACGTTGTCAACTGATTATGCATAACCTTTTCAAAAATTTTTGATATTACTGGGAGAAGTGCGATTGGTCTATAGTTAGAAATGTCATTTTTATCGCCCTTTTTGAATAGTGGTTTCACAATTGCTACTTTTAGTTTGTCGGGAAATTTACCTTCCTCTAATGAAAAATTTACTAAAAAAACCAACACAGGACTAAGTTCTTCTTTACATATTTTTAAGACTTTGGTACATATACCGTCGTACCCTTCGGATTGAGTATTTTTTAAAGACATTATAACCCTGTTTATGTAGTCTTCATTTACCGGTGTCAAAAAGATGCTGTTTTGTTGGTTGGTCTTTAGTGTGTTTTCTGTACTTTTATTTACTTCGTTGGTTTCGTTTATAAAATAATTGTTAAATGTCGAGGCAATTTTAATAGGGTCACTTATTTCTTCATAATTATTTATAATATTGTTTATGTAGTTTTTGTTAAATGTAACACCTGTTTCATTTTTTATGATCGTCCATGTAGCTTTGCATATATTTTTACTTGAAGATACATATTTTTGATTAGCAAGCCTTTTAGAAAAGTTGATGCATTTCTTGAACAATTTGTTATATTTAATGTATTTCGAACGACTTACATCATTTTTATTTGAGTAGTATTTGAAGCGAAGCGTTCTCTTTGTAATACTACTCTTTTTAAGACCTCTTGATATCCACTTAGGTTTAGTAGATGTACTACTTTTTGATTTTATTTTCGGGAAGCAGAGATTATAAATAAGAATCAGCATGTCATAAAATTCGTCAAAAGCAGCATTTAACTCTTTTTGGTTAAATACATTAGAGAAGGAAAGACTACCTATATATCGTTTGAATTTTTCAATGTTTTGCAATGAGTAACACTTGTTGTAAGTAGATATAGAGCGTGGTATTTCCCTTTTTTGTTTTAGTCTAAATTTTAAAACTTGTGCAGTATCATGGTCTGATAACCACAACGACAAAATACTGCCAACTGCGTCCTCTATATTGCTCACTATCAAATCAAGACATGTTTTTCCTCTCGTGGGTTCAACAATGCACGCTTGTAGTATACCTACGATAGCACGGTTGTTTGAAGCTTAGTCTCTGTTCCGTTTCTTTACTCCTGTGGTAATAGGGTCCTGTTTTACCTTTTGGGTACGGAACCCTGAATTTTTTTTAAGAAACATGAGGCACTGCAAATGTTCCCATACCCACTTTATAGGTTTTTGTCGTTCGCTTATGAGAGGCCTATATATTTTAACCTAGCTACCTCATGCGATGTAGTAAAAATTTAACTAGCTTCCCAAAACCATCCTTTCGCAATAAAAAACCCCCAAAAAGTGCTTGACAAGGGATGAATAGAAAAAAAGCATAAAATATAGCTACTATGTCGTAAAACCCGTATGTCGGAACTCGCTTACATATAATAAGTTTAGGAAATCGTAAAATCCTCACAAGTAAACAATTTGCTTGGACTAGAGAAATTTGCAAATTTTCCTGAGATGGCTTTTTTTAATACAAACAAAGCGTAGTCTTAATAACCCTTTACGGTTATCCGTATAGGATGACGGACAGACGGACAGACGGACAGACGGACAGACGGACAGACGGACAGACGGACAGACGGACAGACGGACAGACGGACAGACGGACAGACGGACAGACGGACAGACGGACAGACGGACAGACGGACAGACGGACAGACGGACAGACGGACAGACGGACAGACGGACAGACGGACAGACGGACAGACGGACAGACGGACAGACGGACAGACGGACAGACGGACAGACGGACAGACGGACAGACGGACAGACGGACAGACGGACAGACGGACAGACGGACAGACGGACAGACGGACAGACGGACAGACGGACAGACGGACAGACGGACAGACGGACAGACGGACAGACGGACAGACGGACAGACGGACAGACGGACAGACGGACAGACGGACAGACGGACAGACGGACAGACGGACAGACGGACAGACGGACAGACGGACAGACGGACAGACGGACAGACGGACAGACGGACAGACGGACAGACGGACAGACGGACAGACGGACAGACGGACAGACGGACAGACGGACAGACGGACAGACGGACAGACGGACAGACGGACAGACGGACAGACGGACAGACGGACAGACGGACAGACGGACAGTCGGACAGACGGACAGACGGACAGACGGACAGACGGACAGACGGACAGACGGACAGACGGACAGACGGACAGACGGACAGACGGACAGACGGACAGACGGACAGACGGACAGACGGACAGACGGACAGACGGACAGACGGACAGACGGACAGACGGACAGACGGACAGACGGACAGACGGACAGACGGACAGACGGACAGACGGACAGACGGACAGACGGACAGACGGACAGACGGACAGACGGACAGACGGACAGACGGACAGACGGACAGACGGACAGACGGACAGACGGACAGACGGACAGACGGACAGACGGACAGACGGACAGACGGACAGACGGACAGACGGACAGACGGACAGACGGACAGACGGACAGACGGACGGACAGGTGGATAACGGAGTTTTAGTAATAGGGTCCCGTTTTACCCTTTTGGTACGGAACTCTAGAAATCAGCCCTTATTTGCCCACAATTGGGGCTGTCTTTTTTCTGCGCCTCTTCTAGCGGTCCTGTGCTAATATTTCATATATCCCAGGTACTAGCCCAATTTCGTCAGACCAGGAGGCTCACTTCACCTTATCAAATACCCGATCAAATGTGTCCGAACAGGGGGGTTACCATCAGCTAACTATCCACTCAAATTCTAGGCAGTTCAGTGTCTGAATCGCTCAAATTCGTACTATCTGCGATTCAGTAAGCTGCACAGACACTGAACTGCCTTGAATTTGAGTGAATAGTTAGCTCATAGTGACCCCCCATATGTGAAACTACAAAGGAAAGTACAGAACGTCACTGTATCAGGCGTAAATAGATACATAGATAGATAGATACTCTTTATTTCACACCTCACAAAACTAACTTAAAGAAAACATAAATTGAGAATGTTTCTATTAGGCGGTCTTATCGAAGCGAACGATTTTGCAAAAATACAACAAAGTTGGAAATTGTTAGACAAAGTATAAAGGAATCATCTAGGTATTTATACAGAGGAAATAAAGTTGTTTTTATTATTTACATATGTTATATCAAGTTTAAAAAAAAAAAAAAAAAAATCTAATGTACAGTCTTATGGGCAAACCAAGAGTTGAGAGTAATTCATTTTTTAATGAACCTTTGAAAATTTGACTAATTAAAATCGGTCATTTTTTATAAGTGTAGCATAGTTTGAGTCATAAATTGTCAAAGGTTAAACACAAGTAATTTAATATTCGATTTTATTAGATCGACCGAACAAACCAAAACTCGGTAGTCCCCTTGTCTCGGCTTTGTACCTGTCTCGCTTTCTACACTTAGAGAAGTTGGTTGAATACTCTAAGCTTGCTATACTTAGAGCATAATAATGCTCTAAGTTGCTAAACCATCTTGTGGTAATACACAAGACCCGTCATATTACAAGCGATGCATATACATTGCCTTGCTACTAAGGTAATAAGTTGGTAAAGCAACTGTGTTTTAGAAAAATAACGACGATATCTTAACACCCAGCCCCAAGACATAATAAAAAAAACTACTTTGACCACACCGGGACTGGAACCTATCATCATCATCATTTAAGCCACAGGACGTCTACTGCTGAACATAGGCCTCCCCCAGTGACTTCCAGATCGGCCGGTTGGAAGCGGCCTGCATCCAGTGGCTCCCTGCAACCTAGTGCTGAATTAAAATGTACCAATGCCTGCAAATTCCAATTTGTTGATCACATTTAAAGGAAGTCAATAAATCCCTGGATAACATCAAGGATAATACAATACAATTGTCTAAGTCAAAAAACTAATTTAATAAATAAGGTTCGGGTGACAAATACTCCCATATAACCCCAAAGTTTTAGCCAATACATCCCATTCCTTCTGTTCTGACAATGGAAGCCGACCCCTATTTGTAATAAAAATAAAATAAAACAAATAAGTCCCTAACTTTCGGCAGACGATTCGGCCATAAAAATTCAACTCGGCCGAATCAAAAAGGAATTATTGGAAGTCAAGAGAGAAAAAAACAGTCGCTTAATATTCGATGGCTTAAGTAAGACAAGGACAGATAGGGATGAAGGGTTAAGTCTGTGAGGCATTTAGAATCTACTTCACGTAGACGATTCGTAATTTAACTTACTCTTATATCAAAGTAATATTAATTTCAAGTACTAAAAATCTTAGATAAACCTAGCATGGTAATTGCTAAAAACAAAAATTTAAATAATATTAACCGATTTTTTTGTTTGATTTAAAAGTCAGTGTGTCGTTATGCTTAGAACTTTAGCAGTGAAAGTCTCATGGACGAAATGATGATTGAAAAAAAGGGTTTATTTCAGTATATCAATATTGTTACATAAATGGCATATTCTAACCAGTAACTAGCTGTAAAATGGTTCGAATTCCGCAAAGAGCTTATTTTTTTAAAAGAGCGAAACCCCGAGCTAATTCAAAAATAAAACCATTTTTTTTTCTTAATTGATCTAAGCCGGGAATCGATTATGAAAAGAAAAATCTTACCAATAAAATTGGGTTGATAGTTTGAGTTGATCGTGAGTCATAAATGTCTTTAAAGAGTGCTCACCGTAATATTAGTTCCTCTTCAATAGAGAGGATAAGTAGGGTGAACAATCGTCAATCATATTCCTTTGAAACGGAAAAATATTTGTTTTGTGGAATTCTTAAGTTTGCTCAAAACGGGATAAGAATCTAGAGATTTGTTATACAAATCTAATAGAGCTCTTTGAGTGGATATTCTTTCAGTTATAATATGGTTTAAGTGATTTATTGGTTACTTACTACGGTTTATCTATTCAGCCTATTGCAGTCCACTTCTGGGCGTAAGCCTCCCCCAAAGAGCGCCAAAGAGCACGCACCCTTATTCCCTAAAAATTAGCAATTAGCAATAACCGCGCATTTATCGCCCGATTGGTGCTTAGTGTCAAAATGTATGTGCAGCACTGACGGTAGATTTCTTCGACTTTGTTTTTTGCTGTAAATTAGCAATTTTAAAGCCAGAATTGCTCAACTTTCGCTTTCGTATTGCTTTTGCAAGATACGGAATCAGGGTAGCGATCTTACGCCTTTTTCATTTAGGCACTGCCAGCCATCTTCCTAAGGTCGTCGGTCCATCGGGCTGGGGAGCGTCCTACACTTCGTTTGCCAAGGCGTGCTCTCCACTCGAAAATTCGTTTACTCCACCTTTCATCGGATCTGCAACAGATGTGGCCAGCCCACTGCCACTAAAGGACTGCGGTGTTTGTATGAATTTAGTTTGGATTTTTACACACTATTTATAGATGTTCGTAAATGACGACAGTTTCGCCAATCTATTCAAAAAAGCCAACTAAGTACAGTCAAACAGCACGCCATTGATCATAAAACCGTCTTAATTATTTAATCGATTTTCGACTTTATTTTAAAGCAATAAAGTTTATTGTTAATTAGGGAAATTTGACAGTTTGTGGTAACTTCATATGCTTCATACGCATGCTGTTGAATGTACATCGTAGTTCATTTAACGCACTAACATTATTAACAAAAAATCATTTTCATTACAAGAAACAACAAAATACACACACACACAAACTCAGATGGACACAAATACTTAATACACACACACACACAAACACTCTCTCTCTTTTTCTCATACAAAACGCACAATATACTTAATACATTTATTTTCACTTGATATTTATAAATAAGGTGGTAAACCAATTCATTCCACGTTTATTTTGCAAACTTGTTGAATTTCTTTGGGAATAACCTTTAGTATGGCTGAACCAAAACGTCATCCTCATCATCACCAGCCTATATCCTTCTTTTCAAGAGGCCTTTGTCCAGCAGTGGACTGCCACTGCTGGACAAAGGCCTCTTGAAAAGAAGGATTTTGCCATAATCGCCACGCTTGGTAGGCGGGTTGGCGATCGCAGTTTGGCCAATGGTGGAGAGGAGACGCTGCTGCCCATCTTCTTGTGGCGGTTCTCCTGTAGTCGTCTCTTACGACACCCATAGGAAGAGAAGGGGTGGTGCTATTATTATTATTATTTATTATTATTTATTTATTATTATTCTTTAACAAAAAAAAAAATTAATAAATTGCCTCGCAAACCACCCATGCCGGCACCACACGACACCACGTGATATCTTTGATCTATTGAGAGCATAATAACCCACAGAAACATCTTGTACCTACAACATTGATAAGTTTCCCAATGAACAGTTTAACAAATTGTCCCCATTATTTTCGAAATCCAAAACAGTGTAAAGACGAAATTCCGTTGATGCCCTGATTTAACTTCCCCGCTACTAATGGACCCAATCCAAATTAGCTGAACTCCAATATTTCTCAGGTGGGTTCAAAATAAACCCCCTCGCCTGCTTATACCACAGCTCAAGGAGAACAGTTCACGCATTCAATATTGATTTAGACATTAAGCTACGCTGTGTACAAGTGCCTTTATTGACCAATTTGCAGAAATAAATGATTTTGATATCGTATGTCATTTCAGTAAGTAACCAACTAAAAACAAGGGTAGATAAAAATAAGTGATCTAACTGGCCCTGTAAAAAATACTTTTATCTTTGTTGATAAAATACAGGGATTATAGTCACCAAATGTTGATAAACATGTAGTTTAGAATTGTCAATAGAATTATTTAAAAAAGGCTATTTCTCTTTATTCTTCTTATTATTGACTTTCACCTTTTTAGGGTTCCGAACCCAAAGGGTAAAACGGGACCCTATTACTAAGGCTCCGCTGTCCGTCTGTCTGTCTGTTTATCTGTCTGTCCGTCTGTCTGTCCGTCCGTCTGTCACTAGGCTGTATCTCATGAACCGTGATAGTTAGACAGTTTTAATTTTCACAGATGATGGTTGCCGCTATAACAACAAATACTAAAAACTAGAATAAAATAAATATTTAGGGGGGCTCTCACACAACAAAAGTGATTTTTTTGGCGTTTTTATAGATAACTCAAAGGGTTCCGCCTTTGAGTTCGAGAAGACTCGCACTTGGCCGGTTTTTTAAACCTGCTATTGAACGCAATCGCATATTCTCTTTTGACAGTTACTTTACATTATCGCTTCTTCTTTTTGCATCTAGTAACTAAGCTGCGTTTTTTAAAACACGTTCTTTAATCAAGAACACTAACGAATACTAGTGAACACATGGGTAGTCCCTAGAGAGCGATAGTAAATTTTAATAGTAGTATTTAAAAAAAAGACTTGCATAAATGACTATAAATAACAACCATGCTTTAAAATATTAATAAATAATTTTAAATTATATGTTTCATTTAGATTGCTCAGTCACAGACTGTCATTTCGTGACTCCTACTTTACCTCTCAAATTATTTGTACAAAAGAAAACCAACAGTGTTATTTTTTAATTTTAAATAATGTATTTAACGACAGGGTGTTCATTCTTGACGGCTGGCCGTTCTCCTTTGGTCTGTGTCTAGGCTGCGAAGTTAGCCCGAGAATAGGTGATTTGTCAGCGCTGACGTCAATATACTTGTTGGGAGCCATTTTGAATTTTCGCTTTCAAAGATTTATCGACGATCGAGGTGCATTGTAGGAAAATACAGGATAATGGGAAGTGTATTTTATTTAAGTATCTTTAAGTTTACATTAGGTATGGTTGTTTACTTTTTTGTAAAAGGACTACGGATTAGGGCATTGCACCGTAATTTTACGTGACCATGTTAGCCTATTCCAGTCCACTGCTCAAGAGCGCCAATGAGCACGCTCTCCCTTTTTTATAAACAAACATCTTCCCAAGGTCGTCAGTACATCGAGCTGGGGAGCGTTCTACACTACGATTTCCAATGCACGGTTTCCACTTAAAAACATCTTATATCATATCACCATGATTTCAGCCATAGGACGTCCAATGCTGAGCATAGGCCCCCAATGACTGCCAGATTGTCAAGTTGCGCGCGGCCTGCATCCAGCGGCTTCCTGCAACCTTTACCAGGTCGTCTATCCAACTTGTGGGTGTGAGTCCCACGCTGCGCTTGCCGGTACGTGGCCTACATTCCAGAATTTTTCGGCCCCATCGGCCGTCAGTTCTTATCTTATCCCACAGCCTCCATCCATATCCTTGTGGTACCTTTTAGAATTCGCAGCCTCTTTGTAGTCAATAATTTACCAATTTGTCTAATCTTCTACCGCTCAAGTTCTGTTTACTAAAGTAATTAAACTTTAACTCGAATTACCCCACAATCTGTTGAAGTTTGCTCGAACAGATGTAGCCTAGACTAAGAACGTGATACTGAGTTTCGATTGAATTAATATTCAATTACGAGTATGTGACTGGTTTACGTTGAAATATCGTCGTGTAATGAAATAATGTTTACAACAATGTTATTTTTAAGATCTTTTAGAGTTTTAGAGAATAAATAGTTTGTAATATCTCATTGTCATTTTTATCTCTGTGATGTACTTAAGTAAGTAAGGTGCAATCGTTAAAATTTCATTGAGTAGAGTACGAAAAAAAATATTTTTACATTTCAATTTAGTCATACTTTTTTTATTGAAGTATGATGAATATTTTGTTGATTTTAAATCTTTGCAAAAGTTCCATGATATTAACGAAAAAAAGTTTTTTTTTGTTTACCTGTCAATCTTTCAACGTTCTTTTCTTGGGCCCAGGTAAAGGTTTGCAGTCATTGTACAAAAAAGTTAAACTTAGGTCAAGTTTAAAGAATATCAAAAGTTCGATTGCGCTGAAATTAAAATCATATTCAAAAGTCTATGGTTTATTGATATGTTAAAAATAAAGCCCCTCAATTATTAAAAGTGCTAGAAAATTTATTTCTAAGGCTTTAAAATTCCAAACACATTTTCTTAACGTAATAAACGTGCAATTTTTTATACATTAGCAAGCGATCTAGTCGTTAGGAATAAATTCTCGATTCAAAGGCAACATAGAATAAAAATTATGCAAGGTGAAATCACAATGAACATACAAACAGTGGGATTATTCCCCACAGGCATGCAAATGTTGTGTAGTAGTGTGTATGAATCGCTATATGCATTTTTTATTACGAGGTATAGTTTATTTGTAAGGATTAGATTAAAATTTTAATAAAATAACGCAATTCAAATGCAAGAGAGAATTTCTGTAGGATGAAATTAAACTGATTTCCCTAATAAAGACTTTAATTTTAATAACTTATAAAAAACAACAATTTCATTTCTATAACTAAACTTACCTAAAATAAAAAATAAACTACTCAAAAATAAACGCGTGTCCATGTGGCAAGGAGGCGAGAATGCTTGCAGCGTTTCCTCGCTGAATAGCTATACTTAGCCTTTGAGCGAGGAACGAGCCAGCATTTTTATTTTCCGAAATCGTCTTTAATTTAGGGGCTATTTTACCAAAAAGTAATTTTGCACTCGGTCCCCACGGTCCAAAGGTCTCAACACCAAATGGCGCAAACACGTAGTCACTTGCAAGTGACTCGTATTTGCGCCGCTTGGCATTTTCTGCGGACTCCGCTGCAGCTCCCGCTTTTACGGCAGATTCCCTAAGATGAGAAGGGGCTAAAGTATCGACACAAGTTGCGTCCCATACCAAAGCCCGTCCCCGCTCCCAGGGAACGAGCGTAAGACCATCCGGTCTCTTGCCGTCATCACGCACCAAACCTCGAGGTTCCAGTGTGGAAGGAATGGCGATGCTGGCAAGAGCTCTCTTGATGGCGTCATTGAGAGCCGCATGGCGGGCGAAACGCCCAGCGCTTTGCTGACAACAGAGACAGTGAAGACCAAATCTGTCCACCTCCTTGCCACAGGGACACGGGTGTGGCTCACAAACTGGAGCCCCAAGACGCAGGCCCACACACACCCGAAATGATTCGCTGTCGAGGAGTGTGCCAAGGTTTTTTGATGGAAGGGCGTTAAGCCAGTCATGTGGCCGGATTCCTTACAAGAAACTGCCAAGAGCCTAGCACGAACACAGTCACTGACGGAATTTTGGACTAAACAATTAAAGGTCTCCCTCGCCAGGGGAACATCCCAAAGTTTTTGAAGGTTTCGTTCTTTTGGGAAATCCTCACTGGGACAGAGACCACGCCAGGCTTCCTCAGCCAGACTCAACTCAAAGAGATGACGGGGATGATTAAAGAATTTTAAGGCTAGACCAGATGTACTATGAAGAGAGGAGAGCAATGCGGGGAGGGCGACGTTTGAAATGTTGCGAATACCGATACCACCAAAGCAAATAGGGAGCGTTGCTTGCGACCAAGAATCATTGGAGAGCTGTAAATTTAGAATTTTTTCAAGGCTTGATCTAAGGATGGAATCGATATTGGCTAGATACTGAGAATTTTTACAGATAGGACATGCGCGAAGAATATACGATATATTTGACGGGTATTTTACACGCTTGCTTGTGCATTCTGATATTTTCTGGAGCTGGCCACCTACAAAAAAGAAGTAAAACAAAACAAATACGGAATTCTAAAGGAGATCTCTCAGTGTACATGTAACTTTATAATGTAAGACTGTCATTTGTTATTAAACTACTCTGCGACGTTATTTTTGTGGTAAATGTTGGATAGTAAGTAGTAAAAATACTATAGTAGTACTTTAACCAATTTAAAATTACTCAGGAGGAGTAATAGTAGGAGTAAAGTTGCGACATAGAATATAAAAGTATAGTATATCCAATATAAATGTAAGCTGAAGCTAAAGGATGCTGATAAAAAATCGATGGGTAGTTTTTTTGCTGGGTGGAAATCACGACACAAAGTCCAAAACGCTGCTTAGATCTAGCAAACCAGAAGGATATACAAATTCTTCTGGCAGTGGATGGAGAATAATAGCTGGCTGGCTACCGTAGCCGAAGGGTGAGCCCGACGGACTTAGCGTCACCATCTCACAGGTCTCGGATTTGAACCACGGTCGGGTCAATGTAGAAAATTAACTTTTCTAAATGTACAATATAATAATATATTTTTTAAATAAATTTTTTTGAAATGACCTGTTTCGCTTGAATTAGAAATAAATGTTTAAAATCTTCTTATTTTACAAAATAGACGGGCGGCCACTGTAGTGCTACTGAACCTGTTTTTACTGTGGTGAGAATGGTGCGAGATATATGAGTGTAGCGGATTGACAAATGACGTGCCCAGGTTTCCTCGGAGTTTGCTGGGTTTACGGATTTTCTCCGGAAACTGCATATTTTGTATGGTGTGAAGTATGCAAGATTTATGAACGCAAAATGTAGAGGGAATTATTTTACGTTAGTTCATTTTTAGAAAATAATAGAACAGAGATGTTGTATTTCAGCAATGTCATTTTTAACTCTGAAAATAAAAAAAAATAATTATATTTCATTAATTATTAAATTTTATTATTTCATTACCTGGTAAAGGTTGCAGGAAGCCGCTGGATGCAGGTCGCTTTTAACCGGCCGCCTTGGAAGTCACTGGGGGAGTCCTGTGTTCAGCAGTGGACGTCCTGTGGCTGTAATGTTTTTTTTTAAGTAAGTAAGTAATTATTTATTTGCATAAAACATGGTACATTTAGTTTTTATCGATAAGTATGGCACATACATGTTTTATCGATCTATCGATAAGCAAATGTTTGCTATCGTCGTGCATTTCAAATTAATATACAGGCAATTTAAAAATTATATAACAAGCAATCAAATTAAAATTCAAAAATATTAGTTATTATGTCGAAAGATGTGTTACATTAAATAAAAAAATCTGAATATTGTAAAAAAAAGTCAATTAAAATAATAATAGATGATGATGATATTTCTTTCGATCTCAAAAATAACCTTTTTAGAATAGCGGTATTAAATTTTTTTTACGATGGAAAGTTAAAGTTAGTAATAAAAAAACTCCTTTCCATTTTACAATCAATTAAAGTAATGCACAAGTTGTGGAGGCATTGATTCATGATTCAATATCAGGTAGAAAAAACAGCCATTATTTGAATTTCAGGACAAAAGTGTTTACGAATGGATTCAAAATCAAAATCAAAATCAAAATCATTTATTTCTGTAAATTGGCCATAAAAGGCACTTTTACATGTCCCAATTTTTTTACCTACCACTGCTTCGGGACTATTGTGGGCTAGTGCCGAGAAGAAGCAGCGCAAGAAACTCGGTCACTATTGTCAGCCTCTTTTAAAAATAAATAAATATTTTACAAGATTTGTTGTGAGCTAAGCAGTTTTAAATCCACACATTTTTATCATTTATATAATCACTAACGGTGTAATAGCCCTTTTTCATTAGAGTCCTTTTAACATGCAATTTGAATTCATATACAGGCATTTCAACAATAGATTGTGGTAATTTATTAAAAAAACGAATACAATTGCCCATGAAAGAACTTTCTACCTTGTGCAATCTAAACATTGGAACGGCAAGTTTATCTTTATGCCTGGTATTATACTTATGTATGTCATTTTTCTTAGTAAACAAGTGCAGATTTTTGCGAACATACATAATATTTTCAAAAATATATTGTGAAGCGACTGTAAGTACGTTAATTTCTTTAAATAGTTCTCTTAGCGAATCTCGGGGTCTAAGATTGTAAATAGCCCGAACAGCTCTCTTTTGCAGGACAAATATGGTTTCAATATCTGCAGCTGAGCCCCATAACAGTATGCCGTATGACATTAAACTGTGAAAATAACTAAAATACACTAATCTTGCCGTTTCAACATCAGTTAGTTGTCTTATCTTTCTCACGGCATAAGCAGCTGAACTAAGTCTTCCCGATAAAGCCTCAATATGAGCACCCCACTGCAAACGGGAATCTAAAGTTATTCCTAAGAACGTTGAGGAATTAGTCGTATCTAGTTGTTCATCTTTTACAATAATATGCGTTGAGACCTGTCTCACATTAGGCATTGTAAATTTAATGCATTTAGTTTTGTTCGCATTGAGCAAAAGATTGTTGGTAGTAAACCAATGCAATACTTGCGAGAGGGCATAATTGACATAATCGAAAGATTCTTGGCCCCTTTTGATTTTGAAAATTATTGATGTTATCATCTGCAAACAATACCATCTCACATAGATCTTTTGTAAAGTAAGGAAGGTCATTTATATATATAAGAAACAACAGCGGTCCTAATATCGATCCCTGCGGTACACCCATAGTTAGAGGTGATCCGGAAGACTCAGCTCTATTTATACATACTTTTTGCGTTCTACCTGTGAGATATGAATTTATTAAATCTAAAGACTTCTTTGATACACCATAGTATTGATTCCAAATCTTGAAGCTGCGGTAAGACAACCCGTAAAAGAACATGGTGTATAGTCGCAATCTCCACTCAAGAACACGTCTACCCCCTTATTCTAATGAAAAAGGGCTATTACACCGTAAGTAATTATTAGATGAGAAAACTATACCGATTTAAAACCGCGTCGCCACGCGCTAGCGCAAAAACTTTAAAAAATATTTATTTGAAAAAATCGCATACAATACTTAGTGACCGAGTTTCATGCGATACTTCTTCTCGGTACTAGCCCACATTTTTTTTCGAAGCAGTAATAGGGTAAATTCATAAAATTGAGACGTGTAAAAGTGTCATTAATGGCCTTTGCAAAAATAAATGATTTTGAGTAAATTAAAGAGGGTCTTACAAAATTTTTGACTGACTTCAAAAAACGCACACATGAATTTGCATTAATACAAATACACACTTACTATGAAAATTCATTTAACATTGTTAAACGCAGCGCAGTCTCGCTATTAAACTCGCCGGCGGAACTGTAGCTGGAATTATGCGGCGACAGCGACAAATTAACGGAGTTTGACACGAAATGTTGTAAACTTTGATGAGAGGAACGAGTATGTTACTTGTTTACCGGTAATTCGATAAGACAGAATTATGTATGAAAATGACAATCAGCATCTTGTCAGCCTATTGCAGCCTCATAGACAACATAGACCTCCTCCAGTGACTTCTTTTATAAACTGTCCGGTTTGAAGCGGCCAGCATCCAGCGGCTTCTTGCAACCTTAACCAGTTCATCTGTCTATATTGTGGGAGGATGTCCTACGCTGCGTTTGCTGGTAAGTGACCTCTATCCAATAGTCCTCTGATGTATTAGCAAGCGTAAGTAGAAGTAGGTAGGGCAAATAGCACATGACGGAATTCAAGCTGACAGCAATCCTTCGTCGTCCCGCTAATAGCGGCGTGACAAATGTGATCTAAAAATATCAAGTTACTGCGCTTCACCCCACATCATAGGATTTAGTTGGTACATAACACTTGTCACTTCCTTCACTGTCTTTGTCCGTCCGTGTCCGTCTGTCCGTCTTTTTTTAACTTTAACTTTTTTAGTTTTTATGATAGACATTTAAAAGCTGGTTTTTACGATTTCTTTTTATCTAATATATAGTCACAGGTTAACAGGATGTACACTAATAAAGTCGGATCTTATATAACTGGTCTGATTCTTATCCCCCAAAAAAAAAAACAAAGGACAATGACCTAAAAAAGTGAAAAGGCAAAATAAAAATCCGAAAAATTCTCTTTGTAAGCAAGAACGTGCGTTATTCTTTTGCATGAATAATAAATGCTTCGTCAATTACAATGTAAAACATGGAACATGTTTAATATGTATAAGGCTTTCATGGTTCGGGGGGCTTTATTGAGAAATACGAGCTGATCGTAATTATAATGGTGGAAGTATTTGGATTGTAGATAGTACATACATACATACATAAAGGAAGAGAATATTTATACAGGTTGTTTGGTAATGGGTAGGTATAGCCGACACCTGGCCTATTTTAGCATATGCATAAATAAGTAGTCAGAAATTGGATATCATAATTTTTTTTCATACAAAACAAAAAAAAACAATTTGTATGAAAATATTTCTTCAATGATATCAATTTTCTACCCATTTATATGTATAAGTTATCATAGGCTAGTTTCGGCTTGATATGCCATTTACCTTACACCCTGTATTATAGATGTTGAAATGGTTGAACATAAAAATAAACTCAAACCACTTTAAAATTCTCACAGAAAGTTTTTCCAATAACAATAGATTTTTGTATAATTTTTCAGCGTTTTCTCTATGGATTCGTATGATTACAAAACTTTGTCGAATATCAATTTTCGACTACTCCCTATGTATTTTTATTATTATTTATGTATATGAAGGTTTTATGTCAACATGTATTTGGTCGTGCATATTTACTTATTGTTTATTTCAATAACTTTCCTCAATTAATTACCAAAATTTGTTTGCCTACATCATAAAACAAAACTATCTGCTATAAATCAAGATTGACCAGTAGAGAATAATATGCAGCCTTAAGTCCGCCAAATGTACTCGTCTGTGCAATAAATGTTAAATCAATTATTTAATAATAAATAAAAATGTAATATTACCTTTTCCTGATTTAATACGAAATATAATTTCTTTTTTAGACTTAGTTTTGTTTAATTTCCAATTGCAACTGCTACTCATGTTCCATTAGTATTTTTTTAAACGTTTGAAAAAATCAAGTTCGTGCCAACTCTAAAAATCACTTTTTTATTAAAAAACACCACTCGACGGTAATTAGAGATTAATGGCAGGAGGTGTGATGGGCCCTAAGGTCGTTTAATGAGAACGCTGTTAGGCAAGCACGTGACCCGCTTCCCATAGAGTTTAAAGATATAGAAATCCCTGGAAGTGTCAAATAAAACTCAATGTCCAATATTTAAATACCTAAAAAACGTTTTAAATTAAAGCTTGCAAGTGCATTTCAATAATGTGAAGGTTACATTGTTAAATTATTTATTAACCAATTGCAATTACCCAGAAGAAAAATTGTGCAATTATCCTGTCCGGCTTATTTTTATTGTTGTTTCTAACAGGGTACTTGTATAATGTGCCTAAAAATATGCCTAAAACCACCATTACATGGGTATAATAGCTTTCAATAAATATGTAAAAGTTAAAGAAGTTATTAATTGAAAACATCTATCATTATTTAAACGAATATTTTACCGACTATTATTATGGGATTTGAAATTTTTGGGCGTTGGCCCAAAATCAATTTCATTAAGATTTATATTTATAATTTGTAGTTTAGAAGCATGTGACAGTAAAAATAATGAAATGAAGATAAAAAAAAAACTCTGTAGGTATAGAAAAAAATAAAAAAATAAATTAGAAGTAACGTTATTTTTAAAACATAAAGTTAGGTCAAAAGATAGTGTTCTATGTCGGTTCCATTAGTAATACATCTACGTCACCAATGACGTCACGCCCTGCGAGACAGATTACGTGTCACCTCTATCATCGCCCTTGATTCCTCTGCTCCTCATAATGATGACAATTTCTCCAAGACGAGCGCTCAGTTTCCGATTACATCTCATCATCACAATTTCCTTGTTAGAATTAATTGGAGTGGGTTTTGTCGCTTGTGTTGCGTTCGTATTTCGTTTGGTGCGTTTGTTGTTTTATTTGAAAAATAATGAGCGTAAAATTTTAATGTGTTTAGAATCGTTTAGGTGTTTTTTTTTAAATCGCATTCTAAAAAATATTAAAAATTATCGATAATAATTAAGCTTTCTCTTTTTTTTTACCGAAAAATATTGAAAAAAGAAGAAATTCTTCCAGTATTTTATTCAATATTCGTTACGGCACAATATTGCAGTAATACCAGTAGCCCATACAGTAAAATTACTTTACTCTAGCTATTTGTTTCACCTATTCGAACCCACGACTTTGAAACCAGTAGGCATTTTCGCAATTACATCACTTGACCATTTTGAAATAAAGACTCGATTCCGAAAAACTCCAATACATTACTCTAAAATATATTTTGAATACCTAAGTACTCTTGCACATTCCCACGCTGTATACCGTATAATATGATGAAGTATATTGTGATCCCTATCTTTCCGGATAGAACCGGTTTCAACCGCTTCGTCAGCACCCTAAAGCTGGGCCTATTCATCTTGCCACTCGTCCTATCTCAAAATGCGAAAGTAATTACTTTTGTCCCGCTCTCTTTTCACGCCCTGTCCCTTTCTGAGGTAGTGATATTACGTTTCACGGTAATAAGTGTTGTAATGGAAAAATGTCTACAGGAAAATATGAGTAAAATGTGTTTTGAATGATTTTGAACGACATAATTTATGTGACTAGGGAAACTGAACTGTAAAACGTAAAGTATTTGTTATACGGACTAAAAGCTAAGGTTTTCTGTAAAACTAGATGTATGACAAGAATAGCACTAGGAACCTATGTAATGGTTGTAAATTATAAGCACTAACGTTCATCGCCCATTAATAAGTAACTAGGTGACCCGGCGAACTTTGTACCGCCAGTATGCCAACAGTATTTTTTTTGTCAGTATTTCCAATGTTTTTATCATTTATTCTCATCATCATCATATCATCATTTATACTATTCGGGGCGGAGACAAATCCAACAAATCATAAACCATGAAATTCGGTTCAGTCGTTCTCGAGTTATAAGTGTTGTAACAAACCCGACTTTGTTTTATATATTAAGAGATTATGTGTGCCTATAAAATTTGAGGATTGCCCTCCCAGGGATTCCATCATTAGACTCTGACTTATTGATCATAGGACAAACTCGCAAGTAATATATACGCATTTGAATAAAAAAAAAATTGAAATTCGGTTTACAATTGGCGAAGATTTATCTAATAAAATACAAAGAAAAAAAAACCGTCGAACACAGAACCTCCTCCTTTTTTAAGTCGGTTAAAAAGAGCGCTTCCAGTATGCATGCAAGTGCACGTGCAAGTTCCATACATTGTGGTGTATGAGACACGTCCAACCAATTTGCACGTAGATGCAATCGGCTAACTGTGTTTCATACAGTTTCATACATTACACGCCTACGCATACACATCAGATCTACATTCTGGTACTTAATTCACCATTTTGAATAGCATCAAAATTGATTTATAAAGCACTTCCCACCAAACAAACCGTAAAAATCTGGTAACATGTTCTGGAAAAGCGATATTTTAGGGATTTCAATCTTGTTTCAACAAAAAGTTGTGGTTAAATTTATGATCATCAGGCCCAACCCCTAAGTAGGTACGTAGTAAGGGGTTGTATTATATTTATCACGACATGATATTTTTTTTATCAATTTTTTATCAGGTTTTAGACTACTTCTCCCAAAATCACGTTTTTTTTTGTACAAGCAACGGCGAGTCATGGTCACGCACCGCTTTTCCGTTTAGAAATGGCGCGTTAAAAAGAAAATGTAATTACACGTATAAATATCTCATTACAATAGTAGCCCCTAGTGATATTTCGTGATTTTTTCCGAAGCCCCTTTCAAGCCTCATGGGATTAATGGAAGACCCCTAATTTAAGTTAATAAAAAGAAAATATTTATCGTCACATATAATATACTTAATAATAAATAATAAATATTGGACAGCATCACATACATTGCTCTGATCTTAAGGTAAGTAGCTAAAGCACTTGTGTTATAGAAATCAGAAACAACGACGGTACCACAACACCCAGACCCGGGATAATATAGAAAAGTTCGCTTTCTACATTGACCCGACCGGGGATCGAACCCGGAACCTCAGAGATGGCTACGCCATATAAAGTCCGGCGTGCTCGCCTCTCGGCTATGGAAGTCGTCAAAATTAATAAAATATATATTCGTCACATATAATGTACTTCTTCTTCTTTGCGTGTCGACTCAGGCTTTCATATATGTGAAGACCAAAACTTTGCCACCGATATACTCAATGGCTAATAATAATGTACAATTACTACATTAATGGTAAAAAGAGACATATTTTAATATCAGAGACATAACAATTGATTTTCAGCCGAGTGCTCGCTACAAGTCTTAATGTCGGAGTCTTTTAGACTGAGTTGCATCCCCTTAACTATAACCATAACTATAACTACAATTAGTATTTTCTGTATGGAGTTTAACGGACTTTTGACGTTGGTTAAAGTTAAAGTAAGATGGTGCAACCCAGCCTTAGACTTGCATCAAGCACCGACACAATGGTATAATCGGACCACCAAAGAACCCCAAATCCCTAACTATACAATTTTGAGATGGGCATTGGGTATAAGGATAGTCACTGGTTATGGTTAAATGCTCTAAGCATGGTTTATAATAAAACATGTAAAGGCAATTAGGCTTTTTTTTAATAATAAATAAATAAATAAATATTGGACAACATCACATACATTGCTCTGATCCTAAGGTAAGTAGCTAAAGCACTTGTATTATAGAAATCAGAAACAACGACGGTACCACAACACCCAGAAACGAGCCAATATAGAAAAGTTCTTTTTCTACAATGACCCGACCGGGGAGCGAACCCGGAACCTAAGAGATAGCGGCGCCATTTAAAGTTCGGCGTGCTCGCCTCTCGGCTACGGAGGTCGTCATAAAACAATGTAAATCATCATCATCATTTTACCATTAAGAAGTCCACTGCCGAATAGACGCCTCACTCATGGACTTCCAGATTGGCCGGTACGGTCGGTAACCTTTACCAGGTCGTCTGTCCACCTTGCGGGTGGACGTCCAACGCTGCGCTTGCCGGTGCGTGTCCTCCATTCTAGAACCTTTTTGCCCCATAGGCCGTTGGTTCTACGTGCTATGTAAATGTATAATCCCAATGTTTAGAAGTATCCCTTTCGAAGACGACCTCCGTAGGTCTAATATAATGTATATAGCGCTGCCATCACTGAGGTTCCGGTCGGGTAAATGTAGAAAACGAACTTTTCTATATTGTCTCGGGTCTGGGTGTTGTGGTACCGTCGTTGTTTCTGATTTCTATAACACAAGTGTTTTAGCTAATTACCTTAGGATCAGAGCAATGTCTGTGATGTTGTCCAAAATTTATATTTATATTTATTTATATCCCAGTGTTAATATCCATCTGCATCTTAATATATTCCTGCAAATATCAAAGCTGAAATCGAATGCTCGAAAATAACTACAAAAGTCAAAAGTTCTTGAGCCCGAGTAATTCATAAATATTAAATGCGCACCTTCTAGTTTCTGCGAGTGAAATTCCGTATTCGAGTTTCGTCCATCAGTCAAAATTGTGGAGTTTTCGCCAAGTTTTCGAAGAGTTGAAATATCTAAGTATTTGTGGATGTACGAATGAATGGACGTCATATTCAGGCGGAGGTGCTTTAATTGTTATCCTCGTTGTTTCTGATATCCGTAACACAAGTGCTTTAACTACTTCACATCACATCACCAGCCTATATCAGTCCACTGCTGGACACAGGCCTCTCCAAAAGGAGGATTTTGCCATAATCGCCACGCTTGGCAGGCGGGTTGGCGATCGCAGTTCGGCCAATGGTGGAGAGGAGACGCTGCTGCCCGTCTTCTTATGGCGGTTCTCCTGTAGTCGCCTCTTACGACACCCATAGGAAGAGAAGGGGTGGTGCAATTCTTTTAAAGTGCCGGCACTACACGGCTTTAACTTATGTGATAGAAACAACGTTTGTAATGGTGTCTAATATTTATTTTAACTACCGTTGTTTTCGTGAAGTTTACTTTATGGTAGAGTAAAGGATATTTATTCATTTGACCTTTTTTTATTTTTATTTTATTTATTAAGAAACTCAACAGCTATGTTACATTATTACATGCTAGTCTAATTTTACAAGGGGGGCGCTTAGCCAATTACAGAGTTTCATAACATGTTTAATTTATATTTTTCATACAAAGTTGCTTAAAACAAGTTACTTAAAACAAGCTGCGTAAAAACAAGTAAAAAAAAAGTTATTAGTATAAAGCTAAGTATATCCAGCGATACAAAACAACGCAAATTTTAACTACGAGAAGGTATTACCTACGGGTATAAAATATATTATTCGATGATAAAATATTTTTATAGTAGGTATAACCACTAAAGTAAATTTAAAAACAAACCTTAAAAAAATACATTTTTAGGTATATCTACAAAATAAATTACAAATAAAAGGAGTTTCCATAGGACGATTGCACTAACATAACAGGGTAACTAAAGAATAAAATTAGCTGTTCAACAGGGTGTTAGGTAAATATCAAGCTGAAACTAGCCTATGCTAACATTATTCATATAAATAGTATGTTAACATAAGCTAGTTTTGGCTTGATATACTACTAACCTAACATACTCATATACACTAGTTCGATTTGTGTAACATCCATCCATCCATCAGCCGTAAGACGTCCACTGCTAGACATAGGCCTCCCCCAAGGATTTCCACAAAGATCGGTCTTGTGCCATCCAAATCCAGCGGCTTCCCGCGACCTTCACCAGATCGTCGGTCCACCTTGTGGGGGGCCTACCAACACTACGCCTTCCGGCCCGCGGCCGCCATTCAAGGACCTTCCTGCCCAACGGCCATCAGTCCTGCGAGCAATGTGCCCCGCCCACTGCCACTTAAGGTTTGCGATTCTGAGAGCTACGTCGGTGACTTTGGTTTGCCTCCGGATCGTCTCATTTTTGTGAATTAGGTAACACAAGTTAGTGTAACACACAACATTTTTTTCTTCTCGATTCCATCATCAAAATCGTTATTTTGGCTACTTTTATCAAACTGTTAGGTATGATTAAGGCTCCTCCTTAGAGAGCTATGTAATTACTATCATGTATTAATCGGGTCCATTCGATTAAGTTATAAATAAGTATCACATACATTGCTCTGATCCTAAAGTAAGTAGCTAAAAAGCACTTGTGTTATAGAAATCAGAAACAACGACGGTACCACAAGACCCAGACCCGAGACAATACAGACAAGTTCGTTTTCTACATTTACCCGACCGGGGATAGAACCCGGAACCTCAGAGACGGCGGCGTCATATATAGTCCAACACCACCACCAACCACGAAACCACGACCTCAGAGATGAGTAGTGAAGTTATCTTTTACAATCGCTATCGTGTCTTTTTATACATTTGATTAAATATATCAGCTGAGTTTGATGTTCGGAATTTCTTTAATTATAAATCTTCGAGGTATACGGTATTTTACGTTAAGTCAATTAGCACCGGGTTCCTATATTGTACTATTCGTAAGTGTACATCAGCAACTGATCGTATTGGTGTCAAAAGTAACGAGCCGTTATAGTCGTTCCAATAAAATTTGACGAAGCGTCATTTATAGGAACGTTTTTGAGTATGTCAAAATGACAATTCCTACCATCCGTTAGCAAAACCAACCGTTTCTCGGATATAGGAACCGGGCTTAAGTCAGCCAGAATTTAAAACATCTCATTTCTAAATAATTTTGGTAGCGATTAGGTGAGTTTTTAGTATTTTCTTTTATTATTAAAGTAAAGCAATATATCTTTAACCACAGGTAAAGCTACAGATATACGAGTATTACCACAATCTTGTCTTCCTCTAATAAATTAAAATTTAATTTGATAAGTATACTTGACCTCTTTTTCACCTAAAAGCAAGTAATAATATTTTAGGGAATATGATTAATAATATAATAAATTACAGGAATAATCAAATTTTGCCTCCTCTGCAAATTTGTTCGCAGCAACCGAGATATTATTTCAAAATTAGAAATGATTTATGTTCTAAATAAAATATCAGCTACTGTCGGCAAGTCGAGAAAGTTTCTGAGCTAGAGTAGAGCAAAAATAGATAAGTAACTTCATAGTAACTTCCGACCGGCAACTCTGGAAGTCACTGGGGGAGGCCTATGTTCAGCAGTGTACGTCCTGTGGTTTAAATGATGATGGTGATAATGAACATAATCAACATATGTTTGATAATCGTTTGTCAGTAGGAAGATCAGTCACCCAATTACCCTGGGCAGTCAAATGTTAATTATTTGGGTTCATAAATAATTCTAAGAAATCGGACACCTTATTTTAGGCCCTCCAGCAAACAAAAATCAGATTATTATTTTAATAAATGATAATGTATCGAGTTGTCACATAATTATTTATTAAAAGAATCTGATTTTTGTTTGCTTTAAGATCAATAAAAAGTTAGACAATTGAGTCCGGTAAACAATGACGTCATAGCTTGCTATCGCCATACAAATTATAAGGCAGAGGTGCGTTTTGACAGCACATAAAAAGGTATGTCAATTGATTAGTGGTATTAACTAGCCTATTGTTATATTATCGTGGAAAATATTAAGGCTCGGTCTATACGCTGCCGGAATCCGTAAGCATCCGCAAGAATCCGTTCAAAAAACGACCTTATTGCTTAAGCGATGGATTAAATCTGCGTTAACCTGGTCCGGTTTTCGGCTGGGTACAGACCGAGCCTAAGATGCTCCTCACGTACTTTAAAGCTAGTTTGCATAAAGTTACATACTCATTTATTTATACTATGGTTTGCATATTTTATACTTTTAATCTCAGAATGTGATGTTGACATTCTGAAGAAAAATGATGTTTTGTTTATATAGTAAAATCCGGTGTTGCAAGAAACATAAACTGGGTTAAAAAATATTTCTCAATATTAAATTTGAATACGGGATGTTAGGTAAATGGTATATCAAGCAGAAATTAGCCTATGTTACATCATCATCATCATCATCATTTCAGCCACAGGACGTCCACTGCTGAACTTAGGCCTCCCCCAGTGACTTCCAGATCGGCCGGTTGGCCCATGTTAACATTTTGCATATAAATACTATGGTGAAGTCAGAATTAATAATATCATCATTTTGAAAAAAATATTTTCATACAAATCGAAATCTATAAATTGTTTTGTATGAAAATTCAAAAAAAATATATCAAATTCCTGACCAAGGTAAGGTGATTACCATTTTTATGCATATATTAACATTGGCTAGTTTCGGCTTGATATACAATATACCAAACATCCTGTAGACAAGGAAAAACCATACAATATTCGCAACGATTAATAACGACATTAGTAGATATAAAATGTATGCAAAGTATTAAACCGAAGTACTTAAGTCAGTAAATAGAAAAGTAAGTCAAAAAAATTGGATCAATTTAGTGAACAAACAGATAGACGGATCTATCTGTTTGTCAAGAAATCTTAATTTATCTCGGAAACGCGTAAAGGTAAATTAAAACTTTTAATATACTAACAAACAGTCTACAGTCCCTTAAAGCTGTAAAAACCGGCCAGTGCGAGTTGGACAAAAACAACAAAAACGGAAAAAAAACCATGTCTGTTGTATGGGAGCCCCACTTAAATATTTATTTAATTCTGTTTTAGTATTTGCTGTTATAGCGGCAATAGACATAAATCATCTGTGAAAATGTCTACTGTCTAATATGTGAACTATCAAGGTTCGTGAGGTACAGCCTGGTGACGGACGGACAGACAGACAGACGGACAGCGGAGCCTTAGTAAT
Source organism: Anania fuscalis (assembly GCA_950371115.1). Lineage (NCBI taxonomy): Eukaryota > Metazoa > Arthropoda > Insecta > Lepidoptera > Crambidae > Anania > Anania fuscalis. Next base: position 10,439,479 of record OX493349.1, read on the forward strand.
AGTTTTACGTAGTATATTTTTTTCTCTATGGTAATAGGGCCCTTTGGGTACGGAACCCTAAAAAATCAAACTTATAAGTTAACGTAAAAAATACGGCCTTATATGCCACAAAAAACAAACAAAACGATAAAAAAAGGATTAAAAATATTTTTAATTTTTTTTAATTGAACGTGTGTGAACTCATTTTATTAAAGTGATACAAAAGACTGAAAGTAACCGAAAATTATTGGAAATATCCAACTTTTAATTATTTTGGAGCAGCGCGTGCTCAATTTCAATGGGAAAAAGTAGAAAATTCCCAAACTTCTACCGTAATAAAGTGGAAATTTGTACGGTAGGGTCACGGAACAGATACAATAAAAATGGCTTTTGTTTCAAAAGTAGGTTATCTTATCCATGAGCAGTTGTTTTGTATAAATTATCCATGTGTGTGGTAGCACACATAAATACACACACAGACACATATTGACACCACACAAAGAATCAGTAATATTTGGCCTAAACCTGTAAAATTTTAATAGCTAATTAATTATTTACCAACAACTTTTGGAAATCGACAGTATGCTTTATATTATTATTTATTATTAATAATGCGTAGACATAAAAGAATGAAACTCCCATATCATTCGTTTACGGTCCAGGGCGATAACCACGAACTCTTAAAACAATCTCAAATCTGTCAAACATTATCATATCTGTCAAATTTTGTATGAAATGACGTACCGAAATTGACAGATTTGACAACTTTGAGATTGTTTTAAGAGTTCATGGTTATAGCCCTGGGCTTAAAGAGAGAAGAGAAGAAATGAAGATAAATAATTTAGCAGTTACAGATATTTAAGTATGCTTATGCATTACCTACACGATAAAGTGAGCTATGCTATGCTATATGAGTGAAGCAAGTGTCGTGTGGTGCCGGCACGTTAAAAGAATAGCACCACCCCTTCTCTTCCTATGGGTGTCGTAAGAGGCGACTACAGGAGATCCGCCACAAGAAGACGGGCAGCAGCGTCTCCTTTCCATTATTGGCCAAACTGCGATCGCCAACCCGCCTGCCAAGCTTGGCGATTATGGCAAAATCCTCTTTTTGGAGAGGCCTGTGTCCAGCAGTGGACTGATATAGGCTGGTGATAATGATGAATGATGATGAAGTAATCGTTGTGTTGCAATTTTTAAATATTTAGGTAATGTTTTACATAAAAAAATAATTACTTACTATAAAAAAGCAAACAAGTAGATAAGACCTCAAGTCATAAATATATAAAAAAAAACCTTTAGGAACTTTTTTAATCAATTGAAGTCACAATATTTACCTTCGCGATTTTGGAGTAAGAAAAAGAACCTACTGTCTGTATTTTCATTGTGCAACAGCGGATTTACGGATAAATGCGTCTCTATTTTCCGGCTGAGATTGAAAACTCTTTGCAAGATTATGTAAACTGTGAAATACCGGGCAGAGTGTTAATGGACCGCTTTAGGAACCGTTAAATGACACTTAAATTTTTAAACAGCTAAAGTTTTTAAGTAAAATGACTTGTTAAACAAAATAGTGTACTTATTAATATTAAATTCAGATTAAAATCAAAGTTTAAGTGGCAGAATGCTATTCATATTGGGTGTTGGTATCGTCGTTGTTTCTGTCTTCTATAACCCAAGTGCTTTAGCTAATTAAATATCTTAGGATTAGAGCAATGTATGTGATGTTGTCTAATATTTATTATTTTTAAATTAGCAGCAGAACATCACCATAGGACGTTTTTCATGAAGGTATACGCAGACCTTCTGTCAACGTAGAATATGATTATATTCTGTCCACTCCAGGAAACAGGCCTTACCTCAACTTTGAGCTGGTTTTAGGCCATATTATACTTCACCATGCGGGTCCAGTGCGGGTTGGAAAGGCATTCAAAGTAGCCAAAAACGCCATACTGCAGGACACAGGCCTCATCTCAACTATGAGGTGGTTTGGGTCATACTCCACCACGTGGCCGCGTGGGCAGTGCGGATCGGTGGAGAGGTATTGTAAGGCCCGTGACTAAACCTTACTGTCAGATGTAATCAAGCCGCCTTAAGGCCTGTGACTAGGCTTCAAGACCAGTATCAAGCGATATCAACCGGTGCCATCTTTTTAACGTGGCCACGTGCCTTCCAAAGCACGGAGATGCTCGTAATAAATGTCACTAAATATATAGACATAATTATGCACCATACATGCAAACTATTGAGGAGGAAATAATTGTATGACATTTTTACAATGTGCAATTGAATATTTTGGCCCATTTTATACAATGAAAGCATTGTATCTAAAGTTACGATGCAATCTAGTTAAAATCTAAATAGTTTTCTCGAAAAATAAGATTGTAATTTAAGATAAGATGAAAGATTTGTTAATATGAAACATAAAAATGTAAGAACAAGATTGTAACTTATATTACATTTTTATTCATGTAAAATAATTATGGAAAACATAAAAAAAAACATCAAAATGTGCTTTCTACCCGACCTCATTGCCACTTTAGCTTGCGGATATGTCATTTGGGATACTACACGACGTCTTCTCTTCCAAATTACGTCAGTTAAGTACTTACTTATGACGAGGTATCAGTGTATATTACTAATAAAGACCTATGAATAAAGAAACGTGACCTCTCTCTATAAGTCTCAAAAGGAAGCTTATGTATGGTTTTACGGCGTGATCGCACGAAAATTGAATCAGAAATAAGGAGATCCGTAAACGCACAAACATTCTCTAATTAAAAACATAAAATAGCTAACATAACAAAACACAAACAGCCCATATCTTTAGCAGTTCGGAACTTCCAAAAACATCGGATAACTTCCGTGTATCCGTGGAATGTCGATATAACTAATACGAGTTGTGATATTGTTCCGGATTGTCGGAAGTAATAAAGTGCATGGCGTTATCGAGAATGTTAATAAATGGCTGCCAACAAAAAGATACTGGTCGTTTTGGTGATGTAATCTATAAAAATCAAAAACAATACCGCAACAAATAAGATAAGAAAAAATCTATTCTGTATAAAAACTTAGCATTATTAAATATAATTTAAGTAATAATAATAAAAGTAAAATGAATCTATTCTTCCTAAAACACACAATACTGTTAAATGAACACAATACACAACACGGGTATATTTGACAATTAGACGACCTATTTGTCGTTGATTTGGATGACTTTTGCTTTTTTATCACTTCATTGTGCTCTTACAAAACAAGTAAACTATAAAGAACGAATTAGTTAGGACAAAAACCGTCCCTGGTTTAGGCTTTCATTCATATTTCTCTACTATCTACAAAAAGTACTTTTCAAGTGGTGGGTAGATCTGTATCTTCCACAAAGCGTTCCGTTACACGAAATTTTAAGAAATATGGAAGCGGTACGCAGACTGCTTACTTCTACAGACGCCACAAAACGGACAATGAAAAAATATTGATGCAGGCCAAAATGGACTGACAATTCTGAGTTACTTTGTAACAAAATACAAACAGTAAAATATTACGTTTTTACACTCTAAGAGAGCGTATAGATCTAGCGAACGCATCGCAAATGCGCGGCTCGCAAACCTCTCTTGCTGCACGCGATCAGACCACCTGGTAAATGCTTTAGTAAGCTGCTGGATGCCAACTGCTTTCAATAATCTAGAAATCATCTGGAGAGGCCTATATTTTGGACGTCAATGACTCGAGAATGTACTTCTCCAACGGTTATCAGTTTTGCGATTGATGTGACCTGCCTATTGCCACTTTAGATTTGCACATTGAGGAGCCAGTGATATTGCCACTTATGTAGCTCAAAAGCGGTTTCTAGCATGCATGTTGTCTATGCTTATATCTAACCACGGCCACAACTCTTGCTAACTTTTCAATTAATCTTATCTCCCAAAATGGGACGTGTACCAAATAAATTTCGTAACATTTTCGTACTTTCCGCTATTTGATGGTCCTTCGGCCCGGATAAACAACCTAAAAACCTTTTAAATTCAATTAAAGTTAAAAAGAAAACTTTAATTGAATTTAGGTTTTTGGGTTGTTTACTTGGATATCAAGTGAAGATTTTTTGGAGACATCAATATACAAGGGTGTTATCTAGGGTTGAATGTGTCAGCAAACAAGATGATACCGTGAAAGGTTTTATATTTTATACACCGTGAATTTTTAATTTCCTGAGAAAATTAACTAACATACTCAGATATCGATATACAACGAATTTGGCGAAAAAAAAATTTTTTTTTATGATAGATTTATTTAAAAGATCCCTAACATTCCTTAAAAAATATGCACCATAAAAGTCCTGCTCATTCAAATAGTAATTATTATCATTCCAACATTAACGGAACCAATATCCACCTAATTTGGTCGCGTAATGTTGTTGTCCTCCCAGACGTATCCGTCGATGGCGACACCCTGAATATTGCACTAGACGTTCGCATTCTTCCTAGCATGCGCACGCACGTGACTCGCGAAACCAAATTTAGATTTGAAGGTGCGGTCACAGACAGCGCTGTGAAGCTGTCCACTGGTGTTGTATGTGTAAACATAGGAAGGCTTAGGTCGAGATTTTCAAAGTTGGCGTTTGGCGTCGAGATCTTCAATACGGGACCGTTCGAAACATTCAACACCCGAACTGACTGCTTTGCGCCACTCCGGTCTCCGAATTGCCAGCTCCTCCCACGTGTCACTACTTATACCGACAGATGTTAAATGCCGCCTGAGAACATCCCGATACCGCAGGTATTGTCCTCCAGGTCTGCGATTACCTAAGCTGAGTTCAGAATAGAAAACAGACTTCGGTGTATAATTATTTTTATAAGATGAAGCGATGAATAAGTCGTCGAAGATTAGACTTGCACGGTCGCTAGTCTAGTCTTATCATGTATTAAGCTAAAAATTTAAATAAGCTTATTGTATTCACATACATACATTTTTATTATACAGGTTGTACAAGAGAATGGGACACTTCTTAAAACCACGTGATCAGCTGATCATATACAACAACTTTTACTATGGGAGCAACATCGAAATCAATAAAAAAAATTCATCTTCTCCATACAAACTTACTCGCATACCTCAATGATGATGTATGGAGCATCTGAAAATAAAATCACGATATCGATGTTGCTCCCTTAGGAAAAGTTGTTGTATATGACCAGCTGATCACGTGGTTTTAAGGAGTGTCCTATTCTATTGTACAGCCTGTATATCAACACATTATTAGTAACATGTTTTTTTTAAAAACAAAGAAGCGATTGAATTTGGCCTAGCTTGTGATAGTTGATTGACCGCCGTAGCCGAGAAGCGAGCCCGCTTTAGCTGATGTCACTGATGTCCCGGGTTCGAATATCAGATCAATGTAGAAAACGAACTTTTTATATTGCCTTGGGTCTGGGTGTCGTGGTAAAGTAAGTTCTCTATCTTCAGTTATTTCTTGGCTATTAAAATCCATTAACTGTTTCTAGCTTTGCGTTCTCACCGCTCTATCTTATCAAAAGTCACTATACACTAAGGCCGTTTTCTGATTTGTCGGCGCAGCAGCGGCGAGACATCAGCATGCTCGGTATACGCAGTACAGAAAGCTTACCGAGCTCCTATATTTCAATGGAGCGTTCCTAATTGGCTCGGTATGCGCGGGAGCGGCGCGTCACAGATTCCATACTTTCTGTACCGCGTATTCCAACCACAATGTGGGCAAACGACCTGGTAGAGGTTGCAGGACGACGCTAGATGCAGGCCGCTTCTAACCGGCCGATCTGGAAGTCACTGGGGGAGGCCTATGTTCACCAGAGGATGTCCTGTGGCTGAAATGATGATGATGATGATGACATTGTCTGGTGCCCCGTAACACAAGGATTATCATTATTTATTTCTTTATTGCACTACAAAATAATTGGCGGACTTAATGCCTAAGGGCATGGAAGTTAATTCCTTATTTCAAGACCACGGCAATTGCGGAGTTGACTGTTACATTTATATTTAATAATGAGCTGCCAAAATGCAAACAACTTTACCTAAAGGACAATCATAAAAATCTCAAAAAATAAAACATTCCAGATCTATTGTATAGTTACAATTCTGTCGGTTGTTATGTTTTATCTGAATATTTTAACATGGATATTATACTAGTTCATTATGATATAACCTTAATCCACACCCAAAAATTGCAATAGAAATGATTCTAAGACTAACATAATAACACTGTAAGATTGAAGACGTGTAATCAATAATGTGGCTAGTCGAAAATATTAGAAAAAGAATGTAAAAAAAAGACTAAAAAACTTGACAACATTGGCAGAAGGTTTATAATATAGTTTATTTGATCAGTGGTTTATATCAAAGTTAAACTAAAATATTGTCTCGACTATTTTCTGTCTCAAAATATTCACGAGAAATTTTCAATCTGAAATTAATATAAGTTTGCTAAAACGAGGACGCAGCCTGCAAAATTAAAGTTTTTTAAACTTGGTGTCAACGTAATTAAAAGTCATGCATTTGAATATTCATAAGGCTAGAACGCGTGACTGGGCGGAAATAGTCCCCTAGCCTTAATAAGGCCGTTATACATTCATACTCTGAACTAAACTCTGGAAAATGTCTGTCTAACTAAACTATACTTAACTGTTGGAATATCACTTTTTGGAATGTCACTGGTTGTTAGTCATGTGATTTCCTTGAATGTACTAAGTATCCTAAATTATTTAAGTGTTTGTATTTTTTTATTTAAGTATTAATTTATAGTGACTATTATATATGTTATAGTGCTTAGGTTATAAAATTCTACAATAAGCACTCTGCACCTTTTTCCTTTCTTAAAAGTTGTCCTCTACCTAAAGGTTGTCTGGATGACGCTCTTAGCAATAAGACTGCCTAAATTGTACATCTTTCTGTTAACATCAACTGCATTTTTTTTAAATTGGTGTGCAAAAAACGCAAGTTAGCAAACACCTAAGGCCGTTTTCTGATTTGTCGGCGCAGCAGCGGCGAGACATCAGCATGCTCGGTATACGCAGTACAGAAAGCTTACCAAGCTCCTATATTTCAATGGAGCGTTCCTAATTGGCTCGGTATGCGCGGGAGCGGCGCGTCACAGATTCCATACTTTCTGTACCGCGTATACCGAGCATGCTGATGTCGCGCCGCTGCTGCGCCGACAAATCAGAAAACGGCCTTAGGTGTTTGCTAACTTGCGTTCTCCGGTTAAGATAAATAGACAGATATTGTTTTTTGCACACCAATTTAAAAAAAATGCAGTTGATGTTAACAGAAAGATGTACAATTTAGGCAGTCTTATTGCTAAGAGCGTCATCCAGACAACCTTCAGGTAGAGGACAACTTTTAAGAAAGGAAAAAGGTGCAGAGTGCTTATTGTAGAATTTTATAACCTAAGCACTATAACATATATAATAGTCACTATAAATTAATACTTAAATAAAAAAATACAAACACTTAAATAATTTAGGATACTTAGTACATTCAAGGAAATCACATGACTAACAACCAGTGACATTCCAAAAAGTGATATTCCAACAGTTAAGTATTGTTTAGTTAGACAGACATTTTCCAGAGTTTAGTTCTGAGAATGAATGTATAACGGCCTTAATAAGGCTAGGGGACTATTTCCGCCCAGTCACGCGTTCTAGCCTTATGAATATTCAAATGCATGACTTTTAATTACGTTGACACCAAGTTGAAAAAACTTTAATATTGCAGGCTGCGTCCCCGTTTTAGCAAACTTATATTAGTTTCAGATTGAAAATTGCGCGTGAATATTTTGAGACAGAAAATAACAGTGAAGACAATATTTTAATTTAACTTTGATATAAACCTTCTGCCAATGTTGTCAAGTTTTTTAGTCTTTTTTTTACATTCTTTTTCTAATATTTTTGACTAGCCACATTATTGATTACACGTTTTCAATCTTACAGTGTTATTATGTTAGTCTTTTAAATCATTTCTATTGTAATTTTTTGGTGTGAATAAAGGTTATTTTACTTGAACTAGTATAATATTTATGTTATAATATTCAGATAATACATAACAACCGACAGAATTGTAACTATACAATAGCTCTGGAATGTTTTATTTTTTGAGATTTTTATGATTGTCCTTTAGGTAAAGTTGTTTGCATTTTGGCAGCTCATTATTAAATATAAATGTAACAGACAACTCAGAAATTGCCGTGGTCTTGAAATAAGGAATTAACTTCCATGCCCTTAGGCATTAAGTCCGCCAATTATTTTGTCGTGCAATAAATAAATAAATAATGATAATCCTTGTGTTACGGGGCACCAGACAATGTCATCATCATTATCATCATCATTTCAGCCACAGGACGTCCTCTCCTGAACATAGGACTCCCCCAGTGACTTCTAGATCGACCGGTTGCGCGCGGCCTGCATCCAGCGTCGTCCTGCAACCTTTACCAGGTCGTTTGCCCACATTGTGGGTGGACGTCCCCCGCTGCGCTTGCCGGTACGTAGCCTCCATTCCACAACCTTTCTGCCCCATCGGCCAATGACAATGTATTTTCTAGTAATTTGGATCATGTTACACGTCGTAGGATTTAACTTTGTCCATGACTGAGTTAAGCTTCGAGTACCTAACTGTAACCTAATAAAAACGATGGAAAACACAGTCTTAGTTAATTAGGACCAATTTTTGAACAAAGATCGCTTGTTTAACAATAAGAACATTTTAAATGTGCTTGACCAAGTCCTATAACAAAATTCTCGCAGCCCACCAGGATATAAGCACCCATAAAACTAGTTAAAGAAAGTCGCAGATATTCAGGAAATTCGTTTAAATTTGTATCTTGTGAATATTGTGGAAAATTGTTATTTGACATTATTGTTTCTAATTCCTATAATACAAGTGCTTTAGCTACATATCTTAGGATCAGAGCAATGTATTGATGTTGTCCAATATAGAGCGTATTGCTACTTTATCGCACCAATAAGTATAACCAAATTCGAATACATGTATTACTGTACTCAAGTTACCATATTGCATTCCCCAGTCATATTCACACTAGTGCCTAAATTCTACATAACTGAGATTAGGTTACATTTGCAATCAACTCGTATTCATGTAACTTGCAGCTAAACCGAATGCACATGAAATCACGTAGGTTTCTACATCTATAAATGCAAGCAGACAACAACACGATGAATTTTGAAAGTTTGCTAAAAAATCTAATAAAACACTAGAAAAAACTCACTTCTCCATAACGACCAAGTTGTTACACCTTTGGGGTGGTTGGGATCTAGGTACCTCCTAGCGGTCCACCCCGGGCAACGTCATCATAATTTGTGATGGCGGCTAAAGATCCCAAAGGCGGTGGTAGGCCCTGGAAGGGGCCGCCTGGCTCGCGACCACCATCCCGCCGGAGTCTGGCGCCAAGCAGCCCTGCTGTGTTTCGTCGGAGTGCCAGTGCCATTGGGGGTTTGAAATTAAGTCAGTTGCGGTGTTGGAACCGGTCTCTGTCTTTAGGCGATGCTGTATCGGGTAACTCGTTCTCTCCACCGTGCCAGTTGGCGACTGGATGGGAGGACCCGGTGGAGTGGTATCGGGGGGGCTCGGGCGTCCCCGCAGTCTCCAAGCGAGTTCCCCTCTGATCGGCTGAGCCGAAAAGTACGAGTAGGGTTTGCTAAGCAGCGCCTCGACTATATTTTTCTTTCCCCTACTAAAACTCAAAAAAAAATGACAAAGCAAAAGAAGAAGAAAAAGTTTAATCAACGGCGACACTTCCTTCCACTCAAAGTGCACCTCACCAACATCCGAGGTCTGCACTCAAATCTCGACCCGGTCCACCACCACCTGGAGACCGAGAAGCCGCACTTATTCTTCTTAACGGAGACGCAGATAGCAACACCGTCGGACGTGGCATACCTCAACTACCCTAGATACACTCTCGAACATAAGTTCAAGAAATGTGCAGGGGTCTGTGTGTATGTTCGCGATGACATCTGCTGTAAGCGTCTCCGTTGCTTTGAGAAGTCAAAATTTCCTGTGCTGTGGCTTTTGGTGGGCACTGGGGTAGAGAAATCTCTCTGCGCTTGTGATTACCGTTCGCACAGTGGAGATCGGGAGACGACTGGGCTCATGGAATACCTTGCTGAGACGGCAGACTCCGCACTTCAGCGATATCCAACAGCAGAGCTTGTTTTTCTGGGGGACTTCAACGCCCACCACAAAGAGTGGTTGTTCCCATACCAGAATACTGACCATGCTGGGCGAGAGGCTCGCAAGCTAGCATTGGCGCTAGATCTCACTCAGCTGGTGGAACAAGCGACGCGAATACCGGATATCGCTGATCATACACCCAATTGCCTGGACCTACTGCTGACAACTGATCCACACAGACACTCGGTTTCAGTCTCGGCTCCACTGGGATCGTCCGACCACTGTGTAGTGAAATCCGTATCGATCTGCTCTTCTCCGGATAACACCCTTAGGGGTACGAGGAGAGTATGGCGATACGAGTCAGCAGACTGGGACGAGATGCGAGCTTTCTTTGCATCATACCCGTGGCGGCAGTTATGTTTCTCTTCGAAAGACCCCTCATGCGTCGCTGATGCGATCACAGCTGTTATCCGGCAGGGAATGGAATATTTCATTCCATATTCCGACATCCCGCTCGGTTACAAAGCCCGACCTTGGTACAATGCGGACTGTGCTCGAGCTGAGGCTCGTAAACAGTCAGCTTACCAGCGAGCGCGAAAGGTGCGAGCAAAGAAGAGAGCATATAATACAGCCGCCAGGTCTTGCAAAAGGGTGCTGCGAAAAGCTAGGTTCGACCATGTCAGCCGTATTGGGGCGAAACTTGCATCTTACCCACAGGGTAGTAAGCAGTTCTGGTCCCTGTCGAAATCAGTCGAATCTAACTTCTGCCTTCCTACACTACCTCCAATGCAGAAACCTGATGGGTCACTTGCCCACACCGCAACAGAGAAAGCAAATTTATTTGCCGATCTGTTTGCAAGCAATTCACGTCTAGACGCTGGCTCGAAACATCCACCCACCATGCCTCACTGCGATTCTTTGATGCCAGAGATCTCAGTGCACAACAAAGAGGTCCGTAGATCCCTTCTTGGTCTAGACGTGAACAAGGCCTGTGGCCCAGATGGCATACCAGCAAGAGTGCTGAGATATTGTGCGCCTGAGTTGTCTCCCGTACTGACGCGACTGTACCGCCTCTCTCTCACGACAAAAATCGTACCAAAATCTTGGAAGCTTGCCAATGTGCAACCAGTACCCAAGAAGGGTAGCCGTGCCGACCCTGGTAACTACAGACCGATCGCCATCACTTCCGTACTCTGTAAGGTTATGGAAAAAGTCCTAAATTGCAAACTGCTTTCATACCTAGAAGACAATGATCTTCTCAGTGATCGTCAATATGGCTTCCGCCGGGGACGTTCAACTGGGGATCTTCTAGTGTATGTAACGCATTGCTGGGGCGAAGCCATCGAAAACCACGGCGAAGCAATCGCAGTGTCGCTGGATATTTCGAAGGCTTTCGACAGGGTTTGGCATGCGAGTCTGCTGAGCAAGCTTCCAGCGTACGGTATCCCCACTGGCTTCTGTAGCTGGGTGGCTGACTTCCTGAGAGAACGGTCGATCCGAGTAGTCATTGACGGCTGCTCCTCTGACCTCAAGGCCATTGACGCCGGAGTTCCTCAGGGGTCTGTGCTCTCTGCGACTCTTTTCCTGCTGCACATTAATGACCTGCTATCTTCAGGTATTGTTGGGTACGCAGATGACAGTACTGTCACGGAGAAGTATCTGTCTAGTGCAGGAGCCAGTGGAGTTGAGGTCCAAAGATTGAGAGAGGCCATGGTTGAGCGTACGAGCCTGACGTTAAGTAATGTCTCCCAGTGGGGCGATGACAATCTCGTCAGCTTCAATGCCTCTAAGACGCAGGCGTGTCTTTTCTCCACAAAAAGGAGTCCTTTCACCCTTTCTCCTACTTTCCGAGGTACATCTGTTCCAGTGACCGACACTCTACAACTTTTTGGCATGGAGTTGTCCTCTGACCTCAACTTTGGCACCACCATCGAGTCTAAGGCTCAAATTGCAGCTAGAAAGTTGGGCGCCCTGAATAAAGTCAAGCGGTACTTCACGCCTGGACAGCTTTTAACTCTTTACAAAGCCCAAGTCCGATCTTGCATGGAGTACTGCAGCCACCTTTGGGACGGCTCGGCGAAATACCAACTTGCTGCACTAGACTCGCTGGAACGCAGAGCCAAGAGAATAATAGGCGATAAAAAACTGGTGGCGTCCAAGCTGCACAGCCTGGTTCACCGCCGCAAAGTTGCTTGCCTATCGGTCTTCTACAGATTGTACTTCGGAGAGTGTGCTCATGAGCTGCATGAGCTCATACCACCGTCACCTTTCTTCCATCGGACATCCAGACGCACGGCCGGCTACCATCCGTTCTTAGTTGATATACCCATAATCCGCACTAAGCGCTTCTCATCATCTTTTATAATGCGCACAGCTAAAGATTGGAATTCCTTGCCTGCGTCTGTATTTCCGAGTGCATATAACCTGACTCTCTTTAAGTCCAGAGTGAATAGGCATCTTCTGGGCAAGCTCGCTCCATCGTAGATCCCATCTATGCTCTAGAGGAAGATTGGGGTCAAGAGTAAGCCCATCTTAAGTAAAAAAAAAAAAAAACCTTACATGGGAATTTGTACTTACGTGTCGTGTGGTGCCGGCACGTTAAAAGAATAGCACCACGTCTCTTCCTATGGGTGTCGTAAGAGGCGACTTCAGGAGAACCGCCACAAGAAGACGGGCAGCAGCGTCTCCTCTCCACAATTGGCCAAACTGTGATCGCCAACCCGCCTGACAAGCGTGGCGATTGTGGCAAAATCCTCCTTTTGGAGAGGCCTGTGTCCAGCAGTGGACTGATATAGGCTGGTGATGTTGATGATGATGATGACATGGGAATTTGACCATTTATTTTAATCCCTGGATCGTGTTAAGATAGAAAACAATTGAATAACAATCAAATGGACGTGCGGGAACCGGTTACCGCTTGGGAGTTGATGGATTTCATTGCAATGTTTATTAATATCACCATGCAAGTACGACAGTTTTCAAATTACCACGGTTAGAATTTTCATATTTAGTAAACAAAGTGTAGCATTACCCTGTTTGATCCATAAGGTGATTTTGCTTTGGGACTGTGGTAAATGATACTACTGCCGAAGTTCTTACTTGGATTTATTTAACATGACTTGCCATATTAACTTATTACAAACTCTCCACTTCCTAAATTAGAAAGTATGTCCCTACATTAATGATTACTTCGACTGACATAGTAACTGCTTAGCAACTGCCTACTTCAAATGCTCACGAGCAACTGACCGAGTAGCGATCTCTACCGATACTACTGCGGTGTTTCCCCACCACAACTCAATTACGTCATGTCTTTTTCCCGGTCGACCAGTTAGTGTTGCCAACATTTGATTAAAATATACCGAATCACGACATTCGGCCATCCGGCACAGTGCAACCTCCCGGTGCACGTCCGCTACTAAATCAGTTGCTTTAACTATAGTTCCTTAACCTTAAATATTATATTCTGAGTACATTATATAAATTTACAAGGCTGGGATATGTTTACTTAACATTTAAACAACACTGTGGTCAATGAAAATAATTAAGCACGTCTACTACTGAATTAGTTGACTTAACTATAGTTTCCTAATTTATATATTAAATTCTGGATACATAATGTAAATTCAACATTGGGAACATATGAATAACTTAAATAACACATACAATTTCAGACATCAATAATACTCACAACAAATCATAATCACGACATTCGTAAACATAACTAAACTAGATCTGCGTTTATTAGTTGACTTTATAAGTCGAAAATTTACGAGTTTGATGGCACTTGACATTGCTGGTTAAATATACTACTCTTACGAACTAGATTATTTAATATTTTCCAATTAAAAAAAAATGTTTTCTTTACAAATAGATCATTGCAATAATCTTAAAAATATTGTCAGGAAAAATTCGTTCAGAATCAGAATATTATTTCCGAAAAACATGGTAAGTTATTGAGGTTCTTGCATGATTAGGGAGTGCACATGTTTCGCTATTACAAGTAATATGGAAGATTAAAAAAAATACAGTAAATCTTCTAATTAATTACTTATTATCAGAGAGAGAGAGAGAGAGAAATATTTTATTAGACACACACAACAATACAAAAGTAGAATACATAAAAAATACAAAAAACATAAAAAAGAAAAGGCAGACAAATAACAACATTAAACAACAAGAAAAAGCACAAAAGATTGCATACCATGATCCGCATCGATGTGGTGTCTAATGGGCACCAGCTCAGCATGTGCTGCAGAAAATTGCAGCGCTGATTTTCAGCTGGAGCCCTAGGTGGCCCAGTTCGTAATTACTGCGTGCTCAGTAAACTACATTAAATAACAATAAGTATATCTAATAATTAACTTTTAAAAATAAATAAATACATAAACTTTTATAAGCAATATCATAACCAAATTATTTATATAAACATATTTATATATAAAATAATAATAAAATATATATATAAATATTGTGCGCCCGATGACGTAATACAGACCACCGCGACAGGCGACCAGTACGGGTGGGGCCGTCGAGACGGAAACTTCTACCCGCAAACGAAATGAAATGTATCCATTTACTAAGACTGTGGACGTGAACATTAGTGCATTAGTATTAGGTGGTGTAAAAAAAAAAAAATATATATCAAGTGTTACGTGATAGTGCAGAGAAAAAAGAACGTTCCCGTTATCGTACGACCTAAGGGTATAACCCAATAGCTCAAATCAATCAAAAGCCAAATAACCACACTGCCTGGCTATTGTGCCAGCATCGGAGTCTGTTTCGTAAGTATTTTTATTATTTATTCTCACTTTGGTCAATTACTTATACCACAACTAGATCCTCTACTTAAAGGTGTGTTCTGTGTTCTAGGTGTACTTCAATCTCAGATCGCCTACTAGACCGATACTGAAGATTAATATGCAGTACAGCGAAGACCCAAAGACTTGCTGGGTCCAACGGCGCCCCGTACACCGGCATCAAGTTCTACTCGCGTGTCATGACCTTAAGGTGAGTGTTAATAGTCAACAGAGTAAGTCATAAGGTATCAATTAGTGATATGACAGACTTTGTGTCTCATTACAATTAAAATAAAGATAAAATATGTCAGGTGAAGTCAATTGTATTAATATTTACTATTCCTAAATAAGCCACTTATATTATATAGATTTTAATTGATTGGGATCTAGTTGTTTTATGTCATCTGGAATCCTATTGTAGGTATGTCTTTAAACACACTGTAATGCCGAACACTAGTCTATTTGCATCCCGTTTTGGTCTAGTGTTCCTATCAATAGCTTTCGTGATCAATTTATTATTAAAATAAACATTTAAATGCTTAGGAATTATTAAAATAAAATCTTCTATGGTAGGTACTTTATACACAAAACGTAACGAGATTGGTACTGCGACTGCCTAATCGACACTCAGTCTATGAATCGGCAGAATCAATGCGGTAATTCCGCAAAAACCTAACAATGGCATCGGGGTCAATAAGAATGCGTATGTCTAGTGTGTGTTTTCTGCTATTCAATAATCATATTATTGTTTTGTAATGTGTAAAATAAATAATTACTAAGGTAAATAAAATGTATATTAAACATGCCCTGTTAATTTTTTCGATTCTCACAAAAATAAATCGGACGGATTTCGTAAAGATGCAATGCAACCAACAGTTCAGACAGGGTAGTACCTACCTGTTCGCTCACTTTAAAAAAAAACTATCTAGAATCACATGTAGGTATACTATTCAAGAAATATGAGAATATTCATTATACTCTAAAATTTAATGTTAACCCATAGCCTATCTGCAGCAACAATGCTAATAATTATATAAAAAAAATAGCCAGTGAGGTCATCTTTAAAAACTTGATCAGCGTGTTCCGATAATTACTAGGGTGACAATGAATAATAATTAATTGTTTCGGCAATCACACCAACTAGCTAGCCCTAAACTAAGCAAAGCTTGAACTATGGTTACTAAATAATGAATAAACTTATTTCATTAGGTACATGACTTAGGCACAATTACCTGTGCTCATCACACAAACATTTGCCCCGCGATACGAACCCGCAGCCAGGCTTTGTAGTCCGGAGCAGGAACCACTACACCGGACGGTCGTCCAATTAATTTTCCAACATTACAATCTTAAACGGGATTACAAATTTTGAAAACTATTTAGAACAATTTTATAATATTTTAGTGTGGTTATTTTAACAAGGTCCCCTTTATAAAATATTGGCTCTAAAACTTTATGGTGTGAAATATATTAATAAGTATTAAGTGCAATACGCTCATTTTATCTTTGTTTGCATCACCCCTGCAACAAGCACCCACATATCCAACAGGACCACGCATTTTCGTACTAACTGACGAAGCGTAACTACAATTATTGACTGAACCTTCTCCACTGTTTAAGATAAACGTTAATGTTCTTCATACTTCAAAATAAAACTATAAACGAAACTCTTTTATCAAAGACCTGTTGAACATAAAAACCCGGCTGAAATGAAATTGGTCAAAAGAGGGCACACAAAAATTAATAAAAATAGTAGCTAAAAAGATATTAATAACGTTATAAAGTTTTAACTACTTAGTCAGATGTGAAGTTCGGTACCATTTTTAGTAGCTCGCACACTTTTTGTTATTTAAAATATTCTAATATTTATGCACCTTATAATGTAATAAGTACAAATAAATTTAATTTAATTATAGGCAACGTGGTACCATTATGCCTGTGTCATAAATAATAATTTCCTATTATAATGTGCAAGTAGGTATACAACTTGCGCAGTGTACGTATTTAGAAACCTAGATTAGTAGCATGAATATATTGATAATCTTATACTATTAGCAAGATTACTTTCTTTTTTATACAACGATTTATTAGTATGTGTCGATATCATTGTATGTTTACACCGAACTGTAAACATTACTTTAATAAACTCTGATGTTTGTTTTACAAAGTTATTTTTGCTATCCTTGATCTTTCGTCATTACCTGATTTAAGAATTTCTACTAAACATAATTGATTCGGTTTAGTTAGTTGAAAGACTATTTCTATATTCAAAAATAGAATAGACTAAAATTTCCAGTCCTCCCCTCCAAAATATTACTATCCCATCGCAAGCAAGCAACAACAGCGTCTCCTTTAGATTCTGAACCCCATCACATATCAACACAAATCCTAATGTGATTCTTAGCATTAAGCATCAATAAATGATATTTTTTTTATCAAAATACTATGTGTATAGAAGTTGCTATACATAATAGTATTTTGAAGGCTAGCTAATGTAGCAATTAATTTTAGCTTACTTTAACCCATTTAACCTACCCCATCAATTGCATGAAATGTTTGAGTCTGAGACACTGGACTTCTTTTCTTATTAATTAGAGAATATCCAACAATTGGAAAGGCTTCTAAGTCTAAACTTTTTTAAATTTAATTTGTACAGGGCAAAATTTATGGCCTGCTTCTGTTTCATTGATTAATGCTATTGCACTCGTTAGCCTTTACAATCTATCTATTCATATTCTATAAGGATTAATAACTACACTACACTATATAAATATAGTAAAATTAATGATGATATATTTTTAAAACAAGACAATTGCACATTTTACACAATCATAGACAACTTGATGTTATATTACTATTATACTAAGTACTACTGCAAATAATAAGATTATTCGTTAGAAGCACGTATCAACAATAGTGTTATGAAGGACCGGGGTAATTAACAAAATTAAATGATCTGTAGTAAACCTCAAGGATTGATGAGTAGGGGTGGATCATCCTGGTGTTGGTAGAATTGATCTCGCTGGGCTGACCCCTTTGACACCCATCCCAATATAAAAATTTCTTGTCTCGATCTGAAGGGAGCTACGAGCGACCTAACTCGTGTCTGCAGTCGCCTCTGCCAACAGCAGATCTCATCCATGGTCCCGAAAATAATTAAAACAAATGCATTAGATATATACTCATTCTTATCATTATTCTTAAAGGGTAAGTCAAGTAGTCAACCTAATTATTAAACCTTTGGTCCATATAACATGTAAGTAGGCACATCTAAATTTGATAATTTATAAACTAATGTCCCTGCTGGACAAAAATAAAAATAGTAGTATCTAATCAGGCAGAGTGAAATACATTTAGTAGAGGGCTTTATAATTGCTCTTTTCTAATAAGCTTATTGTAAGCATTATAATGAGATTTACATCGGTAACCATATAATACGTTTTTATTGAGAGCTTCTGCTTTAAATGTGCGATAGACCTAGCCTAATGAACTGAAGGTTCATGATGATCATGATTTACATGTATGCATTAAAATTGTAGCATAACAAAAAGTTTATACGGCGTCATAGGTACTGTCACCAACATTCCTTATTGCAGATTAAATCGTAATATGTTCTAGGGTTCACTTAACCCTTAGCTCACTACGCACTTAGCCGCTACGCTTAACTACTAGAACCTAGGGCACACTTAACCGTTAGTGCAAAACACACACCTTGCCGCTACGTTTTAATACTAAAATCTAGGGCACACTTGACCCTTAGCGCACGACACACTTAGCCGCTATTCGTAACTACTAGAATCTGGGGCACACTTTACCCTTAGCGCACGACACAACTAGCCGCTACGCTTAACTATAAGAATCTAGGATACACTTAACCCTTGGCGCACGACACAATTAGCCGCCCTGCCTAACAATAAAATTTAGGGTATACTTAACCCCAATCCTATATATGGATTGGGGTTAAGTATACCCTAAATTTTATATTTTTAAAGGCAAATATTAAATATTGGCCCATAAAACACACAACACATGCATTGATCTGATCGTAAGGTAAGTAGCCAAAGTACTTTTGTTATGAAAATCAGAAAACAACGATGGTACCACAACACCCATACCCAAGACAATATAGTAAAGTTCGTTTTCCACATTGACCCGACCGGGAATCGAACCCAGAACCTCAGATATGGCAGCGGCGCCATAGACAGTCCGATGAGCTCGCCTCTCGGCTACGAAGGCCGTCTTTTTTTTGGGGAACAACTATCATCATTGTTTTATTTGAGACTTTTCGAGTTTTTAAACCTAGTCAGGGAAGTGACATGTTTTGCGCTTTAGTTTAGCTCAAAAATGTTGCAAAATTGTGTATATTCTATTAAAGCAATGAAATGAATAGTGGCACACATGGCCTTAAATCATTGCTACACGTCACAACTACACGTTAAATAACTACATGTCTCACTGCTCTGTAGCTTTCATCGAATACTCAAAAGCTGGCCTACTCTATTTACACAACTGCTACAAGTTATGGATGCTCCTATAATAATTAGTAGTAAGTTCTGGTGCTCCACATTATGTCAGTAAAAGTTTATAATAAACTACCACCATATATAAAAAAAACAAAGAAGGATACTAAATTTCACAGAACATTGGAAGAGTACTTGATGCAAAAAAGTTTCTTTTGGGCATTGTATAAATTTTAATTTACGATTTTTTGTCTCTATTACCTTAAATTGTAATGCCCTAACAGGGATCATTTTGAGGACATGTTAATTTTTTTTTGACCTTATGTACCAAATGAAAGCAATAAGATTATGATTATGACTACTTAGTTAGCTTATAAATTCTTATTTTCGTTTGGACATCACACTTAACTAGTCCCAAAAACAAAGATCGACACACTAATCTGCCTCAAAAGAAGAATTAACTTATATACAGATATGCTGGTATTGTGTCGGAGACTAGGTACCCCTTTAGTACTGAAACACTTTTGGTAGTTTCAAATTAAGGCGCGTCTAGAATGTGCCAGTATGGGTGGTGATAGTCCCGACCACATGCAAGCGCGTCCCGTTACAAAAACTTTCAAATATCGCGCTTCCGATTTCGTTAAAATGATCAGTTGGTAGCCTCGAATAAACGAATATATAATAAGTTATTATGAAAGAATAATTATCTACATTATCGTAATACGAGTGCTTTGAATTGAGAAAGTATCATCAGAGAGTAGCCCCGACCATATACAAGCTCAACACAATATACTAAAAAACATACGTTTTCAATTATGTTAATACTATCGGAGGGTAACCCCGATCACGTACGAACAATTATTAAAACAACCGTACTCAGTACCGTGCCTGTTCCGTCGAAAAGTATAACCATGTCCAAACACTTTCCAGATACAAATGTGGTTTATAATAAAATAATAATTAGATAGGTAGATTAAAATAAATGAGTATCAAATTATGTTAGTATTATCGGAGGGTAGCCCCGACCATATACGAACACAATTTCAAATTCAAACACCTGTGCTGTGCATTGTGCCCGTTCTATTAGAGAGTAGCCCCGACCATGATCGGAGCACAATACCGCACACATGAATTAAAAAATTACCCTTCAGACTTAGGGATTGTATTTAAAACTTATAATTTCTTTAGGTACTTACATACAATTCAATTTTAAATAATTTAACATACCTTTGACTTATGTGGGCTGAAGATCACGGTGCCAATTCTGAGATGTGGTAAATGATACTACTGCCGAAGTTCTTACTTGGATTTATTTAACATGACTTGCCATATTAACTTATTACAAACTCTCCACTTCCTAAATTAGAAAGTATGTCCCTACATTAATGATTACTTCGACTGACATAGTAACTGCTTAGCAACTGCCTACTTCAAATGCTCACGAGCAACTGACCGAGTAGCGATCTCTACCGATACTACTGCGGTGTTTCCCCACCACAACTCAATTACGTCATGTCTTTTTCCCGGTCGACCAGTTAGTGTTGCCAACATTTGATTAAAATATACCGAATCACGACAGGACCAACATCAAAATCACAAAAAAGTTGTCTTCCCATAAAAATTGTTTCAAAAGGAGTTTTTTTAGATTTTGAAGGTTGTCTTATAATAAAAGTTAGTATATTTGAGCTTTTAGATCGAACAGGCTTTTTGCTACACCTTGTTTAGGCGCTCTTTCGGGAAAAAAAAATACATCAACTAGTCAGCGGTTTATTATGGGACGTATTTTTTTTTTGTGAAATGTTCCCTTAAAAAAATTGTCATAATTATTTAAGTAGTAAAATTACACCGGTAAAAAGATAACTGAGACAGCTAACCTCCAAAAAAATTGTTAATTTCGATGCTACGAGAAAACATAGCAAGCTATCTGTCTAACGCTTAAACCAAATAATGCGAAATAATCCCCTTCTATCCCAAGAAAAAGGTGGGATTTATGTTCAGATAAAACATGGCTAGCCTTTGAGCCTTGGATATTGTTCTTAAACTTTTAAAGCTTGCTGTTATTGCTGGATTAGATTGCAAATTTTAATCAAGCGTTTCTGTAAATTGTAAAAATTCTAATAATTTTTCTTAAATACATATTACATTTTCTTTATAAGATCAATAAACTAGAACATTGTAACCGGGTATAATAGAAACCATGTCTCAGCAAACATGGTGTTGGACGCTACCCAGCTCGATGGACCGATGACCTTACAAAGATGGCTACCCGGCTAGGTGAGCTCCGTTGATGATGTTAATCAATAATACCTCTATTTTATGGAACACAAACAATTTATAACTCTTCAATTAAATCTAGAATTGACACAATTAAGTAAGTTCTGGATGCAGGCCGCTTTCAAACGGCCAATCTAGAAGTCACTGGGGGAGGCCTATGTTCAGCAGTGGACGTGGCTGTGGCTGAAATGATGATGATGATGATGAAATTAAACTTATTCACACAACAAAATATAAATAAAAACCTTTTTTATTTAAAATGCACTGCTTTGTTTTGTTCATTCTTGTTGAAGACAAAATTAAGCACTCGGTGACAGATTTGTTGCTCCAATAGGTACTACGAAAGTATCGTTTATTATCTTATGGGGCGTTAAGCAATTTGCCTTATAAATCAAGAAAATACCTTTAAAGTATTTCTTTAACCCCAATTTCCTAACACCTAACACAAGAGATCTAATTTAGACCGGTTAACCGGTTCGGTGCTCGTCGATATCCGGATTACCGGAATTTGCGGCGTGACACTAACAAGGGTTGCGTTGTCGCAGCGACGGTCCGACGCGCTGACTGCATGGACGAACGCTTGGCCATTTAAATAGGACCCGGCTTAAAAGTTTTGAAGTTAGTTGACGTTAATGATTACTGCGTACTTGGAAATACTTAGAATAGTCTCAAAAATATGAAAATGACTAGATGTTGCCCGCGATCTCGCTTGCGTGGTCTTCAGTTTATTTAATATATCCCACAGGAACATTTAACCGGGATAAAAGTATCCTTTATGATAATCCAGATCATATTCTATAAGTTTGTAAATTTTATCCAAATTCGTTAAGTAGTTTTTGCGTGAGAAATAAAACACATCCATACACCCATATTTACAAACTTTCGCATTTATAATAAAAGTAATGTTGAGGTATGATACTATTATATAGAAAGGTAAATAAAAATATTCCTACTCATTCTTTTGAATGACTATTTTGTTATTTCCATGGAAAACTATACTATTTAACTAGTTACACTATGTATCTATAGAACAGAATGATATGGTGTAGATACCCTAAATTAATTTCGTTTATAAAACTATTAATTAATAATCCTCCTAACCGAGTTCGGTTACGGCGACCACTTCTACTCCCCTATTTTGCTGCTGTCAATCATGTGTATGTACCCAACTTTACTGACAAAGGCACGCGTACATTGAGGACCTGTTAGCACACCGTTATTAAAAATATAATTGATAGCCGCAGGTGGTCGGACTCAATTCATCTTGTCGTCAAGATCAGAAAGCGGGCGGAATTCAAAGTATTTAGTTAGCGGTTACGTAAATACGTCACCTCAGATTTTTACTAACATTAAAAATGATAATCAAATTCTAAGTAAGAACTTAATTTTGCTGCAATCTGACGGTTTTTTAATGATAAGGTCTGATTATTTTGTATAAAAAAAACAAGTAATAATGAATACATAGTGCTACGTTTGGTGCGACCGATTAAGGCCACACCACGCACATACGAAAATAAAATAACAACAATGAAAATGATACAGAAAAAATATAATGAAAGTAAAATTAAAATAGGAACAAAAATAAATATTTTGTGTTGTGTGGCTTGCGTGGGGAATTTTAATTGAGAATGCAAAAAAAACTTATTTATTGAACAACTAATTAAATTACACAGAATTTAGAGGTATGAAATTCCAAACCGGTTAACAGAATAATTTATATAAAAAATATACAATGAACGGGCTTATCGAAAAGTAAAAAAACAATAACGAAGGTGCCGGCGCCGTATAGTCGCCCTTATCCTTTGCAGTCGGATTAAATAGTCGTTGCTATCGCAGGATCGTTTCTTTTCCTCGCAGAAGTCGTTGCTAGCGCAGGATCGTTCCTTTCCAACAAAATGAAATGAAATTATTTACTCCGTATGTAGGCCCTCCTCCGGGCACTTATACACGTCCCAAAATATAACTTAGCCCTACCACTGGGTGCTGGAACTAGCACCTACTCGTAGCAGGTCAATTTGGTGCTAATTAAAGCTAGCGCTTCGGCAGGTAGGGGGGAGAACCCGTAGACCGAGTCCTTTGTTGATACTATAACAAAGAACACTCCTACTTAATACTAAGGAAAACAAAGATTACAAATATGAACATCTTGAGAGCTTTTACATTATGGCAAAATGAAGTACAATTTGATGGTAGACTATGGATAACTAATAAACTAAAAACTGCACAAGCAAAGTCACGGGAAATTGCTAGTTCTTAGATAAATTAGCTCTGATAAATTAAGACGGATCGCTCACACGATCAGTAGTTGAGCGACACGCCATACAATTTTATTACATTAAATGAGTTTACGAAACTTACCAGTAATGAACTTCACGATATATTATGCATCGAGCAAACCACACAACTGTCCATTTTCTCTTTAGGACAGACATTCTTTACATGACAGACATGCTCATTCAAAATGTTAATTAAAAAGAAAATTATTATAGGTGGCCAGGAAAAAATAAATAAAAAGCTTAACTTCAAAAGAGTTCTGCTGCATAATGCTGCAGCAGGTACACACACGAACATTTATCGATATTACGGTGTGGGCTCAAGCTTAAAAGTTAATGTGACAAAAACATGTCGACAACTTAACTTAAACGAAGTAAACCTATAACGGTTTTGGACGCGTCAAAGATCGTTTGAACCGGTCGTCAATATCCGGAGATCCGGATTTGCGGAGGTCTGACGTTAACGAGGGTTACATTTTCTGCACCGCCGTGTTCGACGTCATATTAAGGTGGCGTGGAGTCGCCCGATTCATGGGTTATTTTAGTTTTCTTCTTAACCTGCCACTTAGACCCGATTCGACCAAGCTGTAGTAAGTTGTAACTCGAAGGTAAACCACTACTTAATCTATTAATAAGCCATTTTTTAATTTTTCCAATTACAAATCTAAGAATAAGGTGATAGACGGGTGATTTTAGCCCCCGTCGAATCCAGCCTTAGTAAGTTAAAATTAACCGTTGAACCTACGAAATTAACGATATTTAGTTAATACTCTTACGAAATAAGGGAGTTTGTACTTAAAAAAAAGGAATCCGGACAACATATACCGAAGGCTTTTTTAGATTACATAAGCGTTTTTTTCAGCTAATATTGGCTCGTAAGCGTAAAAGCGCACCTTGTGCCAGACGCGAGTTTCGTACGAGCGTAAATGCGCTCGACCCGCCGCCTCGACGCTTCGCCGCGCTTCTGTCTTCGATTCTTCGATACTAAACTTTTTTCATTTAACCTTAATAACTCAGTTCCTTAACTAATGTAAGTATACCTAATCAGTTCTTTTTGGAGTCGGTGCGAATGAACACATTTTAACTCTCAATGGCTGGCACCGATTCCAAAAAGAGCTGAATAAATATACTTAACTTAGTTAAGGAACTTAGTTATTAAGGTTAAATAAAAAAATGGTTATTATTTCTTGCTTTTCAGTTTTTCGCCGGATTATTTTTTTTGTTAATTAGTTTTTATGCTGTGACCTACTAAAGATTGCCTTTGGATTATAAATAGATTATATTTACCCTAAATTTCTGCATGTTTTTATTCAGATAGAATAATAACAAGTTTGATAAAAATGCGTTTTCAATATTTATTTTATTTTATTTCTATTAAATTCTAAAATTCCTATGCAATATGAAAATATATTCAATAACCTATCTATTCTATAGTTATTTTTTTAATGCATTGTTACCGACACATTGTACGAACATAGGTTTTGGTAAATGATATAGTCTGCATTCCGTTTCGTTCTTTCTACAAAGTAGTTCAAATGATCAAAAATATTAGTTGCTAAAGACATTTCAAACTCATCTGTGAATAAGGCGACAAGACTGTTATACATACATTAGTACCAAATATTAGATTTTATTCATTAGGCAATAGTATTGAACAATCAAGAAGCAGTTTTGACAACTTCAATTATTGACACTGACTGAAGCTTTGTAGTCCACTGGACTACAATTCTTGGCTGAAACATTTAGTTCGAGATGTGTTAGAGAACACATCTCGAACTAAATGTCTAGTACGCTAGTACATTATACCCCAATGCCTACAGGTGATTTAAATAAAAAAA
Organism: Anania fuscalis; assembly: GCA_950371115.1. Lineage (NCBI taxonomy): Eukaryota > Metazoa > Arthropoda > Insecta > Lepidoptera > Crambidae > Anania > Anania fuscalis. Next base: position 10,465,260 of record OX493349.1, read on the forward strand.
AAAACTTCATTTATCTATTGTACTATTAAGATAGAATCATTTTACTGCGGGAAAACAACCACTAAAATGTCTCGGTGTATATTTGTCTCTGGTCTGCTGTTATGGGACCGTCGCGACGTTGTTTCTGATTTCTATAACACAAGTCATTAAGCTACTTACCTTAGGATCAGAGCAATGTAAGTGATGTCATCTAATATTATTTTTAGCACCCACAAATTTCTAGAATTTCAAAACAGCCGCAATGTTACTTCGCGCCCCTTTTTAACAACCTCCAGGAGAGTACTCCCGAATATAATTGGTCCTTTGACAATGATTTAAATATAACAATTAAGCGTTGAAAGTGCCTTTTATGTGGTCTGTCTGAGGATCCGCAAATTAAGACTTATTCAAGCTGTGGGGTAATTTACAAGCAGCAGCTACTTTAATTAATTACTATTATACAGGGTGTACAAGAGAATACGACACTTCTTAAAACCACGTAATTAGCTGGTCATATACAACAACTTTTTTTATGAGAGCAACACCGTAATCGAAATTTTTCTTACTCTCAAACTTACTCGCATACCTCGATGATAATGTATGGAGCATCTGAAAATAAAATCACGACTTCCATGTTGCTTCCATAGGAAAAGTTGTTGTATATGACCAGCTGATCACGTGGTTTTAAGGAGTGTCCCATTCTTTTGTACACCCTGTGTAGGTAGGTACTAAGTACATAAACTATAGGTAAGTAAATAAATATTGAACAACATCACATTCAACCACTTGATTCTAAGTTAAAGAGCTAAATCACAGATTACGGTTGTGGTTACAGAAAAGATACAACGACAATATCTACCACAACACCCAGACCCAATACAGTAACGTTCGAACCGAAACCTGAAAAATAGCGATGCCAAGACCGGTGTGCGCGCCACTCGGCTACGGAGGTCTACTAACAATTTTTCGAGATCAAGACAGAAATGAAAGTATAATAGAATAAAAGTCGCTGACGTAGCTTGACGGATTATCAAGCTAAAAGCAGTGGGCGCGGCTCACAGAATTATAACGATCGGCCCGTATGTTGAGCGCTAGGCGAAAGTAGCGCAGAACACCATTACGATTATGTGATTGGCTAGTCGCGCGCCGCGCCTGCACCGCCGGCTGGGATTGGTTGTTAGCTCCGCGCACACGCGTCTCTGATACGACAATTGACTTGTAAGATGCGCAAAGCGATCCCTACGATTACCATAGTAACTTCGAAGCCGCGTACTGTACTGAAGGCCGATAATAAAACCAATTTATTTTTGCAAATAGACTTAAATTAAGCACTTTTACACGTCCTATTATTATTATTTTCCCTACCACTGCTTCAAGACAAGTTTATGATAAGTAGAATAGGCAGGAGTCACGTATCGGCATGCGCTGCGTAGGACGTCTTACATAAGATACACAGATGACCTGGTAAAGGTTTCAGGAAGCCTCTAGATATAGGCTGCTTAGATATGGTCAATCTGGAAATCATTAGTGGAGGAGTTCCTGGGTGAATTGATGATGATGAAAGAACTATAATAGCTAATTTGCAACTTGAACTTTTTTTAAATATTTTTAGTGTGTAATATAGTGTAGTATAGTGTAAGTTTTTTGGCTATGGTATGTAAAAAAAATGTAAGTTACATCACTAAGGACAAAAAAACTTTGGTAAATCATTATTTTTAGTCACAATATAATGTCGTGATTATTATTATATTTTGACGTTGAGCAATTAATAATACCTAAGTCAATTAACTTTGTATTTCGTTTTAGTATTCAGATAAAAGCAGACAAATAATTATGTGAAGCGTGAAACCACAGTCGTGGCAAATGTTAACGCCATTGAAGTAAATATTTTAAATCAAGATCTACAGGGTATACAAGAGAATAGGATACTCCTTAAAACCACGTGATCAGCTGGTCATATACAACAAGTTTTTCTATGGGAGTAACATTGAAATCGATAAAAAAAATTTAGCTCCCCCACAAAAACTTACTCGCATACCTCAATGATAATGTATGGAGCATCTGAAAATAAAATCACGATTTCGATGTTGCTCTGCTAGGAAAAGTTGTTGTATATGACCTGCTGATCACGTGGTTTTAAGGAGTGTCCCTTTTTTTTGTACACCCTGTATAATGACAAATAAGCACCGAGTTTCTCGCGCTGCTTCTTCTCGACGCTAGCCCAAAATTGTCCCGAAGCAGTGGTAGGGGAAAAACCGAATTATAAAAGAACTTAGTTTAAACCTATTTGCAAAAATAAATTGATTTTAATTGAATTATGGTATCTCAACGAATTAATCTATTCCGCCATCTTCTATAAACGACACCACCAATTCGCAAGTTTTAATTGCGTTTACCAGATCGTTGTTGACAATACAGATTATAACATTTATCTGATGAAAGGCATTCGCTAATTATGAATTTTGTTTGCCGTTAGCTCTAACATTGCTAATTGAGTTTCGGATTTGTTATTACTTTGCCGTTGTGTTACATTGTTCCGCTGGTTTCGTGGTAATAAAATATCTACAAAACACTTTCGCGTAAGCGTTTGAGGTACTCGTTGCTATGTGGCGGCAGCGCTTTGGTATCGATTACTAAAGTAAGCAACCAACGCCGTGGTTGTGATCGGATGGGTGACCATTCCAAATATATTTACTTAGACGACGACGTCGACCTCCGTGGCCGAGAGGCGAGCATGCCGGACTTTAAATGGCGCCGCCATCTCTGAGGTCCCGGGTTCGATCCCCGGTCGGGTCAATGTAGAAAATGAACTTTTTTATATTGGCTCGGGTCTGGGTGTTGTGGTACCGTCGTTGTTTCTGATTTCTATAACACAAGTGCTTTAGCTACTTACCTTAGGATGAGAGCAATGTATGTAATGTTGTCCAATATTTATTTTTATTTTATTTTAAATATTTAGTGTTATTTATCACGAGCATATTCTCGACAGTATCGACACTATTGATAGTATCGATATACCTATCGACACTATTTGCTTTTGCTCGACTATCGAGAGTCTATCGATAGACTATCTTAGTGGACTATTGAGCAGCAACCAACACTAGTTGAGTTGAAATTACCCAACTAGTGACGTCATCTTCATCATAAATACACAGTCAGCAGTTGTTTTTCCACTGCTAATAATACTTTGTAAATAATGTCAAAGTCAGACTCTCAGTTTAATGTCTTTGAAACATTTTTTTTACCCTCAATTTTTTGTCTAGTCTAGACAAGCATAGGTTAAATTTATTTCGTCTTTACATACCAACAGTATCGTATTCTCAGAGGTGTATTCATCTGGAGATTAAATATAATTGAATTGACGATAGTCAAATAAATACCTTTCTAGGAATTGTTTTTATTTTATGCACACTTTTGCAATTGTTGTTAGGAGTCTTTATATAATATATTTTGTGCAGGACGATTGATATGCGTTTACAAAACTGCAACATACTGTTAAGTTCCTTCGGTGGTGTAGATGTAGGAGATGTTATTTAAATGAATAAACAACATTCAGTCGAATTGAGAACCTACTCCTTTTTTAGGGTTCCGTAGCCAAATGGCAAAAAACGGAACCCTTATGGATTCGTCATGTCTGTCTGTCCGTCCGTATGTCACAGCCACTTTTTTGAAGTCGTTTAATAAATTAATGTGTTCACAGATTCTTTGATTGGATTCATTCCAGAGAAAACAAGTAGAGAGTGTTTGTTCACGCCGCCTAACCAATCGGAGCGCTCTTAGGTGGCGTGATACATCGTACGATGCTGTAAACCAATCAAAGAAGCCTGAAGAAAACTGGTGGTCGTCGCGCCCCGTCCGAGCACCTACGACACAGAGGCTCTTTTTAGACTCCAGCTCTCCGCACGCGGCGCCACTATTTCCTCCCTATTTAATTTCGGGTTATGCGCATAACCCGACCTTTCAAGTTGTTTAATGTAATTAGAGTAATTACTAATAAAATATATATTTAATTTAGTCAAAGCCTAGTTTTTCTAGTCCCATAGTAGACAGTGTTTGTTACCGTTTTTGTTAGTGAATTGTATAAAAATGTCGTTTTATTTAAATACACCTTTAGATTATTTCTGTCTAGCCAATTTATTATTTTACGAATAGTTTCATTTTTGTTGTTTATAAAGCCCTAGTTCATGAAATACCCCACAATTCACGGTTAACTCAATTCAAAATTTGGACTGCCGTTCCTTGCATAAAGACCCTGTTTTTTTATAATTGATAACAGATGTATAGTTTTTACATTTTTTTCTGGAAAATTCAATTCGGACGGAAAGTGATTTAGGTTATGTTTTTGTATTTTTTTTTATGAAAGTATAAACCAATTGAGGAAACTTATTTGAATTAAAAAAGAAAGTAGTTTTATTTTTATCTTTGACATGACGATTACTTTGGAAGCCTGTAACAAATATATTCACTCACACATTCACATTTGATATTTTCTGTCAGTAAAATCTATGTAATTTTTCACGCACAGACACGGAACACACATATACACCACTGATCAAATAATACTACGTAGAATATACACGTGCGCAAACTCTGTGACGTCAGATGTAAGCTTCTCCGTGCTTAGAGGTAGTATTATGGCAAATTCATTTTTTTTTTTTGTAAAAATAAAGGTCATATTGTAATTTTAAGTGATGAAAATAGCAAATACAGTTTCTAAGAGTAAAATCTCCAAATGGTTTTGGAATTAGTATAGGTAAATATTTTTCTTTACATACCGAATTCTATGTGCACTGCACAACCTTAATATGGCTTAGAGGTTTGCACCGGAGCACAGATCTCCGGAGAATCTCCGGTGAATCACCGGTGAAAGTAATCGGAGAAATCTCCGGAGAAAAACCGGTTTGTCTCCGGTTATTTCGGTTTATAGAGACGATTAATAGAAATATTAATTTATTGATAACCGTTGGATTCGTCGATTGACCTCCTTCTCAAAATTGGACCTACCCAACTGGATCACTTGTCCCAGCCCCCAGGGACATATTATTTCTAATCATATTTTTCTTGATTTTATTTGTTCTTCTTTTTAAAGACTTCTATGATTTTTGGTTAGTTATTTAGTCGCACGGATATAATTTTAATATTTAAAATTGATTAATCACATAACTTTTTGCTTAAAATTCCCTTTTTAAATCATAATTTTCATTCAATAAAGACTATTTTCGTTTATTTACTGCTTTTTTTTGTCCAATCCCATAAATAAATTTATGTAAGTTATATCTTTCATTACAAACTTTAAATTTCACAATATTAACGATCCTTAACTGAATAGAGGCTAAATTTCAAATTATACAACAAAATTCTCCGGAGATCTCCGGAGATTTTCCGGAGATCAGCCAATCACCGGTGAATTTCTCCGGTTCCCGAGATTCCGCTCCGGAGCAAACCACTAATATGGCTGGCTAGACTGGCTGACTAGATAAGAGGGCTTTTATACATAAAGTACTACGATTTTCCAAAATCTTCAAGCTATAATATTGCGTCTGAGTGGACAGAAAAATAGATTTAATATTTGATATTGAATGTTGGCATTCATTAATGAATTGGAAAGGTTCAAAAGGTTGAATTGTGCACGAAGGTTCTAGAATTACTGACTCGTAAAGAACTGCGAAGTATCGTTTACTCTGCGAGATAATATTTTGCAATAATAGCAAAGTTTGCGGTCGTTGCAAAAATAATATTACTTGAAAACGTGCATTCTGACTCTTGATCGATTGTTATAGTATTTTATTTTGTATACTTTTTGCGGAAAATTAATTGGCTGTCAAACTTAAACTAATTAATTGGAATATTCAGTGTCAAAGTCAGTGCAGTTTTTTTTACAATATGGCGCGGCAGTCTTCTACTACTAACAGTGCAAAATGTGTAAATGTCGATTCATAATTATAATTTTAGCCTTAGGAGGTCTTTTGAACATAGGCCTTCCTCACTAACTTCTACACTACTGCCGACAAACCGTAGTTTAGCAGTTAAGAAGAATTGCAAGGTTTATACTGGATGACTTTTTTTACCGTCAGGAAAAAATAACTGTGTATTCTGTACCTAAAACTATGTGATATTATGTGAGTGTGCTTATAAAATACAACTGATTTTATAAATTTTGGAATGTCCAAAAAATGCATAAACATAGAATACATCAGTGAATATGCGTTTGAGTTTTGGTCGGTTTCATATTTTTATTATTATTTTACCAATATTATTTTTTTAATGTTCAGTTAGTCAAAATTAACTTAGAATTAGATGGTTATAAAGATAAATAGTTGATAAAAATTAAATAAAAAATAAACTTTTTTGTTAAATTATCATGTTATCATCACTTATATCGTTTACCTATCTCACACTTTTATTTTCTTGACGGTAAAAAAGTCATCCATTATATTGGTGGAATAAACGTTTAAAAAAAAACACTAGCTGTTGTAAACGGCCTGTCGTTTTACAATGTCGAATTTGGTCCTCAGAACGCCAGTTGGGCTTGCGTGGTGGAAAACGGTCTGAAATACCTCATGGTTAAGGTAAGACCTAAGTAAAGATGCAAAGCCGGATATTAACGATTTAAAGCATGCGGGAAAATAAATTTTTCGTTATTAACGGTTATTTAATCACATTTTATGCTTCCTTACGGTTAACAAACACCGCTAGATGGTGCTAGTGGCTTGAAAGCGCTGTGCAAGTTATAAATATATTATAGATTTTTTATACGTTAAATGAATTAAAAAAAAACAACTAACAGTACTATTTTCATAGGTTGATGTCGGATAACTAACCGTTATTAACCGCATCTTGTAACCAGAAACTTGGTTAAAAACCGGTAGCTAACGGATTTTTTACCATTATAGACCTGAGCCTTACAAGTGTGACTTACATAAGCATACTTACTTGACATTTTTCTTTTTACGTCTGTCCAGCAGCTAGTGTTGTCCGTCCCCTCTTTCACTGTGTACTATCTATATATATATCTATCCTGTATGTATGATATAGTTTCTGTAGCTAGTTACTAAGAGGAGAAGGTAATTAGTCGGACGCGAGGCGTGCGTGACCTGTCTACCTCACTCGGGCTATACTCATAGAGAATTATCTGAGTTGTGTAGGGGATCGCTTTATGCAGTAGTGAAAACTGCAGGAATAAATCTGTTTTTTTTTTGGAAGATGGTGTTTAATTTAAATTCAAATTCAATCGTTTATTTTCAAGAATACGTCATACATGCAATTTATAACGAATAACTTAAAAGCATCATTTGTCCATGTATTCAGCCTGCATACAGGCGTGCAAATATTAATGATAAAATTACAATAAACAAAATACAATATATAATGTCATACTACTCTAATTATTGACAACTAATTATCAATTTACCATCTTTAACCTTTTAACGAGCGGCTGGATGTAGCTCACTTCGAGACGGTCGTTAAAAAAAATATTGGTCAAGGCCTATGTTTAGCAGTAGACGTCCTGTGGCCGAAATGATGATGATAAAAATACTGTTGTGAAAATTAGTTAAACGCAATGATTTAATGAGTGTTTGAAATAGAAGGGAATGTAGTTTTGACAAAATAAGGCAAATATACAGGGTGTTAGGTAAATGCCAATATCAAGCCGTAACTAGCCTATGTTAACACATGCATGTAAGTAGTACCTATGGTGAAGTCAGAACTTCATATTTTTAGTAAAATTTTCATACAAATAAAAAAAAAAAACTTATTTGTATAAAAATATTTTTTTCAAAAATGAAGCTTCAAATTCTGTCTTCACTTTAATATTTATATGCTTAATAATGTTAACATGGGATAGTTTTGGCTTGATATACCATTTAACTAGCACCCTGTATAATTTGTAATGATAGTTTGTAAAAATCCGTTGGGTGCTGAAATTCTTCTCACACATACTCGTGAAATTTAAGTACACCCCAAGGCTACACAATATTAACACCAAAATTAAGAAGATGTTACGCTCCTGCATAAAGCCATCCCGTAAACTCTTCGGTATTGAATTCCCGGTAAGTATAAGATCCTTTTCATGAAATTTTTTAAGTATGTACGCAATTGGAGTTGGGGAGATTTGATTACTTCCCTTAGCTGGGAAGATGTAAAATAGATACTCTTTAATGCACACTAAACAAATAAGTTACAGTTGAAATTTACAGATAAAGATGTACAATTTAGGCGGTCTTATCACTAAAAAGCGATCTCTTCCAGACAACCTTCAGGCATCTGCCTACAACTACACTACACCACAACTATAAAGAAAATATGGTGTGACTGTCACTCTAGTCTGCCTAATATTTAAGTTATATCGAATCATTAAGTTTTCTGTTAGATAATCTTATTATTATTTTCTAGTTTAGAGTAATCCTGTGAATAGCTAGAAAAATATATTTCAAATCAACCAAACATAGACAGACAGACAAATGGACAAGACAAAACTAAAAGTGTTCTTTGTCTACAGAACCCTTAAAATGATGGCGTCACAAAAACATATCCAATGTTCAAAAATATGATCAAACTGAATAACAAATGAGCCATGAAGAGTTTGCGCAATATGAAAGCTCCTAGCTATCAACCTCTTATAATCACTGCTATAAAAATTCATATCCGACCGTTGTTTTAATATATTTGAGTATTCATGAGGAGTACGTGTTATGAAAACTCATGAGGTTTGTTGTGCCTTTTGGCTTGACTTTATGAGGTTGTATGTAGACCCATAAGTAATATATAATGTAATGTAATGCGCACAGCTAAAGAGTGGAATTCCCTGCCTGCGTCTGTATTTCCGAGTGCATATAACCCGACTCTCTTTAAGTCCAGAGTGAATAGGCATCTTCTGGGCAAGCTCGCTCCATCGTAGATCCTATCTATGCTCTAGAGCAAGATTGGGGTCAAGAGTAAGCCCATCTCAAATAAAAAAAAAAAAACAAAGTTTCATGATTATGGTACTACCATGCTGAAGTTTTAAACTGTTTTGTGCACGTTTGAGTAAAAGTTGACAGACGTTTACAAGCTGGCAGGCACTGGGGGAGGCCATGTTCTGCAGTGGACGTCCTGTAGCTTAAATGATGATGATGATGTTTCTGAACTGTAAGCGATGAAATATGAATAAAAAACCTATCATGAGTAGCGTTCCGTAGTTCAAGTACATTTTATAAGTTGCTTTAATATTATTCATTAATTTGTAAAGCCTGCCTTTCTTTTATAGTTTTCCTTTGAACTTCTTTAGGGTACTTTGGATTATGTGGCAATGACCTGGGCATGGGTGTAGAATGGATAGTAATCGATGAATAAAGATAATAAAAGAGCCTCGTAAAGGGCAAATACAGAAAGGAGCTTTAAGCCATATTTTTAGATATATGTGGTTCGGATTAGAGAGGCCAAGTTAGGCAGGGAGAAAATATAAATGATTGAGAAATAGACGACTTCCATAAAATCAATTTTAATCATCATCATCATTTCGGACAAAGGACGACGTCCTAAACATAGGCCTTTCCTAATGATTTCTTGATTGGCCGGCTGGAAGGGGTCTGCATCCAGCGGCTTCCTGCAACCTTTACCAGGGCGTTCTACGCTGCGCTGGCTGGTACGTTGCCTCCTAAACAAAACTGAACCCGCGACTTTAAGTATTTGTTAGGGACCGGCTATTAGATCAACCTTTATTTCAATGGTTAATAAACTTTTAAGAAAGGGTCGGAAAGGAGGCCTCATACCGGCAAGCGCAGCGTGAGACATCCACACACAAAGTGGACAGACGACCTGGTAAAGGTTGCAGGAAGCCACTTGACTGGATGCAGAACGTTTCCGACCGGCCGATTTGGAAGTTACTGGGGAGGCATATGTTCAGTTCAGTGGACGTTTAGTGGACGTTCTCTGGCTGAAATGATGATGATGAAACTTTTTAATATTGTATATTTTTAGGTTTCCGAACACCCAAGTAAAAAAACTCCTACCACGCGAGTACAACTCACACTTGGCCGGTTTTCTGTCTTTTCTTGTCTTTTGTTCACTGTCAAGGCTGTTTTGAGTTCCTTGTTATTTATATTTTTCAATATTTTAATCTGTCGTTTGTTAATATTTACTTTAAGCCTTTTAATCCTAATTCTTTAATAAGTTAATAATGTGCCTTAGGTTCATTTCATAGTGGGTCCAGTTGACATCGAACATTATGTTATTTAGAAACAACAGTACTCCATCTTTTATGAAAAATTACGTTAAGCAGTCTTTACAAGAAGAATAATACGAGTCGATATGAAAAAGCTACAGACGTCTGACTTATTGCATAAATTAATAGTTAATGAACACGTGTAGCGTTCATGGATTTTGAAACGTTCGAATTCCAATTCGCATACGATATCCTAAAATCGTATACAATTTCCAGCAGGATTTTGCGATTCTTGTGCATTCGTATGTGTTGGAATTCGAGTGCTTCAAAAATACATCTCCTGTTCTAAGCCAACCAACCGTGGGTTGTAGTTTAACATCGAGGCATTGGTTTTTGTTATTTTTTTTTGCTTGCGTATTTCCTAATGTCATATTTAGCTGAAAGCTTATATTATGACATAAGAAGTTTTGGTTTTTTTGTAAGTCATTTCCGATTCTGCTTTCAATCTGATTTTGGCAGGGACATTTAGACAAGAATATTAGATGACCCTGAAAATAGCGCAATTAAAATGAGAACTACCTATATCTAGCAGTAATATAATATATAGATTCTGCATAAAATATAGGTACTTGAAGTAAACATTTTAGGAATAGGATACTTGAAAATTTATGGCCTTACTACAAAAAGATAGACTCGTGTTGAACGCTTGTCTAAAGATTAGTCAACCAATTTGAAATGGTGACAAATCAGATATTAGAGACATATTACTAACAAACATTTCAAATTGGTTGGCTAATCTTTATACAAGTGTTTAACACTAGTCTATCTTTTTGTAGTAAGGCCCTTACTGTTTAAGAAACATCAGCTTGTTTTTTTGTCACAAAACGTAAACTGTAAACAGTCCTCTAGCGTTTGTTAATTTGTTTTAAGCTCTACTAATTAATAAAACCTTGTGTTGCACACTTTCAACATAAAGCACTTTTCGTCCACAGTTTATACGAAACTTTTGGTGCCTCACGTTACCGAGCTACATTTTGACGTAAACTGTGTGTAAAATTACATCATCAAACCTTTATATGCAGGAGAAATAACGCATCTACTGCTTATGGGACAGTCAATAGGTTTTGTCCTCAGATCAGAGAAACTAATATTTCTATGGTTTTGTCAGAAAACAGTGGCTTTAGCAACTGATTTCCAACAAGGTTTTACCTATTAAAAAACCTACGGCGTACCTCGATGTCGACCTAATATGTTGATGGTGCAAGGGAACATGTAAGGCCGATTTTATGTAATCACCCTCGTAAGACGTTATCAAACCCTGTGTGTGCTGTGGCCCTAAGTTAGTAGCTTAAGAACTTGTGATAGAAATCAGAAACAACGACGGTACCACAACTCCCAGACACGAGACAATATAGAATAGTTCGTTTTCTACATTGAACCGACCAGGAATCATACCTGGGACCCGCATGCTAGTGATGTCTGTGGCTTCGAAATGTAACCGTTGTTAAGCATTTCGTATTGATATTTTGTTACCCAATTAATTAAATTAAAAATATATAGATATTGATGTCTGAAATGTTACTTATTTCATTTTATGTTTCTGTAAGAGAATTAACTATATTTGTTTCGTATTTTTTATAATAGGTAAAACCTTGTTGGAAAACAGTTTTAGCAACTGATTTCCAACGTCGACCTAATATATCGATGGTACAAGGGAACATGTAAGGCCGATTTTATGTAATCACCCTCGTAAGACATTATCAAACCTAACCATTTTAGCTTATCCTATTGTAAATTAATGAATAAATATTGGATATTACAGACATTGCTGTGGCCCTAAGTTAGTGGCTTAAGCAATTGTGATAGAAATCAGAAACAACGACGGTACCACAACTCCCAGACCCGAGACAATATAGAAAAGTTCGTTTTCTACATTGAACCGACCAGGAATCATACCTGGGACCCGCATGATAGTGATGTCTGTGGCTTCGAAATGTAACCGTTGTTAAGCATTTCGTATTGATATTTCTTACCCAATTAATTAAACTTAAATTCAAAATATATAAATATTGATGTCTGAAATGTTACCTATTTCATTTTATGTTTCTGTAAGAGAATTATCTATTATAATTTTTTTTTTTGTTTTTAGCAATTCCATGCAAGATTTAATTGAAGATAAATAACACTTGAAAAAAATCATCGACCTCAGGTGGGACTCAAACCCACGTCCCATCGCATACCGGGCGAGTGCTTTGACCACTAAGCTACCGAGGACGTCACGTGACAAGATGAAATTCCTCAAGTGTTTTTTCTCGCTGTCAAAGCCAGCGTATTCTGATCAATGTTGTAGCTATATGTATAGCTGAGTAGTATACTACCTTCAACACCCTATAGAAATATTTTTACAAATATTTGACTATTGGTTAAGGTCACGTGACGTCCTCGGTAGCTTAGTGGTCAAAGCACTCGCCCGGTATGCGATGGGACGTGGGTTCGAGTCCCACCTGAGGTCGATGATTTTTTTTCAAGTGTTATTTATCTAGAATTATCTATATTTACATATTAAATATGTATTTTGTTACTGGTAATTATTATCGTTAAAATTCTTACATTGAGAACATCTAGCATCTCGAAGCCTACTACGTAAGTCTGCCTATCGTTCGTTCGGACTTAATAATCTATCAAATAAAATGTCCATTCACTTGTGTCAAACCTTTGACAATTAGTGAACTATTGACGGCTAGTTTGAGGTCATATTTTGTTAAAGGAGATCTTCTTCTCCGTGTATCAAGGAGATGGTAATTTAAATCTGGGCGGTAACCATGAACTCTTAAAACAATCTCAAATCTGTCAAACATTATCATTTCTGACAAATTTTGTATGAAATGACGTACCAAAATTGACAGATTTGACAACTTTGAGATTGTTTTAAGAGTTCATGGTTATGGCCCTGTTAGTTTTATACTATAGTTTATACGTCCGAACGAATTAAACATTTTCGTAGTAAGCCTCCTGAATCTGTTAAACTAAGCTTTTATACAGCTCGTTAAATTCTACTGTTTGACATGTTGTGTATGTATGTTAGCATTATTTAAAGCTGTTATTAATATGTTGGAATTCATTTTTAACAAATAACTTAAGTAAGTATACAAATTTTACTGTTAAATCAAAATAAAAAAATCAAGACAAAATAAAATATCGACATTTCACGCTAACAACCCTATCTTTCGTGTAATTCGGTTTACGTTTAGCTGCCATAATTGAGGGTCGTATGAAATGTAACATGTCAATCGTGTCACCCTTTTGTTCTCTACCCTGTTACCTACGAAGCTTTTAATTTGTGAGCTTTTTAAACTGACTCGTGTAAAGGAAATTTGTAAAAGGATTTCTTTTGGTTGATGTTCGTTTTTGCTTTTGTCATGTATGTAGATTCTTTGATATTTTATTAATTAGGGTGGCGATGCTGCAGTGTGGAAGATATTGTCACTCTTTTAAAAATAACAGTTATTCAACTCTTATTTACTCTTATGAATATTGATGTTTATTTAGTTCAAAAGGTGATGAAAACCCCCCCCCCCCACCCCATCCTTTTTTGAAGTCATTTGTTATAGCGTTTAATAGGTAGATAAACCATCCTTTTCACACTTATTATGGTAATGATAGTCATCGGCATAATTAAACGCAGGGTTTAAATTTTCAAATCATATAATCCCAGTCATAAACGAAACATTTAGCGTTAAATCATGTTTGCAATTTAAATCCACGGTGTGTGCGGAATAATCACCTTTTGATGTTACTGTTTTAGTCCTGACCCCAAAACGTAGGTGCTCGAATTGCATAATATCATTTGCTGTCCACCCTAATTAGTTTTGGAGTTAGATCAGTTAATTCGTGTAATGGATAGAAATCAAATGACTAGTGTTTTGGCGTTAGAATTAACAAGCGGTTATTAGCCGGTTTACGTCTTTGAGTCCTAATATTATAAATTAAATGCGAAGTTTGAGGGATGGCGGGGATTAATGTTTGTTACTTTTTCACGCAAAAAGTAATGAACGAATTTTGGTAAAATTTAAAAAATAAAATTAAAAATATTGTACAACATCACATACATTGCTCTGATCTTAAGCTAAAGCACTTGACGTGTTATAGAAATCAGAACTAACATACATTTGTAATAAATCTTAAAAAACAGTCTTTATTAACTATTTTATTTAATTTATTTTATAATATGTACCAATAAATTTTTACGAGCCCTTGGGCAAGTCCGACTCGCACTTGCCCGTTTTTTTTCAAAAACAACGACGGTACCACAACATTCAGACCCGAGACCGTATATTGTCTAAAAAGTTCCCTTTACTACATTGACCCAACCGGGGATCGAGCTTGGAACCTCAGAGATGGCGACGCAATATACAGTCCGGGGTGCTTGCCTCTCAGCTACGGAGGTCGTCATTATAATCATATTGTTATTTAAAAAAAAATACAAAAAAAAACTTTGTAATTGAGTTTTTTTTTTCAAAATTATGATATCAATTTTCTTTCTTCTTTCCTTTTATTCATTTGATAGCACATACATTTTTCGCCTTTATAAGGTAACTAGCTGTTTCCCGCAACTTCGTTCGTGTGGTTGTTTGTTTATTCATAAAAAATGTAATAGAGGTGGCTCATTTCGGATAATACTTCTCATTCTACTTCTCATACTTCTAATCAGTGCCATCTATATTGAAATTTCTCGTATCCCTAAGAAATGGTGCATCTTCGGAATTTGAAAGTAGCCTTTGTTCATAAAAAATAATGTAGGATTCTAATGGTGAAAGAATTTTCAAATCGGTCCAGTAGTTTTGGACCCAATTCAACCCAAGTAAACAAACGATCAAATATTTCCTCTAATAGTAGTTTAAATAACCTAACATATAGATCTATAGAATGCTATATTCCAGGGGGCCTAGTACGAAAATGTATCTTTCGTTCGGTCCTATAAACCTAAAAGATTAAAATGGCCAGCCTCATGTGTCAATCCTTTGATAAAATATGACCAACTCAATCTAACCGTGTAAAAAACCCGACCGTTTTCAATTGTTCATAAACTGTCAAACCTTTGATACGGGTGAATTTATGTTTTAATTTGATCGGATAATACGACCGACCGAACGATAGGTTTTCGTATTAGCCCTCCTGGATTGTTAATAACCTTATCCATAGAATAACCCACACTTACCGCTAGAACAGAAAAGCTAAGATCCCACTGATCTCCTTAACAAGTCCATTGTCAAAGTTATAAGCCAATTACTTGCAACCCCGCGGGAACGTTGATGAACTAATTCCA
The DNA here is from genome assembly GCA_950371115.1 of Anania fuscalis. Taxonomy (NCBI): domain Eukaryota; kingdom Metazoa; phylum Arthropoda; class Insecta; order Lepidoptera; family Crambidae; genus Anania; species Anania fuscalis. Next base: position 10,480,709 of record OX493349.1, read on the forward strand.
AAACTTACGGTTTTCTAACGAACTTCTTTGATATCCGATAAAGAAGAATCGCTGTAAGTTCTTAACAGTTTGAGTATCTTAACAAGTTGAGCTATTATGCTTTACGACAAATAATCTATATAGTATTGTTTTTAGTACAATTAAGTAATTATTGTGAATTGTCTTTTGTTTTATTATTTCCATGCAGAAAACATTTTCGCTCAATGACTTGTCAGTGATCAGCCTTACAGCATTAGAGCGCCGTCACACAGGCAACAGAAGAGTAGCCATTTTGTCAAGAAATTGTATCGCTACTCTAATTAAAGGGTACAAATCATTGAGACTTGATTCCTATTTTTTAACCGACGAAAAAAACGGAGGAGGTTCTCAAGTCGTCGTACTTATTATGCAATATTTATTATTATTATTTTCTTTAGACCAAAATCCTCTCGCCTCTTGGGCGGTGACTGGCAATAGCATAGTTGGCCGGAATCAGGGCAAAAGATAGATAAATCGGCGGACGATGCGTATTATTATTATTCACATCATTTATTTTTACTCTTAAGTTTTATTTTTTACAATATTTTATACGTATGAGAGATAAATACATTAAAAAAACATTATAAAAAATATAAACCTAGATTTTCGCCAGCAGCCGGAGCAATGCTCAAAGCTACCGGTGATTAGGGCTGCAGATTGAGGAACCTCCTGACAATACGTGCCGTATCGAGCAGAACTGCCTTCTGTATCTGACGCTTGATCCAACTGTCAAGCGAGAGCCTCTTGAGATGTTGATCGAGACTCTTTGCTATAAGGCCATTCGCCGAGACGAATATCGGTACAATGATTGTTGAGTCAAACTCTCACATGACGGCAACCTCATGAGCCAAGTCAAGGTACTTGCTGAGTTTTTCTTTCTCAGCTTTCACGAGATTTTTGTCATGCGGGATGGTGACGTCAACAAGCATTGCTAGTCGTTGACTAATAAACTAAACTAATAGGTCAGGGAAAACTTATATCCTATTTATATTATAAATGTGAAAGTTTGTGAGGATTGATGTAGTGTTTAATAAAAATATAACCCTCGTCTGGCAGTCGGGTAAAAAGTAGTGGGGTGTCCACGCTGCAGTGGACTGTGCCATCCCAGTGACAGTTTTTACGCCACTTATTTGAAGTTGTTCAAGTTAAAATTAATTCAAGTTTTTATTTTTTATTTTTAAACAGGTTCTGATTTTTAAGGAGGCGAGTATGGTTATCATTACCGACAAAATTTTTTTTGGAACCTACATTAAAATACATTTGTTTTTCTATTCCTCCATAATATATGATAAGAAACTAATTCTCTATATCGATGATAAAAATGTGTTCTTGATTTTGATGTCGACCGCATAGTAGGTAAAAGTTGTTTATAAAACCAAATTATTTTTGCAAATAGGCTTAAACTAAGCACTTTTACACGTCCCAATATTTTTTTCCCTACCACTGCTTCGGGACAAGTTTGGGCTAGTATGTTTTATCAGACCACCACATTCCGTCACCACATTCGCCTCCTTAAAATTGCCTACTGATTAAAACCACAAGTATCAAATGTACAAATGGAACCATGTCCTAAGTTTTGAAGAAAAAAAAGGTATATATCCTGTATATTAATTTGATTAAACTGTGCTAATTGATCCAACATAATTGTGTTTGTATTTAATCGAAGCAGCAAAGCGATAGGTTGAAACAGTCAAACAGCACAGATAAATATCTGTTTTCCATCGGCTCTGCGAGGACAGTTTGTCTTGCATTGCGTTGTTTGTCGAGTCTGGAACATCGGAATGCTTTTTGTTATTATTGCGGGTAACAGGGATGTCTCTTGTCGGGATTCAATATACAGAGTGTACAAAAGAATGGGACACTCCTTAAAACCACTTGATCAGCTGGTCATATACAACAACTTTTCCTATAGGAGCAACATGGAAATCGTGTTTTTATTTTCAGATGCTCCATACATTATCATCGAGGTATGCGAGTAGGTTTGTATGGAGAAGCTGAAAAAATATTCTCCATGTCGATGTTGTTCCCATACAAAAAGTTGTTGTTTATGACCAGCTGATCACGTGGTTTTAAGGAGTGTCCTAATATCTTGGACACCCTGTATAATTAAACAGAATTTACAGAAATTGGATGGCCACAGGAATGATGTACTTGATTTATATGCCCGATGAAGAATACAGCAGGGCTGGGTAGTATTTGGGTTATCCTCAAAGCTTTGTAATAAATGTATTTAATATGTACGTGTTTCCTGACGTCAATTACTTAATAGGGATGACTACTGGGTAAAATTCGACTCGTATTTAGTCCTTCAGTTAAATAGTCAAAAATAATTGACGCTATTTTTTTTATTTGTCAATCAACCAAAAAATTTGAAAGGTAAAGCGCGTCAAAGTTTGTAGCGACATTTCAAATCAATATAATATCTCGATAATGGAAAAAAGAAAAATACGTATCCAATTAGACAATTTAATGATCTATCTAATAGACGAAGAAAAGCGAGACGTCATCTCTATTGACATTTATTTTTACGCACAACAAGAGCATTTATTTTAATTGCTCAGCTTATAAACGACTATTTGAAGGAAAAATAAGGCTACCTGATAGAGAGAGATGATGAAAAAAGAAATCAAATAAAGAAGACGACCGTCTGGTGTAGTGATTTGCGCTCCGGGCTCCAATGCCTGGCGGTTGCGGGTTCGAATCCCGCGAGGGGCAAATGTAAGTGTGATGAGCACTAGCATTTGCACCTAAGTCATGGATGTTTATAAACGTATTTAAGTTTTATCCGTTATCTAGTCGCCAAAGCACAAGCTTTGCTTAATTTGGGACTAGATAATATAGAAAAGCACAACGGATACATTCTTGCAATAGAACGATGAAATTGATTGATAAACATGGTGGTGATGATTGTAATATCGTGAGATAAGAAGAAATCCTTTTGACAAACAAAAAAAGCTTGATGAACATAAATGTTACATTCTAAAGAGCATTGCAGTAGGTACATTTTTGAAAACATTATGTACCTCTTATGTCAAAAAAAACTAATTTTGTTTAGCCTATAAGATAATTCCCAAGAAAAAAGGAAAGAAAGAAGATATTTATTTGCCATTGAAGTGGGTAGGTATACAGGAGATCGACAATTATAAGATATGGTCACCTATCCAGCTATCAAAAATAGCATGCAAATAATATATGAGTAAAGATAAGTTAATTTCTGGAGTTACAAAAAAAAACATTACATTACCAATAAGTATATTATAAATTATAAATAAATATTGGACAACATCACATATATTGCTCTGATCCTACGGCCGACGGTAAGTAGCTAGAGCACTTGTGTCTTGTGTCATAGAAATCAGAAACAACGACGGTACCAAACACCCTGATCCGAGACTATATGGAAAAGTTCATTACATTTATGAAATTACTATTTGCTGATTCTCCTTGTCATGAATTCTTAAAGAGAATAAGATGCACGTGATCATGATAATATAAGAAATAAAAATAAACGCCATTCCAAGCTTCATTTAAGGTTAAAAATTTTCGATAAAATACCACAAACAATTGTTGAACTACCTGTTGATGATGAGTACAAAACCCCAATTACTAAGTTATAATGAGAAAGCGAAAAATCACCTTTGAAATATGAGCCAATGAAATTAAGACAAACAGTTTTCTAGCAAAACATACAGGCGTAGACAAATCAAAAGCCCAATTAGAGCAGCAGCGAACAGTATATCGCTCCATTACTCTCGTTTTTGAGACACACGGCTAATATTTTTGTCGAACAGGAAAACACATAATATAAATCTGAGAGAAAAAACACTCCACAGACTAAGGAAAGTAATGCACTGACTGTCCATAGTCCGCTTTAAATTTCAATCTCTTTGACGGACTTCTATGGCCCAATGGTACAATGACTTGCCTCATTGTCATCTTCGGTTTGTATACGTTTATATTTAAAAAAATACATCTTAGCAAAAAAGGCTGGTCCTAGTAAAGAAATAAAAAATAGAAAGATCTATTAGGTGATGTGGGATAAAAAATCGTTAAATTAATTGTCTTTGGTGATAATAAAAGATACGACCATGACCAAAGTTAAAAAGGCTAAATAGGTGAAGAGGTTACCTTTTAATGATAAAAAAATAAGGTAATTTCTATAAGGTAATGTGGGATAAAAATTATTTACTACATGTCTTTGGTGATAGTAAAAGATACGACAAGACCAAAGTTAAAAAAGCCTTTTATCGATATAAACCAATAGTTTTGAGCATCGTATTTGGTCGGCAAACATAATAAAGCAAGCCATCCAGGTCGATGGACTGATGACATTAGGAAGATGGATGGCAGTGGCTGGATAAAAAAGCGGGAGATCGTACTCTTTGGGACTGGTTTACGTCCAGCAGTGGACTGAAATAAGCTAACATGGTGATGTTAAGTTGTAGGATAAGAACGATGACCTAATCTTGCTTATGGTAAACCTCCAATTTTTTTTTAACGACCTCCGTAGCCTAGAGGCGAGCACGCCGGACTTTAAATGGCGCCGCCATCTCTGAGGTTCCGGGTTCGATCCCCGGTCGGGTCAATGTAGAAAACGAACTTTTCTATATTGGCTCGGGTCTGGGTGTTGTGGTACCGACGTTGTTTCTGATTTCTATAACACAAGTGCTTTAGCTACTTACCTTAGGATCAGAGCAATGTATGTGATGTTGTCCAATTTTTTTTTTTTTTATATATTTTTTTTTTAGTGGTACGTTAATTCGTCTTATAAACTTTTTGCTCTGGTTTCATTCCTAAGTAGGTAGTGTATTAGGTAAAAATTATTTGTTGTCAGTACCTTGGTATTTTAATATGTTACATCCTTACCATGTTACTGTGTTTTTTCACTCTCTTATGTTGGATTATGTTTATTGACGACATCCGTAGCCGAGATGCGAGCACGCCGGACTTTAAATGGCGTCGCCATCTCTGAGGTTCCGGGTTGGATCCCCGGTCGGGTCAATTTAGAAAACAAACTTTTCTATATTATCTCGGGTCTGGGTGTTGTGGTACCGTCGTTGTTTCTGATTTATATAACACAAGTGCTTTTGTTACTTACCGTAGGATCAGAGCAATGTATGTGATGTTGTCCAATACAATACAACTACACACACCGGCATATTTAGCGGAAAACAAAACAAAGTCCATAATTAAAAAAAAAATGGTTTTATTTTAAAATCTACTCACTACACTTCTTTTGTTATTTAAAGTTTCATTTGTTTTAATTAAAATGAGATCACATTAAGAACACATTTTGCGAGTAAAGGCTTTTTGTGAAAAATGGTACATTTTTGAACTTTTTATGTAACCGGGAAAAGTGAAAATTGATATTAAAATAACAATTTATTAAATTAGAAAAATGGTGATTAATATCGCGTATTTCCTTCACGTGCTCTTATTAAAGTTTCTACCCGTCTAGGCATACTGAGAATGATGTTATCGATGGTCTCCTGGGATAGGCTCCGCCATTCCTCAACTACGGCGATTCGCAGTTCACCCACGTTGGCAGGAGCTGGAATTCTGGACTTAACTTTTCTTTTCAGCAAGTCCCAAACGTGCTCTATTGGGTTCATATCCGGTGATCTCGCCGGCCACTCCATAACAGTGATATTCATATCATTAAGATATGCTTGAGTTACCCGAGCGGTATGCGGCCGAGCATTATCCTGCATAAAAACAAAATCGTCACTGATATATGGGGAAAACGGTACGACATTTTCTTCTAAAACTTCTCTGATATAGCGGTCTGCAGTCAGACTCCCTCTGTCAATCACTACCAAGTCTGTGCGAGCTCCCAAACAAATGCCCGCCCAAACCATTATTGATCCACCACCGTATGCAACTGTAGTTTCAAAATTTGTCTGAATGTATCGTTCTCCTTTGCATCTGTATATTCTTTGCCTGCCGTCAATTTGATTTAAGAGAATTCTGCACTCATCACTAAACAATACCTTACTCCATTGGTTCGCGTTCCAAATTCGATGTTCCTGAGCAAAAGTGAACCTGTTTCAACGATGATTTACTTCGAGCCTTGGAGCCTTTGCGGGCACAAATGAACCCAAACCAGCTTCTTCAAACCTTCTTCGTACCGTACGCTCACTTACGGTTACACCCCGCACTGCTTCTAACTCATATCGGGCTTGGACGGCCGTCAAACGGGGGTTCCTACGTACACGAAGCCGAATGAAACGATCATCCCTACTCGAAGTGCGTCTTTTTCTGCCTTGTCCTGCTCTTCTCACATAAGTACCGGTCTCCCTGAACCGTTGGATACTGAGATGGATCGTTATAACTGGTCGACGAAGATCTCTGGATATCACTCTGTAGGTTTGACCATTTCTTTGCATTTCGAGTGCCCTGGCAATCTCCGTTGGGGCTAAGTCAGGCATAATTCAGTCCTCAATTCCAAAAAGATGCGTTATTAAAAAAAAACTAACAAAAAACAGTATTTCAATGAAATTTTAAATCAAACTCAGAAGGAAGAAATACTCGAAGTTCACTCCAGATAAGGTGTATTTGAATAAAATTAAAACAATTGCATAAAATTTGATGTTCAGTTGTTTTCTTAATTTGAAATTATTGCTTTTTAAATTAAATGACGTATAAACCAGCCAGCAACCTTATATGATACTGATATTAAACCCTTTTTTATGTTCCGCTAAATATGCCGGTGTGTATTTTGTTGCCCATTTGTTCCGTCTGTATTCCCCATCTCGCTCACATATGCCGATCGTCTCCCTAACGAGTTACGTACAACAAACTTGTTCTGTAAGCCTTCAGTGGTGAATTATTCCCGTCGATGTTTGTATTTTTCATTCCACCCATTATTACTTGGGTTCGATTTATTATGAAGGGAGGTATTTGAAGGAATAATTTTATCTTTATTTAGCAGTTGAACTTAAACCGATATTGGTAGATTTTTAGTTTGTTTTTAATGACATAAACGGTTTACGGTTTACGGTCTCGGCGCTAGCCCAAATTATTCCGAAACAGTGATAGGGAAAAAAATAGGTAAAAGTGCTTAGTTTAGTTGGTTTACAATCACCGGTTCTGGGTTCGAGCCCCGGTCGGGTCAATGTAGAAAACGAACTTTTATATATTGGCTCGGGTCTGGGTGTTGTGGTACCGTCGTTGTTTCTGATTTCTATCACAAGTGCTTTATCTACTTACCTTAGGATCAGAGCAATGTATGTGATGTTGTCCAATAATAAAAAAAATAAATTAATAAAAAATCGGCAGGAAATAATTGATTTTGATGGACCAACTAGATGGCTGGGAGTGGCTGGATGAAAAAAGCGGAATATCGTGCTCTTTGGCGCTCTTAGGGGGAGGCTTATGTCCAGAAATGGTTTGCAATAGGTGACATGATGATGATGTAAATGTAATTTACCCCCATACCATCTAATTCTGTTGATGGCAAAATTTTATTGCACTCCAGTGTATTATGTAACGAAGGTACTCGTTAGTGATATTTGAGTAGGTATTATGATAGTGATTAAGATTTACGCCTAGAGTGCGAGATATTTCGGTTCGATACCTGGTCGACGCTATTTATTAAACAAAAATACATTCTTAAATTGGCTAACTGTGTGAAGGCTGATAAAATAGACTCAGAAAATGATTGCCTTGCCTTGCATTCCTGTCTAAAGGTTCATCATATCAGCCTGTTGCAGTCCACTGCTGGACATAGGCCTCCCCCAAGGAGCGCCACAGCGCACGATCTCCCGCCCTTTGCATCCAGTCGCTGCCAGCTGCCTTCTTCAGGTCATCGGTCCAACTAGCCGGAGGGCGTCCTACACTACGTTTGCTTAAGCGTGGTCTCCATTCGAGAACCTTCCTGCTTCACCTATTGCCTTGCCTTGCATTCCTGCCTAAAGGTTAATAACGACTTAAACATTTCAGAATATTCATATTTCATACAGATAAATCAAGACTCTCGTCAATAGCATCATATATCTTTACATTACCAAGTAATATACCTAAGTGATAGTATAAGCCAAGCGGTTTGCTTTCAAATTACAAGTTTCAAAAACTTTTCTCAAACGAACACCATTAAGCCGTAAATAATAAGTTGTTAGTTGTTTTTTTTAAGTCAAACTACGATTTTAACTTAAACTGAATCACTGCATAGTCTACACCACAGTATGGACTGATGGAGAAGTCTTGATTAGTAAAAATTGCATTTAACTAGACTAAGGGTTCTTTCATAATGTATGGATAAGTCGACACTGCCGCAGTACCTGAAAAGCCGGGTGTTTAACGGAGCCGAAACGTGGAACATGACAGTCAAGTTGGCCCACCGACTACACGTCACTCAGCGTGCTATGGAAAGGTCAATGTTGGGGATCTCTCTAAGGGATAAGATCCGTAACGAGGTCATACGACATAAGACTAAGGTGACTGATATTGTCCAAAAATGTAGCAAGCTGAAGTGGCAGTGAACTGGCAATGTCTGTCGCAGAACCGACGAGAGGTGGAGCAGGAAGGTTCTTGAATGGAGACCACGCTGAGGTAAACGTAGTGTAGGACGCCCCCCGGCTAGATGGACCGATGACCTGAAGAAGGCAGCTGGCAGCGACTGGATGCAAAGGGTGGGAGATCGTGCGCTGTGGCGCTCCTTGGGGGAGGCCTATGTCCAGCAGTGGACTGCAACAGGCTGATATGATGTATGGATAAGTTCTGAATAAGGTATTCTTTACTTTTGTCATACCTTATAAACATAATTTTTGCGTTTCAAGACTGTCAAATAGCGCTATAAGACACTTTAAGAGCCTATTTTACTATGAACGGTTAAGTTCTCCGTAAGTTCTATAAAGGCTATTTGTTATGAAATGAAATGAAATTCTTTATTCTGTATATAGGTCCTCTTCCGGGCACTTATACACGTCCCAACATATAACTTAGCCCTACCACCGCTTCGGGACAACATATCGGCTGATGATGAGAAGAAGCCGCGCAACAAACTTAGTCACCTCAGCCTGATTTTATTACAGGAAATACAATTACAAGATAGTGTAAGTGTGAGCTAGGCAGGTTATTAAGTCCATGCACTCTTGTTGTTCATGTAATCTTCATCTTTGTAGTATCCTTTTTTTAATGCAGTTTTTGATAAGGATATTTTTAATGTGGTTTTTGAACTCATAAACAGGTGAGGTTACTTATCTTTAGGATTAACACTATTTTTGCATTTTACGGCCGTCAGACCGTCAAATAGAGTTACTTTAAATTAATCAAAACACTAAGACCATTTAAACAGCAACCTTGCCATTATCATCGCACGTGTAAATATCGAAAAACTGTTTATTTCATCATCATCATCATCATCATCTCAGCCTATTGCAGTCCACTGCTGGACGTAGGCCTCCCCCAAAGAGCGCCAAAGAGCACGATCTCCCGCTTTTTTCATCCATCCACTGCCAGCCATCTTCCTAAGGTCATCGGTCCATCGAGCTGGGGGTCGTCCTACACTACGTTTGCCTAGGCGTGGTCTCCACTCGAGAACCCGTTTACTCCACCTTTCATCGGTTCTGCGACAGATGTGGCCAGCCCTTTGCCACTTAAGCTTGCTACATTTTTGGACTATGTCCGTTACTTTAGTCCTCTGCCTGATGATCTCATTTCGGATTTTGTCCTTTAACGAAATCCCAAGCATCGACCTTTCCATAGCTCGCTGAGTGACATGTAGTCGGTGGGCCAGCTTTACTGTCATATTCCACGTTTCAGCTCCGTAGGTCATCACCGGTAGGACGCACTGATCGAATACCTTGCTCTTCAGGCATTGTGGCAGTGGCGACGAGAAGATATGACGTAGCTTCCCAAACGCTGCCCAGCCAAGCTGCATCCTCCTAGCGATTTCCCGCTCGAAGTTGTCTCTACCCAACTGCATCACTTGCCCGAGGTAGACATACTCATTGACAACTTCGAGCGCCACGCTTTCGACGGAGACCGGTCCGGGGATGGCATTTATAGACAAAAAATTTATAGACAAAAAATTTCAAAACGAACACGTGAACTTATCGGTTGTTAAGAATGATATTTTCACACTTAAATGACACTTAAATTCAAGCACTTTTATCCTCTAAATATTAATCTCTTACGTATCTATTTGGTCCTTTATCCGTTCATTGTGAATCAGGCCCTATGTTTAACAACTATTATTTTCCACATAATTATCTGTTACATAATTATTTGACACTTTTCATACATTTATCATTTATCGTACACTAGCGACCCGCCCCGGCTTTGCACGGATGCAATGCTGATACTAAAAACACTACATTATGCATATAAACCTTCCTCTTCAATCACTCTAACTATTTAAAAAAAAACCATCAATCCGTTGCGTAGTTTTAAAGATACATAGGGATATAGGGACAGAGAAAGCGACTTTATTTTATAATATGTAGTGATTGTAAAACAGTCCATAAGTTTGCTAACTATCTGGCGAGGCAGATGAACAAATATCCCTCAATAAAATTTTATAGACTGACGACCAAATCTAGGTTGTAGGGAGCCGCTGGATGCAAGCCTAGAGAAGCTGGCTGCAGCTGTCTGACTTTTAAAGGCTCATGGTGAATAATTTCGATTTTGCTGCGTAAGTATTATTTAGCTTCATTAGTAAATGATTGTAGTTTTTACAACTTCGCCTTTGTTTTGCATATATTTTGAACACCCCAAAAACGTAAGTGCTTAGTCATTGCTATTCCAAAAATCCTTTTTATACCCAAGTCCAGGTATATAGCGAGTACCATTAGGATTTAGGAAAGCTACCAAATTAATCTTGGGGTCCAAAAACTGATTTTGTGTCTGGGATTTCTCTATGTAGTTATTTTGTGTTCACGTCTAGGCAAAGTTGAGCTAGGAATTAATTAAAATTCTGGATCACGTCCAACCGAGTGCTTACTATCTGCGAGTGTTATACGACTGGTGGATGACTAGACTATTGCATTTTCTGTTGTACTTGTAATTTCCAAAATACTCGTAGGTAGTTGTTTTTTGTAAAAACCAGGAGATATTTGAAGCATTAGAATTCTTGACGACCTCCGTAGCCAAAAGGTGAGTACGCCGGACTTGGCCTCACCATCTCTAAGGTTCCGGATTCAAATCACGGTCGGCTCAACGTAGAAAACGAACTTTTCTATATTGGCTCGGGTTTGGGTGTTGTGGTTCCGTCGTTGTTTCTAATTTCTATAACACAAGTGCTTTAGCTACTTACTTTATGATCAGAGCAATTTTTGTGATGTTGTCTAATATTTATTTATTTCCATTCAGATAACTGATGAAGTAGCCGTATTCTAGAGTAGAGGCGGTGACTTGGCAAACGCAGCGTAGGGCGCCCTCCGATAAGAGCAAGCGACGATAGACGCTGCTGTTAGAAGCGGAGGGGAAAAAATTGCCGAAGATTAAGCTTAGTGCCTTCTATTTGAAGAAGCCTATGTTCAGTAGTGGACAGACAAGAGCTGATTCCGATGATGAAAAAATGTTAACTGATGAAGTAGCCGTATTTTGGAGTAACGACGGCGACTTGGCTAACGCAGAGTAGGGCACCCTCCGACAAGGTGGATCGAGAATAATACGCAGTTCCTGGCTGCGGAGGGAAAAGAGTAGGCGAGGATCGGACTCAGTGGCATCGATTTGAAGAGGCCTATGTTCAGTTGTGGACTAACTAATGCTAATTCCGATGATGATACAATTTTAACTGATGAAGTAGCCGTATTTTTGAGTAAGGCGGTGACTTGGCAAACGCAGCGTAGGGCACCCTCCGACAAGGCGGATCGAGAATAATACGCAGTTTCTGGCTTCGAAGGGGGAAAAGAGTAGCCGAGGATCGGACTCAGAGGCGTCGATTTGAATAGGCCTATGTTCAGCAGTAGACTGACATGAGCTGATTCCGAAGATGATAAAATCTTAACTGATGAAGTAGCCATATTTTGGAGTAATGGCGGCGACTTGGCAAACGCAGCGTAGGGCGCCCTCCGACAGGGAGGAGCGATAACGCTGTTGCTGGCAGCGGAGGGAAAAGCATAGCCATCGGTGTTGTGTTGATTGGAAGAGGCATATAGCAGTGGACTGACTTGAGCTGATTCCGATAATGATAAAAATTTCAATTCTTCTACAACTGGGGTCATCTCTGAAAGATGTAAAGATAAATTCGAGTAGAATGTTTGTCATCGTCATCATTTCAGCCACAGGACGTCCAGCCTCCCTCAGTGACTTTCACATTGGCCGGTTGCATGCGGCCAGCGTCCAGCGGCTTCCTGCAAACCATTACCAGGCTGATGTCCACCTTGTGGTTGGAATGTTTGTATTTACAAGAAATTAGCCTACTTTACTGAAAACTATCAAATATCAAAAAAATATTATTTTGTCTCTAATCTCCTTTTCTTTTAAGTGTAAGGTATCGTTAATCTATAAAAAATGATTTCAAAAGAGTTATTTGTAAATGTATAACATAACATGATAATATAAAGGAAAATCGTTAAAACTTAACTTAATCACAAGCAATATTCCGCTTCGTCTCATAAATGTAAAAAAAACAAGCAAAAAGTTAACGATCATATAAATTTTTAATCCGGTTATTTACTTAAGTCAACTCACACACGAACGATTTTCAGATTGTAACTGCGTTGCTACACAATTATTATTAGTGTTTAGCAGGATGTATGGACATTTTTTCACACAATCACTTTGCAGCAAGGTTTTTTCTTTATTATTTTATTATTACTTACCATTTAAAACACACACACTGCAAATCAATAACAAAAAATGTACAATGTTATCCTAATGAATTTTCTCTGAGAATAGTAAAATATATTAATGTTGTAGTATAAAAAAAAATCCAGAGCTACTGTTTAACTGATTTATTTATGAATTTATCGAAAATTAATATAATGGAGGAAGAATTAATAAAAGGAGAGGCCAGCTCAAGTATCATCATCATCATCATATCAGCCACAGGACGTCTACTGCTGAACAAAGGCCTCTCCCAGTGTCTTCTGTCATCGGGTGGTTTTTGCCATACTCGCCACGCTTGGCAGGTGGGTTGGCAAGCGCAGTTTTTTTTTTATTATTTTGCACGCAGACGCTGCTCCCCGTTTAGTGCTACAGGATTTAGTCGCCTCTTACGACACGCCTCCTGTTGGCGGTGGGGATGTGTATTCTTTACGGCCCTCCCCACATAGCACAAGTAAAGTATAGTAAAATGAAATGCCTAAATTAGTGATCCTTCAGGCTGGTCCATCTCTGATGCATTTTAACTTCATCCCATCTCCCAAATGTGTTATTGATTTTTAAAACTGTCATGTTATTAGTTTGTTTACAAAAATAATATTTAGGACAGGTCGCAGGTCCTAGAACCCCTTATAAAATAAGCTTACCGCAACCTGAAACAATGTGTAGGACTTTTAAAAGATGACTGGCAGTGACTATGTAAAAAAGCAAGAGATTGTGCTCTTTAGCGCTCTTTAGAAAAGGTTAACGTCCAACTTTGAATTGCAAAAAGGAGAGTTTATTTTATTTTGATGAATGTTTTTTTTGAGCCACATCCGCAAGTCGCACGTCTGCATAAGGCCTTACTTGAACACTATTTACACGGCACTCGGTGAAATACAAACTGTCCAGTGTAGATAAAAGTCATATATTTGCACAACTTTTGTGATATGGACTGGTTTAATGCAGATTCCGGATTGTATTGTTTTGTGTAAATGTTGTTGGTTGCAAATATTTGTGTATATGCAATGTTGGCCAAAAATTTACTGATATCTGAATAGTTGGTAGATTATACAATAAAGAAAAGAAATTCATTACCTTCTCTTATCTTTTGACTTTGCTGTAGGTACTCTGAATATTATTTTATCATTCTTAATAAAATAAACAACTTAATTCTGAACGTTTTTTCTTAATTTGACTTTACCGAATCTTTAAACCATCACTTCAAGTATTCAAAGTAATATCGTTACCTAAATATAAAAAACTTTCGTAAGGGTCAACAGACTTTCCACTCAGCCAAAGAGCATATGGAGTCGTTGAAAGTTTTGGAATAGTGCCCAACTCGCGTTTTGAAATTAACAAGTCGACTTGCCCGCAGCTGGCTGCGTGGTAAGTGACGTCAAGTCTAGTGGCTTTATTATTGCATTCTTCTAAAAGTACCCTCTCCCTATAATCAAGGAAAATTCCTTTGATTAAAGAGACTCGTAACTCACACAGCTAGGCTGATATCCAAATGTTGGTCCAAACAAAAGTCACTGACATAGCCTGACGGATTAGCAAGCTAAAGTGGCAGAGAGTGGGGCATATAGCAAGCGTCAGTTCCACTTCCGATGGGGCAGAAAGGTCCTTGAATGGGGGCTAATTACTGGCAAGCGCAGCGTGTGACGTCTACCTAAAAAGTGGACAGACGACCTGTTAAAGATTGCAGGAAGCCGCTGGGTACAGGCCGCTTCCAACAGCTAATCTGGAAGTCACTGGGGGAGGCCTATGTTTAGCAGTGGACGCCATGTGGCTGAAATGATAATATTATTTACAAAATTATTTTATTTAAAATAAATATTTATTCAAGATTTCTTGCGAGCTACGCAGTTTTAAATCCACACATTTTCTATTTATATAATCACCAACCACTAAAGAAGGCTATACTTATAACGCGGTTTTATCGCTAAAAGCATAGTGATCAAAAATATACCAAAGGTGGTAACCAAGCCGAAAATAAATGTGTGTCTTAAGAATAGCAAAAAAAAATCTATTCAGGTAATAAATAGTAACATTTTTGTGAGCTGTTATCAGAAATATTTGCCATTTCAATCGCTAAGAAAAACATTTCGCAAATCTTTTTATATTTGCTACAGCAAATTCATGATATAAATTTGTACCTTATATCCTTCGTTGTAGGTTACATTTGATGTTGGGAGTTTTCGTACAAGGTCAGGTGAATTATTTTCCATAACCTCTAATAATGTAATGTACATTCAGTGGGTTCTGAGGAAGAATCCCGAAATAATGGCTGTACGTTTCACAAAACAATTTCAAGGAGCTGTTCAGAAGCCCCAATAGAAACCCGATCGGGGTTTCTATACCGGCGTACCTGAGCGGAAATTGTTAGCAAAATAATTACGTTTTCTTAATTATTACTATGAGTTTCCGCCAAATAACGGTACCTATCCTATTATATATGTTGATTCTATTAAGCCCGTCCTACTTTCAGCTCTAATCCTAGTGAATCTAAACTACGGGCACAAGCATCATTATAAGCCTATTAGTTAGAAGCCCACTGCTGGAAAAAGATGCAAGTCATGTGAGCATAACATTCATTTCTGTAATATACTGTCGCAGGTAGTCGAGCTTTATCAAATTTCACGTTCTGTATCAATGTCCTTAAGTCCTTGTTTTTCAACTCTCTCACTCCCTCTCTGGTTTCATGTCAGCCTGCTTCTCCTGCTGTGGCGTCAACCAACCTCTTAGTGCAGCTGTTAAATACAGTTGTAGCAATGAGAAGCTGATATCCTAATCAAATGGTATCATTATCAATCCGAGCAAACCTTTAAGGCTGACGCACACCAAAAAGTGTCACAGAGGTGCTGTATTGCATCTGCGTGCGTCAGGATTTGTAATTTTGATTTGATTTCACACCGACGGTGTCACAGATGCATTGCGATGTGTTAACGTGCTTCAGTCGCACAGCAGTCCGCGAGATACAAACCGAAAGTGAGCGAAGTGGCAACGTCGCACACGCGCTCCGGCATGATGACGTATTCCATAGAATGTCTTAGTTGAGGCCACACCGCGGTGACGCATACGTTTGCGTGCAGCTGCGACACCGGCTGCGGCACTTCAGTTGTAAATATTTACAAATTTAAAGTTACTAAGGATCATGGATCTTGTAATACGCGAAAAGTTCATCAATATAGTACGCAAATACAAATGTGTATATGATCCACAGGAGAAAAAATATAAAAACCGCTCAAATAACTTATTTGATCCGAAACGAACACACGGTATCGCAGACGCACGGAGTCGCAGATGCATCGCAACGCGCTGCGTTGTTTGTGCGATGCTGTGGTGCCGGTGTGAATTGCTTCAAGACGCAGCGTGTCGCAGATGCATCGCATCGTGCTGCAGACGCAACCGGTGTGCTGTAGCTATTAACCCCATGCCACTCGATTACTTGCTTTTGATGAGAAGCATCTAGCTACCCGCTAGCAGTTTTACCAGGTTGTCTGAAGTAACATGTGAGCATACCATCAATTGACATAATGTTTTGTCACAGAAGATCATCAAAGATATCAAAGTCCCCATGCAATTGGATCTTGTAGTGATGAACTCCACTCTGGATGCACAGCAAACCCTATTGGCAGAGTACGCCTTCTACATCTTAGCCTAATATCCTGAACAATATACGAAAGTTTTCGGTAGATTAGCATAATTTGTGTATGCCAGATCGGATACCTTTTCGGGACAGGTGTTATGCAAAGTTGTTTCAGCTTGCGAAGAACCGAATACGAAATGATGCCAAAATAACAGTTAGAAGGGATGTTTACGGTTTTAATACTTATCGATTATGGCAGATTATTTAGTCACTTGTAATTTTTTATAAATGAAAGTTGCTGAAATCTTTTCTATCTTTTAAAAATTTTTGGGGCTCTAATCTAATCGTAATTAATGTTCATTATGATTTTAAAGTACATGATTTTTTTACGAATTGTATTTTTTGTGTTACGAATTATGAAGATCGAAATTTTGAAGTGTCTTGCAGCACATTTACACGTAGTGTAAATTAATAAAAGTTCGTCTTCTGAATTGACTTGATCAAGCTCAATTTTTTTGTCAATAATGCAGACAGCCCTTGGATCCAAACAGCCCAAAGCAACAGGCTTTGAATAGGAAAGTTCTATGTTTACCCCATTACTGTGATTTAAAAAGGTAGAGTAATGATTTTTGCAGTGTATGTATGTTTGTAAGTATATATGTGTGTTTGTATGTTTCACCGTAGCGCCTATACTGAACCGATTTTTATAAACGAGGTATACAAATATATTAACATATTTGTAATAATAACCCGAGAGTCATAGGCTATATAAATGTTTTCATAATTTTATACGACGGATTTTAACACTCAGATTCTAACTAATATATATATATATATATACTAATAATAAAAACTGAGCTAATCACTACGTGTTTGGTATCAAAATAAAGGTCTTAGTAAGCACATAACAGATATTATCTGTATCATATTTAGGTCAAAATATATCTTTTAATGCGGCCGTGCCAATTTGGGAAACCCGAGACTTTTGCGTTAAAGGCAAATCGCCACTATATCATTATCATCACTAATTCATCATATCAGCCTGTTGCAGTCCACTGCTGGATATAGGCCTCCCCCAAGGAGCGCCACAGCGCACTAATTAGTAGCACGGTAATTCACATAGCACGTACAACTAACGGAATCGGGCAGAAAGGTTCTGGTACCAGCGCAACGCAGCGTGGGACATCCACCTGGCGGTCAGACGACCTTCTAAAGGATGCAGGAAGCCGTTGGATGCAGATCGCTTCCAACTAGCCAATCGTCACTGGGGGAGGAATATGTCAGCAGTGGACGTCCTGTGGGTGAAATGATGATGATGACGGAAACTCGCCTAAATAGTTCGGGTCTTGTCATTTGTTCTTGATTCACGCTAGTAAAAAAAGTTCTTTTTTATGTTGTCTCGGATTTGAGTCTGTTAGGACGAAGATCTGATAAAATTCAGTATCTGATATCTCCTAATGAAACACAATCAAGACATTCACAGTTGGATTTCTGACGCACGTTAAAAATATTGTTTACACATACATTACGACCTCCGTGGCCGAGAGGCGAGCATGCCGGACTTTAAATGGCGCCGCCATCTCTGAGGTTCCGGGTTCGATCCCCGGTCGGGTCAATGTAGAAAATGAACTTTTCTATATTGGCTCGGGTCTGGGTGTTGTGATACCTTCGTTGTTTCTGATTTCTATAACACAAGTGCTTTAGCTACTTACCTTAGGATCAGAGCAATGTTTGTGATGTTGTCCAATATTTATTTATATACCATTTATAATGCAATGCCAACGTAAGTGTACCTAAACATTACTCTTAGGAAGTGATGGAGAAGCAAAATTTTAACAACTTTTCTAAGCTAATTATTATTGAAATGAAAAATTTATAAGGTGTTTCAAAAATATCTGCCGCAGCTGCTCATGGATGAAAGTTTTACTAATTAGATTACGATACTAAAGAAATTTCATGCCCCGAACGATGAGGAAAAGCTGATGCTTTATTTCATACATTATTTTTTTTTCTTTGGAATGATAAAAAAAAAGCTTAAGCTTCATTTAATACTTTGATACATGGCAGCCGCGTCAGATATATATTTTTGAAACACCCTATATACCTTGCCATACAAATAATAAACTCATTTTTGAGTTAATTAGTGGTAATGATATTAAGTTGGGATATCAAAGTTGGTCTATCAAACCCTAAAAATGAGACACCATAAAAAAATATCAGTAACGTGATCTCAACGGACTACTTGGCAGATAATAAAATAAAATAATTAATAGAAAATGTTAAAATAAAATTGTACACTTTTGTTTCTCTATTATATCCTGAAATGAATGTACGGACAACAGCTCGTCGACCTACCACAAAATGTCAAATTTTCTCATTTGAAAATGATCTCTATATGTCAGGCTTAAAGTTGAAAATCTATTGCAGAATTTTTGACTTTAGGGGTAGGTCGACGTAATGTTGACTGTACCAAACTTCAATCAATATCTGGTCAATGTAGAAAACGAAGTTTTCTATATTGGCTCGGGTCTAGGTATTGTGGTACTGTCGTTGTTTCTGATTTCTATAATACAAGTGCTTTAGCTACTTACCTTAGGATCAGAGCAATGTTTGTGATGTTGTCCATTATTTATATATTATATTTATATTATTATATTAAACTAAAAGGGACCCTTTACACTTAGCCGTTCTCGTTCTTTGTCTTTACTGAAATATGGCATCCTTTCAACTGATTCCTATTTAGCATATCAAGAATATACGGCATCAGAGATAAACTCCTGAATAATACAATGCACAAACCTTTTGTCTCTATTCCTTTGAATGTGGAAGAGATGCTTAGTACCTATAAAGATGAGATTACTTCGTCTTGGTTGCATTAGGGTTGTCGACATTGTTCCGAAGTACCTAGATATACAACGATGGATGTGCATATTTTAAATTGAAAAAAGACAACTCGTTTATGCCGGGATTTGAACCCTAATCTCCTGCTTAGCGCGCAGGCGCTTTACAATACCAATTAAGCTACAGGGACATACCTCGACCAGACGAAATTTGTCTTCTCAATTTATTTGTGACATCAACGCCATCCAGGAAATGCTGCACGTATTAAACAAAAAGGAATAATAATGAATTTGATAAAAGAAATACATAAAAGTTAAGTTAACGATGGATGTGGCTTAAATTTTTGCCGTAAGTATACAATATCAGTGTTTCAATGCTATGATGTTTTGATAGATTCCAAAAATGTTTTTTTTATGTGTGACGAATAAAAGAAACTAAATTATTCCGTTTGCATCCGACTAAATTGATAAATAAAACGTATGGGTATCTACCTAAAATTACTCAACTAAAGTTTTATGCTTTTGTTTTTACATACCTAAAGATAAAGATACGTTTCTTTGCGTTTAAACAGGGTACACTGAAGGTCTGATGATTAATTTATTGTTCGGCCCATTTAGCCATTACCATCTACTATCTGATGTAACACTATGAAATTTGAATTTAACGCTTAATTATTATTCGTTACTAGTAAACTCTTTAAAACTCTGTCCAAAATGATACATTTTCTCATGGTAAAATGCGTTTTGAGTTATTCCTTATTTCCCCAATTCTATAGGTTTTTTTTTTCCACAAAAACATTAATTAGTCTACTCGTATTACGAACATTTTAAAAATACTAAATCGCAAGTTGCATAGCGACGAACAACACCTATTTTCGTTTATAAATATTTAGAAAAGACACATCCAGATCTTTTAGATCTTCAGCAGCAACTACAAGCAGTAAAGTGGGTCAGCATTGACCAAACCATCTCATGCTGCATGGAGAGGTATGGTATACTATTGCAAATATTACAGGAATACTAAATCTAGTAGAAACACAAAAAGCAGGTTCACAAGTACATTTAGATCAATATTTATTCATTATTAAAGAAAACTACTTAGATATTCTACGTTTTATTCATCATTTATCCTGCTATGATTACGTCACAACCAAAATTGAAGAAAGAAATTATGGCACAGCGTCCGTTTCACTCACATTTAAGATTTAAAATTAAATGTGCGAGAACGAGAGAACAAGCTTGGACCTCCAAGCGACCAACCGACTTGCACTTGGCCGGCTTTTATTATTAAACGTCGATTAGTGAAGTGATGTAGTAGTGCAGGGAATAGTTGAAGGGATTAGACCACGCGGCCGATCTTCGATGAGGTGGACGGACCAAATAAAGGCTGCAACAAACTGCCCCGTGCATAAATGTACTAGGAAGCCTGAGGTTCGACAAGAATGGCGAAACTTGTCACTCAACGTGCTCGTGACTGACGACCACGACCGCTCTGCCAAGAGTGTAACGACTAAGAAGAAGAAGTGAAGTGATTTTGTTTAGAGAATCGACAGCCTGGACACACAAGTAGTCCGGTGTGGGCACAATTGGTTCAGGTACGGATTTACTGATATGATAAATTAATCAGATCAGTAAAACAAAACTTTACAATACTTAGCCGACATTCATCACATATGATATTTACATTCTATAAAATACCTATACTTTTAAAGTAATCGAGCAGTACTGTATTCTTCTCCATTATGATTGGAACCCCAATTTCTTGGGGCAACTTGGAGGATGCGTGTTTCTGTTATCCCGGAAATACTCTAATATTTCCGAGGGAAACTTGGAAAATATTTTGTTTAGTTTACCTCCACGTTAAATTGTAATCAGAATGTATAAAGGTTATTTCCGTCTATTTTTTAACAATGGTATTATAATATACTATTAATGGTATTACTATTCGACGCTAAGGCTTCTGACCTTAAAAGAGAGCTCTAATAATTCAATTTCTGATCTTATAATTTCAAGAGTTGTTTAGTTTGGGAAGGTTTTTAATTGCAACTGTATTACTTGTATATATTTTGTATGGTACGCGATATCTCGACATAATGCTGTCTTAATGATTACCAGAGTTCTTACTTCTCTCTCTCTGACTTCTCTTCTATTGAAGGAACACTTCACAAAAGTGGTTTATCACCACTATTTCAGCCACAGGACATTCACTGCTGAACATGGCCTCCCCCAATGACTTCCAGATTGTCCGGTTGCGCACGTCTGCATCCAGCGGCTTCCTGCAACCTTTGCGAGGTCGTCTGTCCATCTTATGGTTGAAAATCCCACGCTGCACTTGCCACAAAACTGGTTATTACTAAAATAGTGATATACTCAAATAAATACGAGTAATATTATACTTTGGATTTTTTGGCTGGTTGATCCGAAAAATATAGGAGAAGCCAGACAAGAAACAATTTTCTGGGACCTTGTAACACAATGATGATAACTACTTTCTTCGAAATGTGTAAATCGTGATAAGTTGAAATAAATAAGATTCAGAGCTTCATAGCTTCATATGTGTTGAGAAGAAAGACGCCAGGAGAATTTGTTTGGTAGGTGTTTATTGGTCGGACCGCAGAAGTCAAAGAGAACGAAAATACAGCGCAGTTCAGTTTTATCATCACAGTTACACAAACCAAAGCAGTTCCTAAAAGTTGTAGCGCCATCTGTGGTAATTTGGTAGAACCAAGAGTAATTTTACAGGCCGCGCTGAACAGATAAGATTGAATGTGATAGATTCTTAATTTTGTGTAAAACCCATAGATGGCGCTTTACAAGATTAATTATAATTATTGTAAGTTTACAACATGCTCCCCCCCTTGAAATAGTTAAGTATTTTAAGTGAATTTAAATTAGTGTACATAATTAGTTTAAGTTTTTAAGTATTTCAATAAATCTAAATTAACATGTCATAGAGTTAATTGTTTCCATTAATAAACTACCTACCAGTCTTAATTACATGCGATTGGTTTAATATATTGTTCCCATAGTAAGCTACCTACCTAACTTCATGAGATTGCAATGAAACCCACGCAGTTTGAAATATTTATTATAGGTTCACAAATGCATACAGAGAAACCTAAATTGATAACATAACAAGCGTTACCTGCCTACAGCAAGTGCATATTATAAGTAATAGATAACATAAAATTAACATACATTTGTTTACGAGTGTTTGTTTTACAATGCGTTTAAATGTTACTAAGTAATGAATTATTTGTCAATACAATAGGTATTATATATCAATAGCAATAGGAAGAGGACAGATCTTCGGGAATGATCGCTTGACAATGGAGCCTTGTGAAGTCTTCAGTGTGGCCACTCGGGCCACTCCGTCGGCCCCGGGGTGTGTCTCGGTAATCTTCGCTAGTCTCCATTGGCATGGTGGTGTGTGTTGTTCCTTGATGAGGACCACGGTGCCCGGTGCTAGATTGGGCCCCTTGGAGCTCCGCCACTTGCTTCGCTGCTGAAGTAGCCCCACGTAGTCTCTTGAAAAACCTTTCCAGAAGGATTGGTAGATCTGTTGGAGTTGTTGAAAATATTTAAGTTTGTTGGTAGGGACTTCGTCATATTTGTAATCTGGTAGTGCCACTGGAGTTCTTCCAATTAAAAAGTGAGCTGGTGTAAGGACTTGGAATAGTTCGCTATCGGAAAATGGGATAGGACATAGTGGTCTACTATTAAGGATTCCCTCTATCTGGGTTAAAACTGTTGAAAAACCTTCGTAGGTAAGTAAACTTTGCCCTAAGACGCGCTTAAGATGATACTTACAGCTTTTGATGGCGCTCTCAGCCAAACCATTCATGTGAGGTGAGTAACTAGGTACATACCGCCATACGATACCTTGATCGGTGCACGAAGCCGTCAATTCGTCAGAACTCACGCTAAGAAAATCGTACAATTCCCTTATTTCCCTATCAGCGCCCCGGAAGGTAGTCCCGTTGTCGCTCGTTATCTCTCGTGGTTTTCCGCGTCTAGCTATAAACCTTCTAAGCGCCGACAGGAAGCTCTGAGTTTCTAAACCTGTAACAAGCTCGATATGTACTGCCTTCGTAGAAGAACATATAAAAATTGCTATATAAGCCTTGTAAGTCTTGTAACCACGCCCTTGCCTGTCCTTCAGTAGAAATGGACCCCCGTAGTCTAGTGCCACAGTGTAAAATGGTGGCGCTGGATGTACCCTGCGACTTGGTAGGTCGCCCATGATAGGCGTTGGTGTTTGTGGTTTGGCTCTGAAGCATGGAACGCATTTTTGAAAAATGTTGTTAGCTAAAAGCTTACCCTTGATAGGCCAGTAGCGCTCCTTTATGCTGGAAAGTAACAGCTGGGGCCCTGCATGCATGAGACGAACGTGTTCGTTCCTCATTATTAGTTTTGTTAGTGTATGGTTACTGTGTAGTATGATGGGGTGTTTCTTGTCGTATTCGTAATGAGATTGACTGAGGCGTCCCCCCACTCTTATAAGACCATTTTCCATAAATGGTTTTAGACACAAAAGTCTCGAGCTTTTAGGCAATTGCAAATTATTTTCAAGGATTTTGTATTCATTGGGAAATGATTCTATTTGTGTAAATATTATTAATTTATTAGCAGCTTGTTTTTGTTCCTCACATGAAATCACACCTGTAATTTTGTTGTTCTTATTTTTACAGTTGTGCAAAAATCTTAAAATGTATGCAAATATATGGAATAGCTTATTGTCACTAGACCACCTTGAAATTAAATTATTAATAAATGTATTTTCAGTAATCCCTGATTGTGTTGTGTTGCAAAATGTTTTGTGTGGAGATTGCCTTGTCTTTAGCTCAGGCGTTATTTCTTGAGTAATTTGTTTATTCTGAGGCCACTCTTTCTGTGGTCTACTCAGAAATGTTGGACCTTCAAACCAAAGTTTGTAGGTATTTGTGCAATTGACTAATTTGTCTGCCAAGACTCCCCTTGAGAGTAGATCTGCCGGGTTTTCATTACTAGGGACCCAGCGCCATTTTAACGGGTCTGTCAAGGCTTGAATCTTAGTTACTCTATTGGCTACAAATGTATTTAGCTTATGTGGTTCTGTGTTTATCCATGCTAGTGTGATAGTCGAGTCGGACCAGTATTGAATGTCGTCTATAGGTACCTTAAGTGCCGATTGCACATCTTTCATATTAGTTGCCAATAAAAGCGCTGCGCTCAATTCTAACCGCGGTATAGTTTGAGTTTTTAGTGGCGCTACTCGGGATTTTGCAAACAATAATCTTACTAGTGTTTGACCACGTGAGTCTGTTGTAACCACGTATATGGCCGCCCCGTATGCTTGTGTGGAGCTGTCTGCAAATCCATGTAATTTAAAGTTACATAGTTGCTTATTGTAACTACTCTGGGAATCTGTAATTGTTTTAGATAGTGAAGTTTATCGTAGAATGTTAACCAATCCCTTAGAAGCGTTTGTGAAATAGGTTGGTCCCAGTCCGACCCGTCCACCCACAGCCGCTGGATAAAACATTTGGCAAGAATTAGACTAGGGCCTAGTAGACCCAAAGGATCATAAATACTTGAAACTCGAGATAAAATAACTCGTTTTGTTACATGGTTAGGTATAGGTTGCAGGTTAATAGAATAATGTAACATATCGGTGTGGTTTGACCATTCTAATCCCAATATCTTGTGTAGGCTATCCCCTGTGTGTCCGAGTTGGACGCTTTGTTCTGTTGGTGTATTTTCAGTTTGGATGGGTAGTGATTGTTGAATGTGTATTGAGTTAGTTTTCCACTTACGTAAGTGAAAGTTGGCTGTGCGTAGAACTCTGTCTATCTCCAGGGCCACCTGTGTGATTTTCTGCTCATTGTCACCTGAGAGGAGCAGGTCGTCCGCGTAGAACTGCTCCTCGATTGCTGCTGCCGCTGCCGTTGTGACTGCAGGGGTGGTTGGCGACAGGGCTGGACTCGAACCTGGAAATGGTTGCAAAGCAGTGCGAGTCTCTTGTGCCAAGTGCAATAAGCAGCGTGTTGCAATGTGTGGTGCAGGCTTTAACCCGAAGCTAAGTGTGGTTAGTTTGTAAGTTTGAAGCTCATGATAGGGTTCTTCCCTCCACAAAATGCATTGTAAGGGTTGCTGCTTAGCATTTATGTATATGCAACAAAACATCTTGCGTATATCTGCGTTAATGACATATTTATGTAATCGAAATCGTAATAAAATGTGATTCAGTGTGTCCTGATTAATTGTGCCTTTATGCAAAATGTCATTTAAAGAATACCCGGATGAGGTTGGACATGAAGCATCGAAAACAACTCTCAGTGGTGTAGTGGACTTTTCTAAATTGACAACAGCGTGATGGGGTAAATAGTTAAGAGGGACGTCAGACGAAGTACATTTCACCATGCGCCCCGCTTGTTCAAATTCTCTCATGGAATGAACATACATTTGTTTGAGTTGTTTATTTTTAGCAAATTTTCTCTCTAGAGATTGAAAACGTTGTTTGGCTATATGTTTAGATTCCCCCAAAGAAGTTATTGGTAGCTTAAATGGTAGATTTACGACAAAGTTGCCCTCAGAGTTGCGACTGTGTGTCATAAACACTTCCTCGCATTGTTTATCATCATGGGACAACGAATGATGATTTTCAGTTTCAAATGGATTTTCACTACACTCTTCCATCTCCCAAAAGTATTTTAACTGTGTTTTTAAAGATAAATTGCATCGTACCTGCACGGGGCCAGCTAGTGACCCTGATACTATCCATCCTAGCTTGGTTTTTTGTAGTGTGGGATAGCCGTCTCCCAGCCTATGTTGTCCAACACATAATAGGTTATAAAACAGTTCGGCTCCAATAAGTATGTCCACCTCACCCGCTGAGGAGAAGTTCCCATCTGCTAACTCGATGTGAGCTGGAATGTTCCATAATGTGGATGTTATTGATGTTTTATAATTAGGTAGGTTACAAATTTGAGGCACAATTAAACAGGTCAACTTTGTTTGGTATCGTTTGTCATTTGACTCAATATTGATGTTACAATAGTGTTTGATTTTAGTTGAATTATCGTTGAATCCTATTACCTCCATATTCACGTTACGTTTGGATAAATTTAATAATTGGAAGGCCCTTTCTGTAATAAAATTGGATTGCGAGCCACTATCTAGTAAGACTCTCAAGTTATGCGGTTGATGTTGCGAGTCGTATGCCCGAACTACCGCTGTTGACAAAAATACAATTTTTTCATTTTTGGGTAATGATGTAACCGTATTAGTACGTATATGACTATCGGGTAAATTGCCTGTATTTGTACGAGGCTGTAAATGTTGTTCCCTTGCTGGCACTTGGTTATTTTGGTTAGTTTGATGAGAGTGTAGCAAGGTACTTGTTGTAGGTTGTGCAACATGCATTGTAGCAGGTGTCACACTATCGATGTGTAAAAGCGTGTTATGCTTACCCTTGCAGTATCTGCAATGCGATGAGCGACAGTTGGTCACAGTGTGATTATTACCTAGGCAATTTGTACACAATTGAAATGACTTTACAGCCCTAAAGCGTTCCCTTGCATTCAGAGCCAAAAAATTATGACATTGGTTAAGATAGTGCCTACCTTTACACTGCGGACATGCAAGACTGACGTTTGACTTCGAGGACGTGGTTACCATGCTTTTCCTGGGTGCATCCGGGCCTCCAGATTTTGTAGCCTCCGTTCTCGTGTTATCAAGAATGTCAGCTCGCTTCCTTAGAAAGTTTTTGAATTCCTGTAACGAAGGCAGTTCATTAGAGCTTTGTTTTTCTTCCCATGACCTTTGTAGTGTTGTAGGTAATTTACTGCACATAAAATAAATAATAATTAAATCCCAGTCATTGACAGGTATGTTAAGTGTTCGAAGTGA
Organism: Anania fuscalis; assembly: GCA_950371115.1. Classification (NCBI taxonomy): domain Eukaryota; kingdom Metazoa; phylum Arthropoda; class Insecta; order Lepidoptera; family Crambidae; genus Anania; species Anania fuscalis. The sequence continues at coordinate 10,507,796 of OX493349.1, forward strand.
GCGCAAATGCTTATTTATATTGTCAATTAATGCCCGAAGTGACTTGGAATTTTCAGTATGAATAGTTTCACATTCAAAGAGAGACCGAAGGTGATTTGATACTAGTAATCGTGGGTTATTATAACGTTCACATAACAACTTCCATGCCATTTGGTAACTCTCTGACGAATATTCTAACGAATTGACAACTTCTAGTGCTCCATCTTTCAAACAACTACGAAGATATTTAAATTTCTGAATAGGTCTTAAGGTACTTTGGTTTATCAAGGCATCAAATGTCTCCCTAAACTCAAGCCATTCTTTAAAGTTACCGCTGAAGTTAGGTAATGAAATTTCTGGAAATTTAATGGAATCTGTTACTTCGTTAGGGTGTGGCTTAACCTCATAGCTGTCAGTTTCGTTTCTAAAGGCCTTTACCAAGCCTTTGGCTTTGGCTAGGGCGTCAAAGTAGGTTTCCTCAAACTTAGAACGTTCGAGAACTTGGGTTTCAGTATCGTTAGACAAAATTTCTATCCTACTTTGGATTGAGTCGTATTTGTGGTATGTAGATGTGATATTTTCAATGCGTAACTCTAAATTTAAAACGCCATCCACAGTGAGTGGCGTCGGTAATTTATATAAAAAATTGGTGAGTTGGGTAAGTTTACCCTTATAAGCGGCTCTACTGCGCGAGAGCTGTTGGATTTCGTTGTCGATTGATGGGGGCAATGATTCGTCATCTGACGTCATGGTTGGATTTAAGAGAAATAATCGGAAAATTTGATAAATAAGTCACCTACCAGATAGAGGGTTAATAGGAAAGGAAGAAATGGAACCAGCTCACTCAGATTCTCCTCTCTTCTTGGCCTTGTCCTTGTGGTCAGCACGTGGTTGCACGTGGTCGTGTGTGTAGTCTTGAGTCCCTCCTCCTGCGAGTCCTTTAGGGCGTGGCACTCGGTTCCCACGCCGTGATGTTGTCACGCTGCAGTGCGGCGTGATCTTTGAAGCTATGTAGCCGTGACGTGTGCGTAGTTCTAACGCACGTAATTTTGTTGTAATCACACCTGTTACGTCTCCTGGACGTCTTTTGCGGCGTGGCGCTCGGTTCCCACGCCGTGATGTCGTCACGCTGCAGTGCGGCGTGGTCGTTGAAGCTATGTTGGGTAACGCGTGGCTCACCAGAACGTCGTCGTCGAATCGATCGCGTGGCTACCAACGTTGTACCTAAAAAAAAATGCTAGAATCCGCGCAATTGGGCTCAGCAGAGTTGTAGTGTTCGAGTCGTGGTTTGCGTGCACGTGCTCCGTCCAATACCGGTATGTACCGGTGCTTGTTTCTGCGAAGTCACCTGTTTGCGTTTGCGCTTTCTGCGTAAAAAACGTAGCTAGCTGCGTTGTTCAGTCGAGGGCAATCGCTGCGTGCACTTTTCCACGGTAACACGGGGTCACCAACTTTTGTTGAGAAGAAAGACGCCAGGAGAATTTGTTTGGTAGGTGTTTATTGGTCGGACCGCAGAAGTCAAAGAGAACGAAAATACAGCGCAGTTCAGTTTTATCATCACAGTTACACAAACCAAAGCAGTTCCTAAAAGTTGTAGCGCCATCTGTGGTAATTTGGTAGAACCAAGAGTAATTTTACAGGCCGCGCTGAACAGATAAGATTGAATGTGATAGATTCTTAATTTTGTGTAAAACCCATAGATGGCGCTTTACAAGATTAATTATAATTATTGTAAGTTTACAACAATATGTTTGTACTTATTCTACATTGTACTACAGTAATAAGTTTAAAGCAGGTTCACCGCTGACATCTAAATTTGTGGTTAACGATGTTGGCGGCACAATGCCTACCTTTTATAGGTATTGCTTATCTAAAAAAAATTGTGTATACTGTTTGTTGACCTGTAAAAAAAAAGAAACCATGACATTGCAATAAGTTAACTAAAGTAAAGTATGCCTATATACCTCCCACTGCAGGGCACAGGCCTCACCTTAACTATTAGGTGGTTTGGGCCATACTCCACCACGCGGGCCCAGTGCGGATTGGTGGAGGGGTGTTGTAAGGCCAGTGACTAAACCTTAATGCCAGATGTTATCAAGCCGCCTTTAGGCCTCTGACTAGGCTTCACGACAAATATCAAGCGATATTAGCCGAAGCACGGAGCACGGAGATGCTCGTGAAAGATGTCACTAAATATGGTCGGAATGGTCACCCATCCACTCACGACCGCGGCGTTGGTTGCTTTACTTTAGTAATCGATACCAAAGCGCTGCCGCCACTGAGCTACGAGCACCTCTAGCCCAGAGTTAATGCATTGTCTGGCCTTTATTTATAATGTTAAAAATACCAGTCCTGAATTCAGTAAATAAATCCTTAAGGTTGAACTATGACGTCCTTTTGTTGTATTTGGTTACATACGAAATTAACGCGTGGAGTCACAGCAAAAGTCAGTGTTTCCTTTTATCTCATGCACCAAGGAACATACATGCATTGTTCCACACGTCAAAAGGAGTTTATGAGAGAAATAAACATTCATTTATCGCGGTGTAGGTTTTGGCCGGACGCCATTTTGGCAAACTATTTACGTCAATGGACGTTATTTTAACTGCTCCAAATAAAAACAAAGGGAACCGATTAATATTGCACAACAAGAGATGGGATTATGCTAGTTCACCCTCAATAAATTGAATGGCAATCAATTTACTTTATGGCAAATAATAATATTTGTATTTGAAGAGTTTAACCCTTAACAACCCACAAGTGTCTCGCGGACACAATTTTGCGTTTATGTTTTCATAAAAACTAAAGTATTTATTTTTATTAATGTTTTATCAATCTTAATGTGCAATGAAAATATTTGTAACATGAATAATTTATTATTTATTGTTAATAAACGAAAATAGTACTTCATCAACCCACAGGTGTCCAACAGACACAATGACATTTTCTTTGATTCGAGTGTGAAGACAGATTGTTTTTTATTTACATTCACTTATAATATTACCCCTTAGCAGCCATATGCAAAACGTGGCAGGGTTAAATCAGGAAACTACTCAATCATCTGAATCCTCTGCGAAAAGGAAGAAGCGTTGTTCTGTTTGCCCTTCGAAATGATCAAGGGCTTCTAAACCGTGTTGTGATAAATGCAATCGCAATGTCTGGTCTGCTTTGAACATTCTGAAAAATATTATACATATACATTTGTAATATCTGTAAGTAAATAAGTGTATAAAAAACATTACTGAAATTCACCATACTGTCTTTTTCATTCAAAATAAATTTATTTTCTTCATTATACCTGGCATTTCTAAAATGAGTCTGTTGGACACTACTGGTCAGTAACGTTACAAAAGCATATTGGATAGTTAAGGGTTAATCATGATTATGATTCGCTTAATATGTACAAAAGCAAAGTACACTTAGTGATATTGCATATAAGATTTTAAAATTTTCCCCCTAACTCCATTATTAGATCAGCACGATCGAGTAAAATTATTGTATTGTCATCGGAATATCACACTCTTAAAATATCAAATTGACACGTTACTTAGAAAAAGTTAGGTCAAAATATCTGAAATTATTTATCTTACAAGTATAATTATATCCATTTTATTTTCATATCTGAGGTCCCGGGTTCGATTCGCGGTCGGGACAATGTAGAAAAATTAACAATCTTTCCTCTATTGCCTCGGGTCTGATTGTTGTGGTACCATTGTTGTTTCTGATTTTAATAACACAAGTGCCTTAGCTACTTGCCATAGGATGCGAGCAATGTATGTGATGATGTCTAATATTTGTATTTATTTTCAGTAAATGTCAAAAACCTTTTCGTTTTTTCATAACTAATCGAAAGAAGACATTATTAACATCACTAATTAATAACTTAAACATAGGTGCGTAATAATTACACAATGCGAATACTGTATTATGTTCAAGGTGACTTTATATAATTATTTATAATTACCTATAGTGTAATTATTAAAAGTGAATAATGGCTTTATTTCGTAATTGATAATTGAAGTAGTCTAAAATACAACTGAATAATTCTACGTATACAGGATATTAGGTAAATGGTATTCAAGCTGAAACTATATTAATACTTTGGTGAAGTCAGAAATCTAATATAATCATTTCTGAAAAAAAAATATTCACACAAATCTGATTCTAAAACATTATTAAGGATAAAAATAATAATATAAAACTGACTTCACTGCATTTATACGCATAATTATGTTTACATAGACTAGTATTTACGTGATATAGCAAATACTGCAGCTTCACGCCCCTGCCACCCGCTATCAATATATCTTAGCGTAGAAGTCTTACCGAAAGCCATTTCATTATTATTATAATTATTATTTTTTTAAACTTTATTGCATAAACTTACAATAAGTGTACAAATGGTGGACTTAATGCTAAAATCATTCTCTGCCAGTCAACCATTGGGTCATGCAGAAAGGTTGCAAAGGGTGCGGTAAAATTAAAATATAGAGAAAAAAAAAGTTAATTAAGGCAACAATAATTCCACAAACTTATTCTAGCTAAATACCTATACATAATATGTTATACATATACTTTAATAAATAATATAGATACACTACAAAATATTAATAAATAAATACATACTTATATTTACAAATATGCTATAAATATATATACTTACTTACATACAAATATCTAGTGCAATTTATCTATTTTAAGAATTGGCGTACTTTTTTCTTGAAAACCATTCTAGAATCCGCACTTTTAATATCAAGGGGAAGTGAGTTCCAAAGTCGTGTCGCCCTTAGAGAGAAAGATTTTGCTACGAAAGTGGAACGATGAGCAGGCGTACCCAGTCGAAGATTGTCAGAAGAACGGAGAGAGCGATCATGAGATTGACAAAGATATGAAAACATATTCTTAAGATATGACGGTGAGGAGGGATTATTAAGGGCGCCGTATACAATGCTCAGAATTCGAGAATTCCTACGCTGACGGATAGGGATTATTAAAATTGTATTCCAATTTTTACTTTTACTAACACTAGAATAAGATCAATTCATACTAACATTTATATGGATTTTATCAGAAATAAATATTATATTATATTATTATATTATACTGAAAATCTTGTTAAGTTGAAAAGAGCGAGTCGACAATATCGACTTAGAATTTTAAAAGAATGTTCACAAACAGCTTAAATTAGAAAACATAAAATAGGATCAAGTAAAAATTGATAACCGAATCATTTTTGTGTGAATTAAGTATTAAAATTAATTACACAAAATTTTATGAAATTACAATGTAACGGAGAGTGATGGGTATATGTATGATGGATGGAGGAGTGGAGAACGACCTAAGAAGAGATGGATGGATTGTGTGAGGGCCGATATGTCTGATAAGGGAGTGAATGACGAGTGACCGAATTGCATGGAAGAAGAAAACATACTGCGCGGACCCCAGTTAACCTGGGAACAGGGCAGGAGAATAATGAATGAAATAATACTAGTCATAGCCAGTTTAAAGATCTTTATTCTCATTAATTAAGACAGTTGTCACTTAGTCATGAAATCGATATTTCTAATTATGATTTATGAAATTTAAAATGAACTCAATCGATTAAACTATTTTCTGACTTCTGTCTGTGATTGACGAAGAAGTGTATAATAGCTGTAGGCTAATTTTAAAATCTGAAAAATAAAAAAAATCTTTAATTAGTATTGATAAATCTTTATACGTTACTAAGCTTAGTCCGTATGCCACCATGAAAAGATTACTGTAGCTGGCTTCGTGTGCCATAAAGGAACCCCTGCAATGCAAGCCCTGCACACAACGTTCAGATGGTACTAAAACACGCCCAAAATATAGTAACAATCTTTGAAAAACCTTTTAGGATTCTGATTTTTATTAGTACCACTAGATTATGATTGCTTATGGATTGTACCGTAAAGCAAAGGTAATGCTAGGTCAATATAAATAGCAAAGCTGTCTAATCACTTCTTTTCTCCAACCTTTAAACAGTTTTGCTAATAAGAGGACTTTAAATACAAAAGGCATAAATATAAAAACTTATTTTTCTCAAATACCATAACCATGAAACCAAAGTAGTTGCAGGGCAGTTTAAACACCATCCATCCATCCATCCGTCAGCCGAAAGACGTCCACTGCTGGGCATAGTCCTCCCCCAAGGATTTCCACAAAAATCGGTCCTGTGCCACCCGCATCAAGCGGCTTTCCGCGACCTTCGCCAGATCGTCGGTCCACCTTGTAGGCGGCCTACCAACACTACGCCTTCCGGCCCGCGGCCGCCATTGAAGGACCTTCCTGCTCCAACGGCCATCAGTCCTGCGAGCAATGTGCCCCGCCCACTGCCACTTAAGGTTTGCGATTCTGAGAGTTACGTCGGTGACTTTGGTTCGCCTCCGGATCGTCTCATTTCTGATTCGATCGCGAAGGGAAATTCCGAGCATAGCTCTCATAATAATACCTAAATAACACATCGACATAAATTAATGGTCCCGAAAATTTTGAACAGTTGGAAACTTACATTAATAAATGTAGCAACAGTAAGCTTCGTGAATGGGCCAGCAGAGAAGACGATCTCCTTGCTGAACTGAGCCGTCAAGATGAACAGGTTCTTACGGTGGGAGACGTGTCTGCACCACCAAGTGCTCTTGTATGGACCCTCGCTTAATTTAATACTCTGAAAGAATGCTTTAAAAGTCTATTGCCAATTCAGGGTCATTTCACTGATTACATAGCTTCAATTAAGTATAGATGACATTTTTACTCTCAGAGACAGTCAATGCTTCATTTATTAAAATGAATACTTATGAATGAAAGTATGATAAAGTTAATTGTAAGCAAACGTAATCGTTTGCTTACAAATAGCTTTATTAAAAGCCATATCTTTACTTAACTTTAACCCCCGACGGAAAAAAAGGAGTGCTATAAGTTTAAGGTGTGTATGTTTATTTGTGTATCTATCTGTGGCATCGTAGTTCTTTTTATTTGAAAGCTGATATATCAGGAATAGTTAGCTATATTAAATGAAGATCTGTTCAGGCGTTTAAAGGTTATCAGCTTATTTCCTACTCGATAAAAGGATTCGATTCGATCGTTGTAAACTTGAAACAGAACATGAAACAAACAATTTTACTATGTGTCACATTATATCAATAGTTTGGTGACAGTAGATAGAAAAGAATTACCGAGGGTGCAAAATTAATGATTGATACGAAAAGAAAAAGATACTGAAATATAATCTATCAATAAATAACTATTGTACATTACATACAATTGTGTTAAAAAAAGGAAATAATGACGGTATCAAATGAAAACACCTAGATTCGAGACAGTATTATGTAAAAGTTTGTTTTCTACATTGACCCGGTTGAACCCGGGATCTCAGATATGGTGAAACCAAGGGTATGCTTGCATTTCAGTTATGAAGATGGGATCATTATTTTTCAGTAGCAAATGGAAAACATTAAATAAAATAAATAAATAAATATTGGACAACATCACATACATTGCTCTGATCCTAAAGTAAGTAGCTAAAGCACTTGTGTTATAGAAATCAGAAACAACGACGGTACCACAACACCCAGACCCGAGCCAATATAGAAAAGTTCGTTTTCTACATTGACCCGACCGGGGATCGAACCCGGAACCTCAGAGATGGCGGCGCCATTTACAGTCCGGCGTGCTCGCCTCTCGGCTACGGAGGTCGTCAATTAAAGTGGAGTTAGGTAATATAATGAAGCTACAAACAGCATAATAAACATCATTGCTATGCCAGCAGTAGATGAAGAGTTGGGATACGCCAAACACGAGGTATTCAGTTGTCAGGAACCGCTCCATTGCACTGGTCTCTGACTGGAAATAAAACAAAAATAATAATTTTATGATGAATCTGTAAGTATCAATACGACTGCTTATTTAATGTTAATCATTAATATTATTAAAAAATACATGACGAAATTTTTATTCAGGCTTATTAAAATATGTAATTAATCATTCAACAATTATCTCATGAATATTTCCAATAGGGTGAACACTGTCTTCTCTACTGACTGTATTATTGATACAGCACCCAGCACCGATTTTGGGGCTGATGGGGAGCTGAGGCAAAAAGTGGGGATCGCTTTACGAACGTCGTATCAGAGACGCGTGTGCGCGGAGCTAACAACCAATCACGGCCGGCGCTGCAGGTGAGTCTCACTTCTAACAAATTACGTAATCGTAATATTCTTATGCGCATCTTTCGCCCATCGCTCGACATCGGTATCTCTAGTTGTAAAAATCAGTTGTTACGTTACAGTGTGCTTGTGTTAAAGTATCACACCACCATTTAAAGCAAATTTAAAATGTATGTTATTGTTGAGTCAATACATTTCTTAATCTTACTGTAATTTGAAACGCAGTGACGCACAGCATTACAGAACAAACGAACATGTATAACAGCATTATCGGTGATAAACATCTGTCAAAAAGTCGGGAGTACCTGAAAAGATAAAAGTACTCAGAGTAAAAGACAAAAATAATAAATTTTACTGCAGTGGAAAGTATATTATATTTTTTGTGCATTGCAATACATATATTTCTTTGACAATATCATCAGGCTTTTAAGTGGTACGTAGGTATTGCTCATTGAGGTATAATGTACTAGCGTATTGCTTATATTTATCTATTCTACCTTTGTTGCTTCTAAATACCTCTCTCTCTTATCGGATCTCATCTCATCACAAATCTAATCTCGCTTGAGGTTCCCTAAAAATGGCAATTTCAATCAATCAATCATTTATTTGCGTCAAACATAGTATAACAAGGCGTTAACTTACAATAAAAGAATCAGATATTTGGGCTACACAAATTAGCATGCAAATGTCAGGGTACAATTAAAAATGAAAAAAAATAATAAAAAAATGTCAAATAAATCTGATAACAATAAATATAATGTCAAATGCTCATGTCCAAATTTTATTATATTATAAACTTCTAAAAATATATATATATATAAAATTGAAAAAGTCCTCGAAACTATAAAAATTATGGTGGTTCAGCCAGCGGAACAAATGTCTTTTAAGTACTGGTAAATTATAATTTTTGATGTCGTTCGGTATATGATTCTAAATTTATTTGAGCTGATGAGATAAATTGCTTACGATATCGTTGTTTGTCCATCCTGTTTGCGATATGTATTACCTACTAACGGTTTCAACATTACTCGTATGCCTTAAGAAATATTGTGTTGGGATTTTTTTGTAAAAGATTCTTATTGGTCCATATTGGCTCACATAAAAATCTTATTCCTATTTTGTTTCACTACCGTTTTATTTTCAAATTAATTAATAAATCTTGATTATTTTGTTCATATTTTTTTAAATTCGTAGGTATTTTTATTACTACTATCGAAAATCATATAATACAACATCTAAATCACAAACGGAAAAACTTGCAAATGAAAATTTGTGGTTATATAATAATGGGTTCCCTCTACCTATCTGGCAGAATCTTGTTGCTCCGGATTTCGTTCAGTTTATGACACTTTGCATAATCTTCTTCTTGACGAATATTACCAAGGCATATTTTGTTATTTATGTTGTCTATATGGCCAAATTCACAATAACATACTTTAAAATGGCAGAATAAGTCATAAATACCTTTGGGAAAATTTTGTTCTGCATAATTTCGCTAAGAGTAACGTTTACTTACTTAGTTCGGCGATTCTATGTAGATAGCAGAATATCATTTTGAACAATTTAAGGCATTTTGATATTTCTTTTAAATCGAATTTTAAACATAAATAAAATTAACGTACTGTCTTAAAAAGTCAATGTGTTGTGTTACAAAATTCAGTGACAGAATCAAATCGGTGCAAAACCGACAGTCTTATTTGCCCTAAACTTAGAGTGTAATTCAAACCCGCGTAGGCGCGGAGGGGTGAAGCTGCTGTTGATGATGTTTTTATTGATATAATATTTATTTCATTTACTTACTTTACCAACTCCACATGTCTCCTATGGCATACCATCATTTTTTTAAGAGCGTCATTATCTGATACTGGAATCTTTTCAGTACCAAACATGTTACCGCAATCTATCTTTAGCAACTCCAATTCCGCTCTGAAGAACACCATGATGACCATTGCATTAGTATCAAAGGAGGTTATCCAACCCCCGCCGTAGATTGCAGCATAAGATTGAAATACAGACGCGGCTATGTATCCGGGAACCATGCTCTTATCAAAGGGCACCCAGGAACTGACAACCTGGAAGACGAATGCATTTATTGGCATGTCATGTCGCCTTCTGAGGGACGAGAGAGTTTAATATAGTCTTATCTACAGGGTGTCCCATAAATAGCACGACAAACTTAACAGGTCTGATATCTACATTTTCAGTTTGTTGTTCTATTTCCGTTTTCGAGACAATCCTGCCTTTTATTTTTATTTTTTCGAAATTCCACTTTTGATCAGTTTTTTTTGTTGCTGTGTGTACAAACAAGTCAATACTTCCGTTTTTTTCTGTAATTATTTTAGAATAGTATATCTACCAAATCCAAATACCATTTTGTTAAATATAATTAGGTATCTGTGAGATTTTTTTTTTATTCAAACGTTGAGACGTTTATTGGGGTATTTTTTTTTTATCTGTTAGAGTACACCACAAACTATCTACCTTTTCAGTTTGTCGTGCTATTTACGGGACACTCTATATATTACGCTGTTAAAATATTAAATAGTGTCCCAAGAATATCTGCCGCGGCTGCTACGGATGAAAGTATTACTTATAAATATTAAGCTAATGAAGAAATTTTATGCCCCGGATATCATATTTTTTTTCATTTAAAAAAATAATAAGAAATCTAAATTTAAAATGATGCTGAGTATCAGCTTACATATTAATCACCATACTCATAAAAAAACCCTGACTCAAATTGATTTAAAGGCCTACTTACTATGGAGACCCGACTATGGCCTTTGCTTGTTTATTGATTTATTCTCATCTCTCTGTGTGCATGTGCAAACCCTTTCAACCCAAAGTACCAAAGGTAGTCTTTAAATAAGTCAGACAAAAGAGTTAACATTTTGTACCTAAATTATGATCGCGTTAATTCCCGTTTCTTTAAATTAGTATTCAAAATTACCTGCAAGTAATTATCAGTTCCATTGTTGACATTTTCTCTGTAAGATGATGACAATGAATACTTGAAAACTGGTTGGAAGATCACAATAACCACTGTAGTGTACATCAAAGACCAGTAGAGGTACGTGATCTTGCGGCAGTATCTAGTGAATTTCGCGATCAAATCGTTCTTTGTGACGTCATCGGTTGCTCGCTGAGCCAGATCAGCTCTGGTGACGTAGTCAATGATGCTTCTCCAATGCTCCTGCCAGTACAGAAACGTTGTAATTTTGATGACACTTATAGTTGCCAGCATAGTAATCTTCAAATTATTCAATAGAAGATTAAGGTCGGTTTTGATGAACCAAATATCAATGTATTCTGTAGCAGTAAAAACTGTTACTAGTATGTGCATGAGTAGGTAGAAATACTTCATGTAAATGTTATCAGGGAGGAGTAAGCCCCAAAATTTTAGGGCCCATACGTTAGGGCCTAGCAAAGGTATCTTTGGGTTTTCAAGTTTCTTGAGTAGAAACATTTTTTGGTGACTGAAGTTCACGAAAAACGAGTTTTCAACTCTACGGATTGTTTTATGGCTGTGACGTACAACTTATACTTGCGATCAAGTGAATAGTGTTGGGATAAATTTTAAGTTATGATTTTTGGGGTATTTTTTTGTTGCAAAATGGATTTAAGAAATTGTTTCAGTGTTAACCAAGATTAGGCCTTTGCAGAAATCGAAAAAATATATATTAATTTTAAAGTAGTTTGCGATGTTAATAAACTTTTAAAAGTGGCAATAATATTTACTAATCTCATATTTTACTTTTTTTATAGGATATTTATATATGTCGTGGCCCGATCTTAAAATTAAACACTTCATGATGTGGCCGGCCATTTCATAGCATGGCCGTATTTCATAAAACGGCAAAACAAAACTGGCCATATCGTTTAAACGTCAACGTTTGATGATATGGTAAACAACGTTTGGCCATATCATTAAAATAAGTCTAAATACGTTTACAAGCTACTGGAATTTGTTTAATATAAATTTTCTCAATAGATAAGTAAAACATTATAAATATTTTTAATATTGAAAGAAAACTAATAAATAAAAAGATTTAAATAACCTTAACTAGCCTCCCAAATTACGTATCAAACTCCACGACTTTTGACGTTGAGCCTTTTTTAAGTCTGTTTCATTAAAATCACCTAGCTTAATGTCTTAACGATAATTCACTGCAATTTAATCTCCTATTTACACTTATGATTCACTTTCACAATTCACAAGAACAGAATAATTGTCCGCCGCCATGTTGTACCACAATAACAAAGCGACATCAGCGCCTCTGACGGTGGAAAATATAACTGTTTTAAGATATGAACACCAACGTTTGGCCATTTCATGAAGTAGTCGATCATATCGTCAAACGCTAACTGATTCATTGATCTGGCCTATCAACATCATGAAGTGGCCAGCGGGTACTGGGCCGCATCATGAAAAACGACCATTTTATGAAATGGTTGGCCAAATCATGAAGTGATTAATTCTAAGATCGGGCCACGACATATATACGTTTATTTACCAAGATCATAAAAAATTACGAAGTAAAAAATACAAGTTAACAAGAATCTAATGCATTAAAGATTTCCACCCTTCAGTTGAGCTAGGAGAGCTCAATTATAAGATCAGCAGAATTGAGTGTAATCACTATATTGTCATCGGAATATAATCGATACGTCAGTTAGAAGTTGAATAATAACTTGATCCAAGATTTTATTAAATTGTTATTAAGACACAAATAAAACTAAAAAACAAGTTGTAAAAAGTCTATTATTTTTCTTCCCATATAAATAATCATTTCATTTTCTGTAAATGTAAATCTTTTTTATGTCTTTTCATAACTTATCGATAAGAAGAAATCATAACATCACTTATTAACAATCACAACATAATTAGTGTAAATATTACACAATCCGAATAAGGAATTATGTTCAAGGTGTCGCTAATTAATATAATTAGCTGTAATTAAATCGAATTATGAGGTGTGTATAATGACTTCAATTCGTGATTGAAATAGTCCTAAATCTAACAAGCAATATTTCTATGCATTATTTGGAAAGGGAGACATTTTTTTGGAAAATATATTGTTTTGTGAACTAAAAGTGTGTTTTTTTTTAAATCCAGCATTCCGGTGGTGAACAGTGAAACTCTGCAATGGCTACCTAAAGCCTTCGTGTTTGCGCTCGTTTGATTCGTTTTGACGAGTCTCATACACATGATAATAAATACATAATAAATTGATTTATTTACCCTAATAGAAAAGAACATTTACAGCAAACAGCAGCCGTCTCTTCACTAAGCATTCATGTTTGTACATGACACCTGTTTGACGGACCGTGTTTAAAGTTAAAAGTTTAAACAAATTAGCTGTCTAGAATTGACCGTAGATGTATTCTCCTTTTTTTTGAGATGGGCTTACTCTTGGCCCCAATCTTGCTCTAGAGCATAGATGGGATCTACGATGGAGCGAGCTTGCCCAGAAGATGCCTATTTACTCTGGACTTAAAGAGAGTCAGGTTATATGCACTCGGAAATACAGACGCAGGCAGGGAATTCCACTCTTTAGCTGTGCGCATTATAAAAGATGATGAGAAGTGCTTAGTGTGGATTATGGGTATATCAACTAAGAACGGATGGTAGCCGGCCGTGCGTCTGGATGACGCACGGCCGGCTACCATCCGTTCTTAGTTGATATACGGCCACTTCTGATGGAAGAAAGGTAACGGTGGTATGAGCTCATGCAGCTCACGAGCACACTCTCCGAAGTACAATCTATAGAAGACCGATAGGCAAGCAACCTTGCGGCGGTGAGCCAGGCTGTGCAGCTTGGACGCCACCAGTTTTTATCGCCTATTATTCTCTTGGCTCTGCGTTCCACCGAGTCAAGTGCAGCAAGTTAGTATTTCGCCGAGCCGTCCCAAAGGTGGCAGCAGTACTCCATCTCCTTTATGGATTTCATCTATATATATATTACAAACATGACTATGTTAAACGGTCATATTATGTATGTACCAATCTCTTTTTTGTAATTAAAATATTTTGATTTGATTTGATAATCGGTTGATGAACCTATAAAAAAAATCTTTACATATTTCAACCAGTAGGTATTTTTTCCGTATTAATATTGTAAATAGTTAAAATTAATTTAGTTGTAATGATACGTAATCGACAAATAATTTAAGTATAAAGTAAGTCGTAATAATATTAAATAAAAATAATTTAACGTTACAAGCTTTCATGGAATTAGTATTGGCAAAGAAATATGATTAGACTATGCTTAGTGATCATAAGTAGACATTTGTTTTCATGGTGAATCGTTTAGGTACTTGCCTATTTGAAAGCTTGTCGCTGTTATGATAACAAAGGTTAAATTATTTTTATGAAATAGGTATTTCATAACCATGCACGATTAATGTATGTGTTCAACAGGGAAATACTAGCTTGATAAATAGAAGGTAAGTCAGCGACAAGCTTTCAAGTAGGCAAGTACCTAAACGATGCACCATGAAAACAAATGCCTACTTATGATCACTTAGCATAGTTGTATAATATTTCTTTGCCAATACTAATTCCATGAAAGCTTGTAACGTATTTTTTTTATTTAATTTTATTTTACTATTTTTCGTCGTCTATAGGACTAAGACTAAGACTTTTTATTTCTGAATTATAATTTTTAAATCATTTACTATAGCTTTTTCTATATTATTTAAAATTATAATCGAACCACGATTGCGATGAACATGATACGCTAATCCAAATTGACGTTAATTATAAAGCACTATATCAATTCCAACTCCATCAGACCCTCCATCACCATTATGACGTCACTAACTACTCATCAAAACCTATTTAATGAGCCCAAACACGCTAAGTTTACGTCAACTGGAATCTTAGATTCTAAGGTCAGATTCAGTCTCCATCATCATCTTATCACAAATTATTCACCAAGACCATTTTAATGCGCCTGCCTAAACACGAAAGGTATACGGCAACTGAAACATCAGAGTCTATGGTCAGTATTCGTCTCTATCATCATACTCTGATCATCATCATCCCGTCACAAACTATTCGCCATCACAATTTTATTGAACTCAAGCACAATAGGTTTACGAAAACTGGAACTTCCTATACTATGGCCAGATTCGGTCTTCATCATCATCATTCCGTCACAAACTAATTGCCAAGACCATTTTGATGAGCCCAAACACGATAAGTTTACGGCAACTAGAACTATAGATCCTATGACCTGGTTCAGTCTCCATCATCATGCCATGATAATCATCATTCTATTACAATCTATTCTACGTTTACGGTAACCTGAAACCTCAGATTCTAAGGTCAGGGTCTGTCTCGATCATCATACTCTGATCAACATCATCCCACCACAAACTGTTCGCCAAGACCATTTTAATAAACCTAAACACAGTAGGTTTAAGGCAACTGAAACTTTAGATCCTATGGCCAGGTTCAGTCTCCATCATCATACCCTGATCATGATAATTTCATCACAAACTATTCATCAGGTGCACTTAATTAACCACAAACACGATAGATTTACGGCAACTGAAACCTCAGATTATATGGTCAGGTTTCGTCTGCATCATCAGATCAGCCCCATGTCACCATTATATTGCATTGTCATCCGACTTACGTAAGTACGCAAAAGTTCAGCTCAATCGGGTTCCGGGAAAGGGTGTCAATCACGACTAGAAGTATGTAACCGTACAGACAGAGATATACAGTACAAATATTACGGTCGTGAAACTAAGTAAAAGCTTGTAAAAAGCTTGTAAAAATACATAAACTTTTATGGAATAATGAAATAATACAAGTAACAGTCAATTAAAAAATATTTATTTTCGAGCGTAGCGAAGCGTAACGGATTTTTGGTTTTTTGCTTCTACAAGTGTTTTGGTAGAAGCATATACATTCTGTCAAAAAAGTTTCGGGAATTGATGATTGATTTATGGTTCCAAATTCCAAATTATATATTTTTTTGTGGTTGTTAGATTGGCACATCTGTTTCCATTTTGGCGGGATTTTAAGTTACATCTGATAATTAGATTAAATACAGTATTGTTTTTAGTTCTACCATATCTAGTGTGTATTGCGAATTTCGTAATGCACAAAAACATCGAACAATGAATTTGTCTTAAATTTTGCACCGCCAATAGGATTTCGTGTTCGGAGTCTCTGAAAATGTTACAGAAGGTTTACGATGAATCGACTTTATCAAAAACACGTGTTTATGAGTGGTTCGAAGCGTTCAAAAGCGGTCGAGATGTAATGGAAGATTTGCCTCACTCTGGTAGGCCATCAACGTCTGCTACTGAAGATAACATCGCAAAAGTGAAGGAAATAGTGACTGAAAATCCTCATTCAAGTTTAAGAGAGCTAGCCGTCGAACTTTCTGTGTCACACGAGTCGATTCGTACCATTTTAAATAATCAATTGGGTATGAAACATGTTGCCGCTCGGCTAGTCCCAAAAGACCTGGGCCCTAACTATGAACTCTTAAAACAATCTCAAAGTTGTCAAATCTGTCAATTTTGGTATGTCATTTCATAAAAAATTTGACAGAAATGATAATGTTTGTCAGATTTGTGATTGTTTTAACAGTTCATGGTTAGGGCCCTAAATTTTCTCCAAAAACTCAATCGCAAAAGAGTCGCTGAGGATATGCTAGAACGAGTCAATTCCGACCCAACATTCATGAAACGCATTGTTACTGGGGACGAGACGTAGGTTTACGAGTTTGACATGCAAACTAGTCAACAAGCTTCGGAGTGGCGCCTTCCAACTGAACCGAAACCGAAGAAACCGCGCTAAATTCGAGCGAAAGTCAAAATCATGTTGTGCACTCAGAATTCTTGCCAGAAGGTCAAACGATAAAAAAAGAGTTTTATTTAAGCGTTATGCGGCATTTAAGAGAGCAAATTAGACGAAAAAGGCTAGATTTGTGGAATGAAAATTCTTGGATTTTGCACCACAATAATGCGCCTTCCTACAAGGCTATCATTGTGAACAAATTTTTGACCAAAAACTCAAGAAATACCATCGAGCAGCCACGTTATTCACCAGATATGGCTCATCATTATTATGCTGTTAATGAATTTGATGCCTCCGACTGCAAATAACATTATGCATTGTCAGATTTTGGCGAAAAACGTATGTATTTCTATAGGTAACTGATAAATTGCATCATAAATGTAGGCGTTTCTTAATGTGATAAACGTTAAGACGGGGTGAACAAAGATTTTGACACAACCCTTTATGTAAAAAAATATCATTTCCCTGTTTGTAACATAGATTTGTCCCCGATATCAGTTAAAATTCGACTACGTCACTAAACTTCTGTATAAGGAGGACCACTTAGGACAATTGGCAACATTGTAACATTTTGTCCACCTTGTCCAATTCAATGTCTATAGTATAAAGGACTAGCTGATTAATGTAATAGTTAAAATATTTGATTTTTCCAACTTACTTCACTAACTCTATATGTCTTTTATGGCATTCTATCATCCTTTGTAAAGCGACATCATCTGACACCGGATTCTGTTCAGTCCCAAACATGTTAGCGCAATCTATCCTTAGCAAATCCAATTCCACACGAATTTTGACCCATTCACATGGCAGTATGTTCCCAAAGGATTAATGATTAGCAGTATTCATGTCTTTTGTCTTAGGTCTCAATGCATCAAAACTCAGAATTTCAACTTTGTGGTAGGAAGGTCATTTCATACACCTACATTTAATGGCACAACCTCAAAACATGAACATTATCAATTTACCTGAATTAAAAGAAAATAATTTTATAGCAGTTGCAGCTAAAAGCTAATTTCTGGCAAAGATACTCTAAGAAATATATTTCAGAGCTCCGGTCCCGCAGCAAGTGGCGCAAGCAGGGAGAGCATCCGCAGCTGGGAGAGATCCTATGAGATTTTAAGAGAGATAAGCAGGAGCAGGGCAGCGCTAGGTTCATAAACAATACTCACTTTTTATACCCCACATTCTTATATTTTGCCGCTTCACATAAAACTTACATCAGTTCTGAAAAAAACACATCAAACTGACTACAAAACAAGAAAACTAAACTTAGAAATAGAAATAATCTTTATTTGCTTTAAAACTGTGTACAATATAAGATGTTGGCTTGTGGCTGTGATTGTTGGCTTTAAAACAAACATAAAAAAGAACTGGAAAAACTAAAAACATGTAGGTACAAAAAAGGTTTGTCGCCAACAAAAGACGCGCCCTGGTGCGAAAAAAAAGTCAGTCATGCACACCTAATAATTACACAGCGTAATGGACTATCAAATAATTACGTAATTACTTACGGTTTATTAAATAAATTAGCAATACTATTATATTATTTTTTTACCTTGAACGTAATACCTCATTTGGATTATGTGACAATTACACTAACTTATGTTTAAGTTGTAAATTAGTGATGTTATTAATTTTCTTTAAGTTACGAAAAGTCGTAGAGATTTTTGACATTGACTATGAATAAAATAATTATAACAGGTTAAGATATTAAGAGCTGCTGCTTAGATGATTCTCCCTTGGGTCAATGGAGAAAACAAACTTTTCTATGTTGTCTCGGGTCTGGGTGTTGTGGCACCGTCGTTGTTTCTGATTTCTTTAACACAAGTGCTTTAGCTACTTAATTTAGGATAAGAGCAATGTATGTGATGTTGTCCAATATAAAATACTATAAAATAACTGGCCATTATAAAAACCAGCATTAAAAAAACACGTTTGTTTATTCTGGTTTTAGTATTTGTTGTTAAAGCGCAAACAAAATACATCATCTATGAAAATTTCAACTGTCTAACTATCATGTTTTTGAGATACAGCCTGGTGACAGACAGCCAGACAGACACATAGATAGATAGACATACAGAAATACAGACCTACAGACAGACAGACAGACAGACAGACAGACAGACAGACAGACAGACAGACAGACAGACAGACAGACAGACAGACAGACAGACAGACAGACAGACAGACAGACAGACAGACAGACAGACAGACAGACAGACAGACAGACAGACAAACAGACGGACAGACAAACAGACAGTCACAGCGGAGTCATGGTAATAGGGTCCCGTTTTATCCTTTTGGTACGGAACTGTAAAAACGACGCTTGAACACTATCTTAAATGACATTGGGCATAGATATTTTTATCAAGATCGCTAAAATTAGAACTAAAACATTCCCCACACTATTCACTTGATCGTAATTATAAGCTGTACGTAACGGCCATAAAACGATTCCCATATTGTTCAAAACTGTTTTGTTCCGTGAACTTTCGCCACGTCAAAATGTTTCTGCTCCAGAAACTTGAAAACCCTAAAATACCTTTGTTAGGTCCTAACGTTAGGGCACTAAAATTTTGGGGATTACTCCTCCCTAGAAACATTTACATGAAGTATTTCCAACTACTCATGCACTTATTTGTAACAGTTTTTGTTGCCACGGAATACGTTGATGTTTGGTTCATCAGAAACGATCTTAATCTTCTGTTGACCAATTTGAAAGTCACTATGCTAGCAACTATGAGTGCCTTCAAAGTTACCACGTTTCTGTACTGGCAGAAGAATTGGAGAAACATCATTGACTACGTCACCAGAGCTGATCTAGCTCAGCGAGATACCGATGACGTTACAAAGAACAATTTGATCAATAAATTTACTAGGTACTGCCGCAGGATAACGTACCTCTACTGGTATTTGATGTTCGTCACGGTGGCTATTATGATCTTTCAACCAGTTCTGCAGTATACATTGTGGAAATCTTACAGAGAAAATGTCAGGAATGGAACTGAAGATTACTTGCAGGTAATTTTGAATACTAATTTCAGACTACCACGTCATTAAAATATACTGCCACCAGTACGTTTTTTTTATTAAGTACACGCGTAAGTGTTCAAATATATGTTTGGTGTAATATTAGAAAACCTTTTTTCGAGTTTTGTTTTTTTATGATCAAATTTAGCGTTAATTTTTAATTCATTCAGAGTTAATTTTGCTGTAGAAGCACTCCAGCAGAAGTCGAATAAGTAATTAGAAAGTTTAAGATATAGTATTTTCACTGTCTAAGTTCAACTTGATTATTTATCAACGCTTAAAAACCTCAAGAGATGACTATCACTTGTGCACAGCCAATAAATGCATTCGTCTTCCAGGTTGTCAGTTCCTGGGTGCCCTTTGATAAGAGCACGGTTCCAGGGTATCTAGCCGCTTGTGCATATCAATCTTATGGTGCAGTCTATGGTTGGGGCTGGATCATCTCCTTTGATACTAATGCAATGGTCATCATGGTGTTCTTCAGAGCGGAATTGGAGTTGCTAAGGATAGATTGCGCTAACGTGTTCGGGACTGAACAGAATCCGGTGTCAGATGATGTCGCTTTACAAAGGATTATAGAATGCCATAAGAGACATATAGAGTTGGTGAAGTAAGTTGGATCAATAAAATATTTTAACACTTACATTAATCAGCTAATCCTAAACCGAATAGAGCTTATAATACTATGAATATTAACTTATTTTAAATATTTTATTTTGTAAGGACAGGGCGGACAACATGTTACAATGTTGCCAATTGTCCTAAAGTGGTTCTTTTGAGGCAGAAGTCACGGAGTCAATCAACTATTGACTGGAATTGGGTGCGAATGTAGGGGAGAGTTCGTTATATCGTACTGCCATTTTAATCGTACCACTTCTAAATTTCCCTCTCAATGGGTATTTTTTTCTACACTAGCAACACTAAATCGTGGCCCTGCGCAACCCCCCGCCACCCGCCATTTGTAATTGATGTGACTTGACAACTGTGCGCGTGAGTGAAAAAAACATTTTTTTGTGGAAGTTATTGCAAATTTTGTCGTAAATTCGTAAGGATATGACTCGTTAACAAGGTAAGATAGAGATACACAGTTTTCATTAATTTATTACAACTTTATAGTAGATTATTGGTGGTTTTTGTTGCCTGTCTAAGTTTTGAGGTTATGCCGGACTGTTGCTTTTTTTTGAAAATGGCCTAGTTCGCTAAATTGTACCACTCGCAGTTGGGTAAATTGTACTGGTACGATTTAGCCGACTCGTCTAAAAGTACTTATATTTTACAGACTGTATTTTATATTGTTATAGATGACGGACCCAAAAGCTAAAATTAAATATTATAATTGGAACAAGGAGGACCTAGAAAGAGCTATTCTGGCTTACGAGAACAAAGAATTAAGTTTGAATAAAATTTCAAAGACTTATTCTATTTTAAAACCTACAATTCTACGGCATATAAAAAAGAAAAATAAGATTGCTGTTGATACAAAAATTCAAAAAGGGAGACCGGTTATCTTCGATGTCGAAACAGAAAATGAGTTGGCTGAGCATATTCTTCATCTCGAAACACACATGTTTGGTCTAACAATAAACGATATTCGACGTCTTGCATTTGAAATTGCTGAAATCCATAACATACAGAATAATTTTAATAAAGAAAAACGCATGGCTGGCAAAGCATGGTTCTACAAATTTTTGAAAAGGCACCCACAGCTAAGTGTTCGACAACCTGAAAACACATCTATGAATAGAATTAAAGGATTCAATAGAGAAAATGTGCATCACTTTTTTGATTTGTTAGAGAAGATTGTAGATACAAATGGTATAGAACCTACCAATATCTTCAATGTAGACGAAAGTGGATTTTCAACCGTCCAAAAGAAAGCTCAAAAAATTGTAGGATTAAAGGGAAAGAAGCAAATTGGCGCCGCTACTAGTGGAGAACGAGGTGTCAACACCACTGCCGTATGCTGCGCTAGTGTATCTGGCCAATTTATCCCTCCAATGCTGATATTTAAGAGGATGAGACAAAACCCGGAGCTTGCAAATGGTGCTCCTTTAGGCAGTGTTGTTACTGTTTCTGAAAGCGGTTACATTAACTCTGCGCTCTTCGTTGAATGGTTAAAGCACTTTATTAAAATAGTGAAGCCCACACTTGAAAAGAAAGTTCTGCTGCTTATGGATGGACATACAACACACTCAAAAAATTTGGAAGCTCTGTGTTTAGCAAAAGATAATGGAATAATACTGTTACAACTACCAGGTCATACGACAAATCGAATTCAGCCTCTTGACGTTTCGTTTTTCAAACCACTGAGCACTTATTATATCCAAAGCACAGAAAAATGGTTGAGAACCAATGCTGGGCGACAAGTAACACAATACCAAGTTGCTCAATTATTTGGAGAAGCCTACGAAAGAGCAGCAGTGATTGGCAATATTGTGAATGGA
This sequence comes from Anania fuscalis, assembly GCA_950371115.1. Classification (NCBI taxonomy): domain Eukaryota; kingdom Metazoa; phylum Arthropoda; class Insecta; order Lepidoptera; family Crambidae; genus Anania; species Anania fuscalis. The sequence continues at coordinate 10,530,253 of OX493349.1, forward strand.
TTCAGAGCTAGTGGAATTTGGCCCATAAACAGACATATTTTTCCGGAGCATATGTTTGAGGCCGCTGACAATTTGCTAACCGCTGAAACAATGAATTCAAGCAACGAAAGCGTATCACTGATACAAAATTTTACAGAATCAGAAGAAAAAGACGACCTAAAGAAAAAAGAAAAGGTAGAAGAAAAGGACGACAAAGAAAACTACAATAAAGAAAAGGACGACAAAGAAAACTACAATAAAGAAAAGGACGACAAAGAAAACTACAATAAAGAAAAGGACGATAAAGAAAATTACAATAAAGAAAAGGACAATAAAGAAAAGGAGCATTTGATTTCTTCTCTTGCTGAAATATATACACAACCATCGACGTCGAAAAAACAATATATTCAACTGAAAACTACGCCTGTTGATATTAAAAAAACAATAAAAGTTTTATCACCACTGCCAAAAAATACATCAAAAAAGAAGAACACTATACAAAAAGCTATTGAAATTACATCAAGCCCATATAAAAATCAACTAGAAGAGAAGATGAAGCAGAAGAAAGTTAAAGTAAAGAAAGAAAAAGTTTGTAAACCAAAGAAACACCAAACAGTGAAAAAAGAAAAAAAAACAGCTATATCCAAGGGCAAATGCAAAAGTTTTAAGAGGAAACGATCCTCTTCCATTACTAGTAGCGATGATTCAGATGAGACAATTGTTGTGGAATTAGATGACGATGATGACAGCGATGATGATCTCGAAAATATATGTGGAAAGTGCAATCGTTATTACTATGATAAAAAGGGTCCAAACGTTGATTGGATTCAATGCATTCGCTGTCACCGGTGGCTACATGAGACGTGTACTTCGAATCCAGACATTTGTGATGATTGTTTCCAATAAGAACTATGCACAATCATTATATTGCAAATAACATTGTTAACAAAACTTTTATATTTTCACGTTTCTTTATTATTATAGTTTATACTGTATTTTTTCTCATTACTATTATAGTTGTGTTGATTGATCTCAATATTATAGTACAATCATGTATGTATTCTTATTAGAAAGCTTATAGATTTGTTGATAACATTGTTCCTTTATCACATAAGAGGTATTTATAATATTTCTTCATTACCTAAGAGTTAAAAATAAATAATTTTGTTAAAAAAATTCCTGTGTTTAATTCAGTGGTACGACTTAAACACCTATGGTACGATTTAAAAACTTGGTGGTACGATTAAAACGACTAGTCGGCTAAATCGTACCGATGGCAGTCCTTTATAAAAAAACACTTTTAAGGATGTTAGAGTAAACATATAGAACTGATTTCTCGGGCTTAGCAAGGTAAAATATAAAACTTTATTTTGCATATCCATTAATTATTCTAAGTCTTGTCATAGTCGAAATATTTAAGTTAAAGTAAAAAGTGGTACGATATAAGCGACTCTCCCCTATGTTACGATTAGGCAAATCATATTTTTTTACGTGAAGGGTTGTGTCAAAATCTTTGTTCACTCTGTCTCAACGTTTAGTACATTCAGAAATTAGACTCCACGTATGATGAAATTAAATGGTCACCTATTAGATAAAAACGCATATCGTTTTTTGCCAAAAACTGACAATGCATAATTTTAATAGCCATATTAATAGGCAGTTATTTGCCATAACTCTTTGTGGCAAAATTTTATACCGCATAACATCAAATGGCCGAAATTTAAAAACCTGCGGTGTATCACGTAACGTATGCTAGTCATACATGGGCACTTGTGTTCTGGATTGCTGTCCATGCACCACAACGTACGGCATGCTATGCCGTAAATGTTAACAAATACAAACTACTAATAAAAAAATCATTTCGAAGAAATTTACAACTTTCTTTCTTTCTGAGAAGCAACCCTTTGTTGTCAATATAAAAATTATTAAATACGAAAAATCCACTCAACATTCCTTAAGGCACATCTACACAAGTGATTTTGATACAGTAAGATATAAAGTATGGCAGATAAGATGGTCAACCAACGATATCGTCGTTTATCTCATCAGCTCATCTAAAGCCATTTCTTCCTCAAGCAATGACGATAGATGTTCTTGATTTTCAGTTGGAAAGAACAGTCTTTCTTTACTAGGTAGACCTACAAACTCTCGTGCTCATCAAACAAACATTTGCCCCTTACGGGATTCAAACCCGCAACCATCTTGCCTTATAGTTCGGAGCTTGAATTCATGCTTCGGCCTTTGGTTATAAACATGTCTAGATAGAGTGCGGTGCTGTAATTGTCCAAACCAAAAGAACAGGCTTGATTTGAGTGAGTAAAAACTGTGTTTACTTTGGTAACAATCATGGGTTGCTATGGTAATAAGCGCGCCACTGAGTGCGCGAAACAAAATTTGGCAGCAATAGTTGGCTTATATATTTTTTGACGTTTATAACACTCGGACAGGGAATCAAGACATTATAATCAAAGGCCCCGGCATAATATTTTCTCTACGCTCCGGCGAACCAGGCGGTCGTCAAAAGAAAATTAAAATTATCCTAATTATCCTACTTCAATTTACCTAATTTTAACTAACAATGTTAAGTTTAGGCGTGATTAAATTACCAAACAAACTTACATATTAAAATATTAGTTTACACTAAAGGTATGTTTCTAACAATAAAGTTGGTAAAGTCACTAATTTACAAAAAAAATCGTAGAGTGTATCACGATATAATATTATATTTTGGCAATACAATTGTATGTGCAGACAGCCATTTGCAAATAATGCTTTTGAAACACAGTTCACCAGTGTAAGCTCATCTTAATAGCCCTCCAAACTTTTACTTAGATGGAGTGAAAATATCTATTTAAGAAGTAATTTCTAACATCACATCTTAATCTGTGCAGGAAAACTCGTAAACAGAGTTGGGGCGAATTTATCGTAGAAACCTAAGTGTTCAAAGTTTGATTAACTTTTAGTTGTTAATTCTGAATTTCTCGCGTACTACATGTAGCACAATGCAAGGTTTCATATCTGATAACACCTTATACCGTAATGTTATTTAGTTTGGGTAAATTTTAATTGTTTGGCGCCTAAGTTCTTATCAGGTTATAAGTTTAGTGATGACCTAAAAATGTTACGAGGTTTCCTAATATCTGATTTAGCTTTCGTGACGCATGTATTGTAATACTTTTGTATCATAATATCTAGAAATGAATATTGTCCCTTAAAGCTGACGGACTGCCCGGGCAGTCCGATTTTATTATATTTCGGCACCACTTTAAACCGTGCGTGCATAGAGATAAAGTAGCAAATGTATTCAGATTATTATTGGTCTGTGATTTTAGTTTAAAAAGTTCAACCGCGAAGCCCCGTGTTTTAATACTATTTCTAACAACCTGATGTAATACAAAAAGTACATGCAAAGATGGTTCAGCAGACCGAGACAGAAAAAAATTTCTGTTTCTATAATTTTAATGAAAATAATGAAAATGAAATGAAAAGGCATCACCTTTAATTTCGAAAATTTTTGTATTTCTTTGATTTGATTTTGCGCTGAATTTATATCATAAAGAAATTAAAAAAAAAATTGTAGTAGTTGTAGTACCAATGTACTCAACTACTACAAATTATTTTTGAATTTCTTTATTAAAGAACTGTATTTGATATCAATATATCAAATACAGTTCTTTAATAAACAACAAAACTCGTTTTAAAGTGAAGTTAACCTTTTGGAATTGATTTGGCATATAAAGCAGCTGTTACTCTTGCTTTAAAATTATCTTTTTTTAAATTGTTTGCACTACTATATTAGTTTGTACTAAGTATAATTAGTACACGGGGACTTATGAGGATAAACAAGCCTAGCAGAGAATACATCGGACTAAAGAGCGCTGCATTGATGCTTGTTCTGTTCAAAGTAGTCGTGACCCTATGCGACAACGAAGAATTATCTAATATCCAATCAATATTTAGCGGCTTTGATCTTAATGGTTGATTTTTTTAAGATTTAATAGTTAATAGTTGTGTCATGTCCGTCTGTCTGTCTGTCTGTCTGTCTGTCTGTCTGTCCGTCCAAGGTTTTTCATTGAGACTGTTGGCATTAGAAAGCTGTAATTTTGTGGAGGTATGTACGAGTATATTAACCACGCTAACAAAGTGGCAGAATGATATTTTGAAAAATATTTTTAAGGGTAGCTCCCCTACATGTAACGAGGGGATAATTTTTTCCTTGCCTACCCCATCGTGTGGGGTATCGTTGAATATGTCCTTTAAAATGGCTTCGAGGTTGCTGGGACTATTTTACTATTTAGGAAGTGCTAATTTTTGTTCGAGTATATCGTCCCATCCCATCTAAAAGCTAAACTACTGCCTTTAAAAATCTGTTAAAATTCATGATAATAGTGCCTTTTTTTAAGAAAAATTATATTAATGATAATTAGACAGATTAGTTAGTTTAAGAGTATTGTCATTCAAATTATGTATAAAAAAATTCTAACGAAATAAACATTAATTAAAATATTCCGAATAAAGAAAATAAAGAATATATTGCGGTAACGACGGTCAACTACGGAACCCTACACTGCACGTGACACGACACGCATTTAGCTGGTTTTTTTACACACATATACTATTCAAAATATTATTTTTGATCCGTTAATACAACAACACGACAAATAATTTCTCAACAACATGATTTAATACTTGTTTTAGGCCTCCCATTACCATTTATCTTTTCTTTTACTCTTTATTGTTATGTCAATCGACCTTAATCAATTTTATTTTTTCAGGCACTGCCGTATTTTTGACGGATGTTTGTCACCAATAATGATGTTATACATTTTCGTTTGTTCTGTAATGCTTTGCGTCACTATGTTTCAACTTACAGTAAGTTTTTCTCTATTATTACGAGTATTACCTACTTCTTAATACTAAAACAGTAATGAAGTAATTTATTCACTCAAAAATAGGGATGTTGACCTCATTCATAAATAATTCTAAGGCATCATTTATTAAAACAGACACTTTATTTTAGGCCTAATAAATCAATATAATTTCATTTAAGAGGCAAACTGATTTTTGATTGCTTTAAAATCGTAAAAAAGTAAGGCTGTTTAGTTTATCGGATAGTGACGTCATAATCCGATATCGCCATACAAATTATAAGGAAGATATCTGTTTTGACAGCTCATAAAAAGTATGTCAATTGATTGGTGGTGTCAACTAGCCTATTAGATATACGAGTATTTTAAATAAGCGTTAGAAGATGGTGTGATATTTTAACAGAAGCCCACTGAAACGTTAACAGCTGATTTTATAAATAAAACAATCAGTAGAGAAAGCATTGTTGACTCTTTTGAAGTTTTCATAAGATATTTTTAAATAAATATGATATCATATTTAAATACGCTTGATTAAATAATGTCGTCATGTATTTTTTAACATTATTAATGATAACATTTAATAAGCAGTCGTCTTCATTATAATTATTCATTCTTCACTTAATTACATCTTACGCACCTTCGCTTTGCCGATAATATTGTCATCATGGCGGAATCGTTGGAGGATTTGCAAAAAAATGCTGCAAACTAACTGCATTTGTTCAAAAGACAAATACCCAAGATTCGAAATGATTCAATCCACAACGTAACACGAGGTTGTCAAGAAGTATGTCTACCTCGGACAAGTGCTGCAGTTGGGTAGAGACAACTTCAAGTGGGAAATCACTAGGAGAGTGCAGCATTTCTGGGTAGCGTTTGGGAAGCTGCTCACATCTTCTCGTCGCCCCTGCAACAATGGTCGAAGAGCAAAGAATTCCATCAGTGCGTCCTACCAGTGATGAACGTACGATACGTGGAACATGACAGTAACTGGCCCACGAGTTCACGCCCGAATGGTTGATGCTTGGGATTGCATAAAGGGATAAAATCTCAAACGATATCATCAGGCTGAAGACCAAAGTAACGGACATAATCAAAAAATGTAGCAAGTTTAAGTGGCAGTGGGCTAGCCACTATTGAACCGATGAAAGGTTGAGTAAACAGGGTTTTCGAGTGAAGACCACGCTTTAGCAAACGTAGTGTAGGGCGCCCCCCAGCCCGATGGACCGACTACCTTAGAAAGATGGCTGGCAGTGGCTGGATAAAAAAGGCAGGAGCTATTGTTCTTTTGCGCTCTTTGGGGAAGGCTTGCCTATATCCAGCAGTAGACTGCAGTAGGCCTAATAGATATTTATATAGATAAGTTACTGTTGTTGTTTTATTTACAGGCAGACACCACTGCCGTGGAACGGTTCCTGACAGCTGAATATCTCATATTTGGCGTGGCCCAACTTTTCATCTACTGCTGGCATAGCAATGACGTTTATTATGCTGTTAGTATCTTTAGCAGTCCAGCTCATATTTATGCTTTAGCACTAAAGTAATTTACTACTTTATCATTATAATTCCATAGATTCTACTCCGATCCATAGCTCTAGCTAATAATTTTACATTTGCATCAATCATCTGTTTTACATTTTAGGCTATTCTTTCATTTTACAATTTTTCGCAGTGTAAAGTTTATAGAGAAAACTAAACACTGTTTATAAAGACGATTAAAAGAGGAGTTAAAAACAGACCACACCGTTACATCAAACATACTTATTTAAAACAAGGATGGCAATAGAGACTAAGTTTCTTGCAGCATTTATATTGAAATAGAACAGAAAGTTTTTCTTATGCTGGTTTAATACAAAAACTTATTTGTATTTGAGCAGTAGCATCCCATCTTAAATTTCTATTTTGCCTTTTCATTCTTACTTTAATGGCTTTTATGATACTGTAACTTGAGAATACTCCCTGACTTAGGCATTCATATTATTAACCCTTTCAGAGTCTTGAATTAAGCGCGGGTCCATACGAAAGTATTTGGTGGTGCAGACACGTGTCCCATCGTAAGAACCTGATTATCTTGACGTCTCAGTTCAGCAAAGAGATCGTCTTCTCTGCTGGCCCATTCACGAACCTTTCTGTTGCTACATTTATAAGTGTGAGTTTCAAACTGTAAAAAAAAATGTGGACTAATCGTTTTTTAAGTCGATGTGTGAATCAGATTAATTAATTAAAATCTTATTCATCCTTATCATCAATAACAATGAATAAAATTACATTGGTATCTGTACTCTTACTACTCCTGGTAACACTGTTTGAAGGTTAGAGTTAAGAAATGATTAGTTAGACAATTTGCCATTACTATTGACCTAGCATAACCTTGATTTATAGCACAATCTATATCCAATCATAATCTGGAGGTACTAATAAAAATCAGAATATTAAAATAGTTTTTTAAACATTTTCACCATATTTTGTGCCAGTATACTCGTATAGTACCATCTGAACGTTGTTTGGCGGTCATGCATGTTTAAGTGATCAAATTTTAAACCAGTCTTTTAGTACTTATACACAAAAACTAGTGACCTAGGTAACCTATTTATCAATATAACTAATTAAAGAAAGCATATTTTTTTCTTTTACAGATTCTAAAAGGAGCCTACAGCTATTATACACTTCTTAGTAAATCGCAATCAATGTAATAAGTATTGCAATGTCACAAGTTAGAAAAATAGTTTAATCGATTGAGTTAATTTTAAATTTCATAACATGAAGTGAATTGTCACTTAGTCATTAGCCTATTGAGGCTTGACTGTGTCCAATTGATTAATATGTCTGATAATCACAATACGGAGAAAAAAAACCGGTTATTTTTTATATTTTGAAAGAGGATTTTCAATTTTTTTTGAAAAAAAAAATCTTTACAATTTGGCTTTAAGTCACGTGACAGTAAACACTTATCAGAAAGAATTACATCACGCCGTGGGAAACGTCGTTGTTGTTATTTATATTATTATTTTCTTGTTTTAAGGAATCTCTTAAATAATCTTTATAAATACTTACATTAAAATAATCATCTTCACAAAACATTATTGATTCCGTCACTTATTCCGTATTTGCTTATTGTTTAACATAAATAACTTATTTTGTGTTTTTGTACTTTTGCTTTTCAACGGGGACACTTTGCAGCACTTTCAATGTGAGGAATTTATTTTTCACTCAATAAAACTAACAATTGCCATATAAACATTTCGTTTTGCTAGACGTGATGTCATTTCAGACGGTTTGACATACTCGAGCGATTTCGCGGTAATTTAAATTGTTTTTTAAAACGCTCAATAAATATTGTACCTACCTTATTTATTTTTCAAAATAAACATTTATTTTGTGTAAATGGACATTAAGGTAAATTATTACCAATTTTAAAATTTTTGTCAACTACCTTAATGAGAATAAAGATTTTGAAATTGACTATTAGTAGTATTATTTCATAAAATTTTATGTAATATTTACTTCATCATCATCATATCAGCCTGTTGCAGTCCACTGCTGGACATAGGCCTCCCCCAAGGAGCGCCACAGCGCACGATCTCCCGCCCTTTGCATCCAGTCGCTGCCGGCTGCCTTCTTCAGGTCATCGGTCCATCTAGCCGGGGGGCGTCCTACACTACGTTTGCCTAAGCGTGGTCTCCATTCGAGAACCTTCCTGCTCCACCTCTCGTCGGTTCTGCGACAGACATGGCCAGCCCACTGCCACTTCAGCTTGCTACATTTTTGGACAATATCAGTCACCTTAGTCTTATGTCGTATGACCTCGTTCCGGATCTTATCCCTTAATGAATATTTACTTCATACTTCATTAATTCGGTATTTTTTACGAGCAATATTATTAGCATAAAAATATACTACGAATGCCTTTGTACATTACTCTGTTGGCTGAGCACCAGTGACTACCATTGCAGCGATAGGGGAAAAAAAAGGGGATGTGTAAATGTGCCTTAAATGGCCAATATACAGAAATAAATGTTTTTTTAATTTTGATAGCAAAACCAACCAGCAAAAAAATCATGCCTTGACCATTTTTAGTCACAAACCCTGTGCGGACACTTGGCATTGTCTGTCTCGCCAACATAACGGAACAGAATATGTCTTTAAGGCGTTAAAATACAAGATTACTCTCAAACGTTTTCATGTCAAGATACACATTTGATGCCGAAGCGGACGAGCTCTCTAGTGAAGTCTAAGTCTATGTATTCGGTAAACTTGTCCGCAGTCACTGATATTGACATTATCATCGACGCGGTACATTATTCAGTGATGTCGTAGATTTCTTTTACGTACACTACCAAAGAATAAAAACTAGCCATCGAAAATGTATAATAATTCATTATTTTATCGATAGACAAGACAAATTTTGTCTTTGACGATAATTTTGTCGTCTTCCCTAACCTAACGGATCACAGATGTCTAGAATCCTTTTTCTTAATAATTTCAGGGTCTTCCGTTGATCATAGCCACTTATTTTAACGTTATAAAGTCCCGTCCAAACAGACGCGGTGGCGTGCGTGGTGACGTGGGCGTGGACGTTCAGATCGTGCCATAGCATTTGTAACGACGAGTTCACACCGGCGCGGACAGCGGCGGCGTGCATCACGCGTGCAGCTTGACATTCAGCTTTTGCACGCGCGGACATGACATTTGACGTGACAGGCTCAACAGACAGATGGTGCGCTACTACGATAATATAAATAATTACGTTTAAAGCTACTAATACTTTTCCGAAAAGCAAGGAGTGACGCCAACTAGCTTTTTTCTTTCCTACATCTTCAAAAAGCTTCGCTCGGTTAACCGCGTTGGAATTAATTAATGCGAAACTCAGTAAATAAATAAATTAAAAACTCAACAAAAAATATTTGTTTATTTAGTAAAAGGGTTGAGCTTTTATATTCGTAGTATATCGGCAAATAATCTGATCAACATCATTAGATACCTTTATTATGACTAACATTCATAATCTTCTTTGACTACATTCATGACTAATCTTTTTCTTGTTAGGTTTATACATCCGAGCGAAAGATACATTTTCGTGCTAGGCCTCCTGAACGCTAGATCTAACTAACACTAGGTCTGCGTGTTTGGTGTGAACTGGCCTGCACGCCCACGCCCACGCCACCGCGCACGCCCACTCTCACGCCCACGCCCCCGCGTTGGTTTGGCCGTAGCTTAACACGGTATTGTCATTGATATCTTGGTTTTTTCTTTGTTATCGTCACAAATTACGTATAGCGGCGGCGCGCTAGACAGATAGGCCACTCGGAACTAAGCGTCAAAATCGTTACGCACAAATTGACAATTGCGTTTATATGCAATCTCGGACGATTCGGGGCAGTACTACAGCAGACTGTCACTCACGACAGTTTACTACGCATTGATCATTGTTATGCGAAAAATGGATATAAGCGTTTTTATTAGGTACTGCTGCAGTGTGTTTGAATACAACACAAAATTGTGATTACACGTTCTTTAAATTTCCAAAATAATATTAAAAGGTATATAAAACTAGGTCTAGGTTTTCTCTTGTTTTTCTGTGTTTTAAGTAAGCGTTGAATAAAAAATTATAAACATATTAAATTATTCATTGATTTTTTTTACATTGTCGTTCCTAGGATAAATACGCCAGCTAGAAATGTCAGTATATGTCATATATAGCAATCCTAGGCAGTCAGCCCAATTTGGGCAGTTGTTTTCGAGAACGGCGGGAGTGGACCTTCTGTATTTTTTCTATTTTGTGTTATCGTCGAAGACAAAATGACATATTTACGTCAAAAGTAGATAAAATGCCACGACAAAATTTTATCGTGTTGCGCATGCTAGCCCTGCTGGGCTAATAAGATTTCAAAGCGAAAAGATGGAATACAAATAACATACAAATTGTAAATTCCTAAATGACATTCAACGCAAACTTAAAACTAGCTACGAAAATCAACATCTCACAACCAATAGAGAAAACCCAAAAAAAACTTTGGCAATCGATCAAGGACATAATTTGACACTAAAATAAAAATCACTGACCTTACCACTAAACTAGATCCTAAGCATTAATACGAATGTAACGATCATTTTGTAAACATAGGAAAACACCTAGCCGACCGAACTCTTGAATGCCTATCAGTTACATGAACTTCTAGCTTTTTACAAGGTAAAACCATCTAGCAGACCGAGGACAAATTCAAAAAAATACTATGGGAAATGGAACATAAGGTTCACCGATTTTCATTGTAGACGAACTACAACCATTGATGCCGAGCGCCCAGGAAGGCCGATTGAGGTCACTACACTGAGAACATTGTTAACAATATCCACGATATTGTTTTGGCTGACTTTCGAGTGAAGATATGCGAATTAGCTGAACTCAGCTGAACGTGCTGATTTTCATAATTTACACGATATTTTGGGTATGAAAAAGCTTTTTGCAAAATGGGTGCCGCGCGATATTAATTTATAAAAAATATATACACCGTGAATTTTTAATTACCCGAGAAAATTAACTAACAAACTCTGATATTGATATACATCGAATTTGGCGAATAAAAAATAAAAATTTATGAGAAATTTATTTAAAAGATCCTTAACATTCCTTAAAAAATATGCACCATTAAAGTCCTGCTAATTCAAATAGTAATCATTATCATTCCAACATTAACGGAACCAAAATCCACCTAATTTGGTCGCGTTATATTGGCGTACGGAAGGAATAACTATGAATGATTTTTTTTTCATTCATAGTTATTCCTTCCGTTCGCCAACGCCGTACGCCGTTCCTTTTTTTTTATTTGCCAAATTCGATGTATATCGATATCTGAGTATGTCAGTTAATTTTCTCGGGTAATTAAAAATTCACGGTGTATATTAGGCCTTAAAGTCACGGACGTATCAAATCGCCCTAATACAAAAGAGGATTTTTGGAAATTCCAACCTTAACGAGGTCAAATGGGGGATGAAAGTTTATATGACAGTACGTCAATTTTTATGTTAGGATCTCCAAATTTTGTATTTACGCTGGCGTATAAAAAGGAATTCATCCATCAGCCGAAAGACGTCCACTGCTAGACATAGGCCTCCCCCAAGGATTTCCACGAAGATCGGTCCTGTGCCACCCGCATCCAGCGGCTTCCCGCGACCTTCACCAGATCGTCGGTCCACCTTGTCTAGGAGGGAGCCTACCAACACTACGCCTTCCGGCCCGCGGCCGCCATTCAAGGACCTTCCTGCCCCAACGGCCATCAGTCCTGCGAGCAATGTGCTCCGCCCACTGCCACTTAAGGTTTGCGATTCTGAGAGCTACGTCGGTGAATTTAGTTCGCCTTCGGATCGTCTCATTTCTAATTCGAATGAGAATAAGAATTAATTAAAAAGAATTATTTTTTATTTATTTGAGATGGGCTTGCTCTTGACCCCAATCTTGCTCTAGAGCATAGATGGGATCTACGATGGAGCGAGCTTGCCTAGAAGATGCCTATTCACTCTGTACTTAAAGAGAGTCAGGTTATATGCACTCGGAAATACAGACGCAGGCAGGGAATTCCACTCTTTAGCTGTGCGCATTATAAAAGATGATGAATGATAGTTGATATTAGTCTGAGCGTTTTTGATAAATTTACCCCCAATGGAGTAAAAAATGGGATGAAGTTGTGTATGGAAAGTGTGTACCTTCGTTTTCAAAATCATGATCACTGAATTTGTAATTTAATTTTATGGTTGGAATCTTACGCAATTGGAGTTTTCTGAATAACAATACTTAAAGGGTTCAATTCTTTATGTGATTAAAAATAATGTATCGTCCGTCACGAGTATCGTGTTATTTCTCTACTGCCGCAAGTCCATATCATCAACCCTTTTTTAGGGTTCCGTACCCAAAGGGTAAAACGGGAACCTATAACTAAGACTCAGCTGTTTGTCTGTCTGTGTGTCACGAGCAAATATTTTAGCTGTCTGTAAATAGTCGAGGGACTTTTGGATAGGGTTTATGGCGAAGGGATTATTCCGAATAACGTGAAAGTTTACAAGTGTAGCAAGTCGACGATACTGCATATATTTTTAAGGGAACATAGATCGAGAAAATAAACAAAAAAATACCTTCCTATTTAGGTACCCCTACAGCTGATCGGAAACTTCATACGTAATGATACAAAATAGCAAACTGATTGACTACCTAGAAACCTTATATTCCAAACCTCAGGACCTAATGATTTGAGATTTTGTCTTAAAACTAAATGAGATTTTTTTTTTATTGTAGGATTTAATAATGTCGTAAATATACAAACTTGGATCCTAAAAGTCAACTGTTCATGAGATACAGCCTGGTGACAGACGGACAGACAGACGGACGGACAGCGGAGTCTTAGTAATAGGGTACCGTTTTACCCTTTAGGTACGAAAGTACGGAACCCTAAAAAAGGGTTGTCGTCAACATAAGACGCTCCGGTGCGAAAAAAAGTCATTATTCACACCTTATAATTACGTAATTACTTATAGTATATTAAATATATTAGCAATACCATTATTTTATTTTTTTACCTTGAACGTAATAATACATTATTCGGATTGCGTGACAATTACACTAACTTATGTTTAAGTTGTAAATTAGTGATGTTATTAATGTCTTCTTTCGATAAGTTACGAAAAGACGTAGAGATTTTTGATATTTACTAAAAATAAAAGGCAGTGCCTCCGCTGCCGGCGCCGGCACCCAAAAATTATGACATCTGGCGCAGGCAGTACCGAAAAAAACAATTGTTAGTTTGACAGCTCAGCTGATTGCTGAGTCCTCCTTCATTTAGTCTGTGTTTTTCGTGTTGTTTTCTGTTCGTGATGTTGAGAAATCGTTGTTTGTTTTTGTTAAATGAAAATAGAACCAGGTCGGAGACCAACTTTCGTCATACAAAAAATTTGAAAAAGCATTAATAGCATTAAAAGCTGTACAAAGAAAGTGTTAACAATGAATTCTGAATCAGAGATACATTTAGTTCTGGATAAGATGCCAGAACATCAAGTACCTTATCAAAGAAAGAGTTTTCCTAATACTGTGATTAGTACAACGCAACTCTCAAATATTACCACATAAGATTAAAACCAATTAAAAATATCATAAAATTTACTGAAAAAATAAGGAAATAATTGACGGGTATACCCAAAAATTCTTGTCGAGGTTGGTGCTCTTCATTATTAATTTGTTACATAGGTACTTTCACCGCGAGGTGGTTTGATTTGTATAGACTACCTACTTTTAAGTTTGTTTATATAAATAATTACGATATTTTTAAGAATAGAGATTAATTCCTTATATCTGTTTGTTGAATAAGTCATGTTGGTAAATAGTAAATTACAGAATAATAAAATGGTATTTCATTGTTTATGGTATTTTTTTCTTTTTAACTACATTTAAATTTCTAAATCTGTTCATATAAAATTAATTCCGCCAACACTTGCATAACATAAAATGAAAAAAGTAATAAATTCTTATGTGCCAGCGCCGGCATCCGTGACAAGTACCGGAGCTGGTACCAAATTGGCAACCGGAGCCATGGTAAGATATTAAAAGGTAAGATCATTTCCCGTTGGGTCATTGGAGAAAACAAACTTTTCTATATTGTCTCGGGCCTGGGTGTTGTAGTACCGTCGTTGTTTCTGATTTCTATAACACAAGTGCTTTGCTACTTAGGATCAGAGAAATGTCTGTGTTTTAACCAATATAAAAAATGACGCTTCAACAATTTCTTAAATAATATTGGGCATAGATATTTTTATCAAGATAACCTCAATAATAGCTTAAATTAGAATTTAAACATCCCCACACTATTCACTTATCGTAATTATAAGCTGTACGTCACAGCCATAAAACGATTCCCATAGATTTTAAAACTGTTTTGTTCCGTGAACTTTTGCCACGTCAAAATGTTTCTGCTCCAGAAACTTGAAAACCCTAAAATACCTTTGTTAGGTCCTAACGTTAGGGCACTAAAATTTTGGGGTTTACTCTTACCTGATAACATTTACATTAAGTATTTCTACATACTCTTGCACATATTAGTAACTTTGGTTGTTGCTTCTGAATACGCTGATATCTGGTTCATCAAGACCGATCTCAATCTTCTGCTGAACAATTTAAAAATCACTATGCTGTCAACTATGAGTGCCGTCAAAGTTATCACGTTTCTGTACTGGCAGGAGCATTGGAGAAGCATCATTGACTACGTCACTAGAGCTGATCTGGCTCAGCGAGATACCGATGACGTCACAAAGAACGATTTGATCAAGAAATTTACACGATACTGCCGCAAGATAACGTACCTCTACTGGTATTTGATGTTCATTACCGTGGCCATTATGATCTTTCAACCAGTTTTTAAGTATTGCTTGTCACAATCTTACAGAGAAAATATTAAGAATGGAACCGAAGATTACTTGCAGGTAAATTTTTAGACTACTATGTTATAAAAAGATACTGCCACTAGTATGTTATTTTATTTAGTACACGCGTAAGTATTCGAACATATTTTTGGTGTAATATTATGTCCTTACATATGAAATTCTGCCGTGTGGTGCCGGCACTTTAAAAGAATAGCACCACCCCTTCTTTCCTATGGGTGTCGTAAGAGGCGACTACAGGAGAACCGCCACAAGAAGATGGGCAGCAGCGTCTCCTCTCCACCATTGGCCAAACTGCGATCGCCAACCCGCCTGCCAAGCGTGGCGATTATGGCAAAATCCTCCTTTTGGAGAGGCCTGTGTCCAGCAGTGGACTGTTATAGGCTGGTGATGATGATGATGATATGAAATTGCCGTTAAGTATCAAAAAAGTGAAACAACTTCTTTTAATGAAATGAAGGGGCAATAAGCTAGAGCCATTCACCAGTCTCGGTTGTTTAATGGCGAGCTTTTTCATCATTGTTTGCAATTGTTGGCACTACAGGTCTGCAGTAATCGTTTGGCCTGATCTTAAGAAGCTGTAGTGGGTAACACCAGCACTGGTCCACCGAACACTAACCAGAGTCTTCTTTTTGGTCAGTTTTCGCTTAGGGCATGGTTTTGCCGGTTCTCCAGGGTTAAGCCATTGTGATGATCGCTTCCGACTGTCGTACAGGATCCATTTCTCATCACAAGTCACGATACGGTTCAAAATCCCTCACTATTGTGACGACAATTTTTGAGTTTTTAGATTTTTTCAATTTGGCGCATATGGATAACTATCGTCTTGTCACTTACGCCGAAGGCTGCTGCTAATAAAATTTAGAAGTAGTTTAAGATGGATTCGCTTCCACTATCGCCTTCAATTCTTCGTTATTCACTTGAGTATCAGGTCATCCACGAGGCTCATTGTGTAAATCAAAATTTCCAGAACGGAAACGGTGAAAACAAAAACGTTCGTTCGTTAGCAGTGCCTGGTCCGTTACACATCGTTAATTTTTCGAGTCGTTTCAGCAGCATTGCTGCCATGGTGGAACTCGTATTCGTAAATACCGCGAAATTTCAAGTTGTCCATATTTGTTGTTATAGCAATGTTGAAGGAAATGATGTGAAAACAAATGAAATATAAATTTTAAAACAATATTTTTCTGGCTTTATTTCGAAAAAAAATTGAATTTGGAATTCCTAATCTAACGCAAGATATTCGATTTTAAAGTTGCCATTATGAGTAACGGCAATTTCATATGTAAGGAGCATAGTAGAAAACCTTTTTTAGCGCATTCGTCATCACTTATAGCGCTAATAGATAGATAGATACTCTTTATTGCATTCCACACAAAACAAACAGTACAAAGAAAAGAAAATACATTTAGAATGGTACAATTTAGGCGGTCTTATCGCTAGAAGAGATCTCTTCCAGACAACTAGCGAGCGCTAATTTTTAATTCATTTTGCCGTTACTGTAGTAGAAGCACAGTAAATAGAAAGCTTAGGATATAGGAGTCTTTACACTGTCTAAGTTCAATTTATTTAGGACTTGACTAACTATCAACGCTCAAAAATTTGCATTTGCTAGTCATCTCTTGAGGTTAATAAAAGGTCATCTCAAGATAGCTATAGTGCACAACCAATAAATGCATTCATCTTCCAGGTTGTCAGTTCCTGGGTGCCCTTTGATAAGAGCACGGTTCCAGGGTATCTAGCCGCTTGTGTATTTCAATCTTATGGTGCAGTCTTTGGTTGGGGTTGGATCATCTCCTTTGATACTAATGCAATGGTCATCATGGTGTTCTTCAGAGCGGAATTAGAGTTGCTAAGGATAGATTGCGCTAACGTGTTCGGGACTGAACAGAATCAGGTGTCAGATGATGTCGCTTTACAAAGAATAATAGAATGCCATAAGAGACATATAGAGTTGGTGAAGTAAGTTGAATAAAATACAATATTTTTATTGTGTTAAGTGATGTTTTTTAGACAGAAGTGACGTAGTCTACTATTGACTGGAATTGGGAGCGAATATAGGTTATTTTTATACTGCATAACATCAAATGGCCGAAATTTGTAAGGCATAATCATAGAAAGGCATCAATTTGATAAGCATACGTAATATTTTTTTTAAACATATTAATATTGGACAACACCAAATTCATTGATCTGATCCTAAGGTAAGTAGCTAAAGCACTTGTGTTATAGAAATCAGAAACAACACCCAGACCCAAGCCAATATAGAAAAGTTAATTTTTGTGAAAAGTGCAATTAGGATCGATCCCAAACCTCAGAGTTGGCGGCGCCATGTAAAGTCCGCCATTTGATAAGCATTATAAACAAAATCCCTTAATTCTTGAAGTTAATTCTAAGTTAGGTTATTTCTACCGCGGCTCAAAATGTTTTAATCAAGACTTAAAGTTAAGCGCTCGGCGGCCACTGCCGCGGCACGCTTGCAACGTTCGCTTGCCTGTGTGTGGTAACTGTTGTAACCTAACCTAACTCAATCGTTTTCAATTAGTATTTGTTGCAACCAACTAGCTGTTTTTCAAAACGGAGGCGTTTTGCCATACGACGGTTCAACGATACGGCGGATTGCATATCGCCTGAATCCGCCGCGTAGAATACGAGCTTTCACGTTATTTAATACGTCTAGGTGTTTTGTGATTCGACGCGTCACTAAGCCACCGCTTTGCCAGTTTATAGTACCAATTTTCAATACTCTCGGGGCTGCTAGTCATAACAAAAAAAATGGCGCCGAACAGAGAAATTACAGTAAATACTCTTAATAATTGTAAAATCAACGATTGTGCAGCTAAGTAATTTATATTCGTCGCAATGATCGAAAGATCTGAAAGCCGTAGATATAATAACTAGATTCAAAGGTTATAATGCATCTCAAAACCACTAAGTTGGCTATGGAGTATCGTGTATGGCGGAATATTAGGCATTATTGGTGTATCAATATGGCGTTATGTATGTTAAGAAAAAAAACCCTTTATCCTACAAAGTGAGAATTGTACAATGCGGCTAAACGTGAGACATCATATCGGAGAACACATCGTAATGACAAAACGCCGTATCGTCGATCCACCGTATTGTAAAACGGCTCCGTTTTTTAAAACAGCTAGTTGGTTTGTGATGCGGCAGATTATACAATCCAACTGCGACATATATGCATACTGATAAAAATATTATTTTAGATACGTTGGTGCAAAATCTAAGACACAGACAATTTCTAAACAACATTATTAAATACTTGTTTCAGGCCTCCCATTACCATTTATCTTTTCCTTTACTCTTTATTGTTATGTCAATCGACCTTAATCACTTTTATTTTTTCAGGCACTGCCGTATTTTTGACGGATGTTTGTCACCAATAATGCTGTTATACATGTTCGTTTGTTCTGTAATGCTTTGCGTCACTATGTTTCAACTTACAGTAAGTTTTTCTCTATTATTACGAGTATTACCTACTTCATAATACTAAAACAGTAATGAAGTAATGTATTCACTCAACAATAAGATATATTTTAAATTGGCGTTAGAAGATGGTGTAATATTTTAACAGAAACCCACTGCAACTTTAACAGCCGATTTTATCAATAATACAGTCAGTAGAGAAAGCAGTGTTGACTCTATATAAGTTTTCATAAGATCTTTTTAAATAATTATGATGATATATTTAAATACGCCTGATTAAATACTGTCGTCATATATTTTTCAACATTATTAATGAATAACATTTAATAAGCAGTCGTCTTCATAAAACTTATTCTTTCTTCATTAAATTACATCTTACGCACCTCCGCTTTGCCGATAATATTGTCATCATGGCGGAATTGGTGGAATATTTGCAAAAAAAATCTGCGAACTAACTGCATTTTTTCAAAAGACATATGCCCAAGATTCGAAATGATTAAATCCACAACGTAATACGAGGTTGTCAAGAAGTATGTCTACCTCAAACAAGTGCTGCAGTTTAGTAGAGAGAACTTCAAGTGAGAAATCACTAGGAGAGTGGAGCATTTCTGGGCAGCGTTTGGGAAGCTGCGTCACATCTTCTAGTCGCCCCTGCAACAATGCTTGAAGAGCTAAGTATTCCATCAGCGCGTCCTACCAGTGATGACGTATGACCGATACGTGGAACAAGACAGTAACTGGCCCACCAGTTCACGTCACGAATGGTTGAAGCTTGGGATTGAGTAAATGGGTAAAATCCGAAACGAGATCTACAGGCTGAAGACCAAAGTAACGAACATAATCAAAAAATGTAGCAAGCTTAAGTGGCAGTAGGCTGGCCACTTCTGTCACCGAACCGACGAAGGGAAGGAGTAAACGGGTTCTCGAGCGAAGACCACGCCTTAGCAAACGTAGTGTAGGGCGCCCCCCAGCCCGATGGACCGACAACCTTAGAAAGATGGCTGGCAGTGGCTGGATAAAAAAAGGCAGGAGCTATTGTTCTTTTGCGCTCTTTGGGGAAGGCTTGCCTAAATCCAGCAGTAGACTGCAGTAGGCTTAATAGATATTTATATAGATAAGTTACTGTTGGTGTTTTATTCACAGGCAGACACCAGTGCCGTGGAACGGTTCCTGACAGCTGAATATCTCATATTTGGCGTGGCCCAACTTTTCATCTACTGCTGGCATAGCAATGACGTTTATTATGCTGTTAGTATCTTTAGCAGTCCAGCTCATATTTATGCTTTAGCACTAAAGTAATTTACTACTTTATCATTATAATTCCATAGATTCTACTCCGATCCATAGCTCTAGCTAATAATTTTACATTTGCATCAATCATCTGTTTTACATTTTAGGCTATTCTTTCATTTTACAATTTTTCGCAGTGTAAAGTGTATAAAGAAAACTAAACACTGTTTATAAAGACGATTAAAAGAGGAGTTAAAAACAGACCACACCGTTACATCAAACATACTTATTTAAAACAAGGATGGCAATAGAGACTAAGTTTCTTGCAGCATTTATATTGAAATAGAACAGAAAGTTTTTCTTATGCTGGTTTAATACAAAAACTTATTTGTATTTGAGCAGTAGCATCCCATCTTAAATTTCTATTTTGCCTTTTCATTCTTACTTTAATGGCTTTTATGATACTGTAACTTGAGAATACTCCCTGACTTAGGCATTCATATTATTAACCCTTTCAGAGTCTTGAATTAAGCGCGGGTCCATACGAAAGTATTTGGTGGTGCAGACACGTGTCCCATCGTAAGAACCTGATTATCTTGACGTCTCAGTTCAGCAAAGAGATCGTCTTCTCTGCTGGCCCATTCACGAACCTTTCTGTTGCTACATTTATAAGTGTGAGTTTCAAACTGTAAAAAAAAATGTGGACTAATCGTTTTTTAAGTCGATGTGTGAATCAGATTAATTAATTAAAATCTTATTCATCCTTATCATCAATAACAATGAATAAAATTACATTGGTATCTGTACTCTTACTACTCCTGGTAACACTGTTTGAAGGTTAGAGTTAAGAAATGATTAGTTAGACAATTTGCCATTACTATTGACCTAGCATAACCTTGATTTATAGCACAATCTATATCCAATCATAATCTGGAGGTACTAATAAAAATCAGAATATTAAAATAGTTTTTTAAACATTTTCACCATATTTTGTGCCAGTATACTCGTATAGTACCATCTGAACGTTGTTTGGCGGTCATGCATGTTTAAGTGATCAAATTTTAAACCAGTCTTTTAGTACTTATACACAAAAACTAGTGACCTAGGTAACCTATTTATCAATATAACTAATTAAAGAAAGCATATTTTTTTCTTTTACAGATTCTAAAAGGAGCCTACAGCTATTATACACTTCTTAGTAAATCGCAATCAATGTAATAAGTATTGCAATGTCACAAGTTAGAAAAATAGTTTAATCGATTGAGTTAATTTTAAATTTCATAACATGAAGTGAATTGTCACTTAGTCATTAGCCTATTGAGGCTTGACTGTGTCCAATTGATTAATATGTTTGATAATCACAATACGGAGAAAAAAAACCGGTTATTTTTTATATTTTGAAAGAGGATTTTCAATTTTTTTTGAAAAAAAAAATCTTTACAATTTGGCTTTAAGTCACGTGACAGTAAACACTTATCAGAAAGAATTACATCACGCCGTGGGAAACGTCGTTGTTGTTATTTATATTATTATTTTCTTGTTTTAAGGAATCTCTTAAATAATCTTTATAAATACTTACATTAAAATAATCATCTTCACAAAACATTATTGATTCCGTCACTTATTCCGTATTTGCTTATTGTTTAACATAAATAACTTATTTTGTGTTTTTGTACTTTTGCTTTTCAACGGGGACACTTTGCAGCACTTTCAATGTGAGGAATTTATTTTTCACTCAATAAAACTAACAATTGCCATATAAACATTTCGTTTTGCTAGACGTGATGTCATTTCAGACGGTTTGACATACTCGAGCGATTTCGCGGTAATTTAAATTGTTTTTTAAAACGCTCAATAAATATTGTACCTACCTTATTTATTTTTCAAAATAAACATTTATTTTGTGTAAATGGACATTAAGGTAAATTATTACCAATTTTAAAATTTTTGTCAACTACCTTAATGAGAATAAAGATTTTGAAATTGACTATTAGTAGTATTATTTCATAAAATTTTATGTAATATTTACTTCATCATCATCATATCAGCCTGTTGCAGTCCACTGCTGGACATAGGCCTCCCCCAAGGAGCGCCACAGCGCACGATCTCCCGCCCTTTGCATCCAGTCGCTGCCGGCTGCCTTCTTCAGGTCATCGGTCCATCTAGCCGGGGGGCGTCCTACACTACGTTTGCCTAAGCGTGGTCTCCATTCGAGAACCTTCCTGCTCCACCTCTCGTCGGTTCTGCGACAGACATGGCCAGCCCACTGCTACTTCAGCTTGCTACATTTTTGGACAATATCAGTCACCTTAGTCTTATGTCGTATGACCTCGTTCCGGATCTTATCCCTTAATGAATATTTACTTCATACTTCATTAATTCGGTATTTTTTACGAGCAATATTATTAGCATAAAAATATACTACGAATGCCTTTGTACATTACTCTGTTGGCTGAGCACCAGTGACTACCATTGCAGCGATAGGGGAAAAAAAAGGGGATGTGTAAATGTGCCTTAAATGGCCAATATACAGAAATAAATGTTTTTTTAATTTTGATAGCAAAACCAACCAGCAAAAAAATCATGCCTTGACCATTTTTAGTCACAAACCCTGTGCGGACACTTGGCATTGTCTGTCTCGCCAACATAACGGAACAGAATATGTCTTTAAGGCGTTAAAATACAAGATTACTCTCAAACGTTTTCATGTCAAGATACACATTTGATGCCGAAGCGGACGAGCTCTCTAGTGAAGTCTAAGTCTATGTATTCGGTAAACTTGTCCGCAGTCACTGATATTGACATTATCGACGACGCGGTACATTATTCAGTGATGTCGTAGATTTCTTTTACGTACACTACCAAAGAATAAAAACTAGCCATCGAAAATGTATAATAATTCATTATTTTATCGATAGACAAGACAAATTTTGTCTTTGACGATAATTTTGTCGTCTTCCCTAACCTAACGGATCACAGTTGTCTAGAATCCTTTTTCTTAATAATTTCAGGGTCTTCCGTTGATCATAGCCACTTATTTTAACGTTATAAAGTCCCGTCCAAACAGACGCGGTGGCGTGCGTGGTGACGTGGGCGTGGACGTTCAGATCGTGCCATAGCATTTGTATCGACGAGTTCACACCGGCGCGGACAGCGGCGGCGTGCATCACGCGTGCAGCTTGACATTCAGCTTTTGCACGCGCGGACATGACATTTGACGTGACAGGCTCAACAGACAGATGGTGCGCTACTACGATAATATAAATAATTACGTTTAAAGCTACTAATACTTTTCCGAAAAGCAAGGAGTGACGCCAACTAGCTTTTTTCTTTCCTACATCTTCAAAAAGCTTCGCTCGGTTAACCGCGTTGGAATTAATTAATGCGAAACTCAGTAAATAAATAAATTAAAAACTCAACAAAAAATATTTGTTTATTTAGTAAAAGGGTTGAGCTTTTATATTCGTAGTATATCGGCAAATAATCTGATCAACATCATTAGATACCTTTATTATGACTAACATTCATAATCTTCTTTGACTACATTCATGACTAATCTTTTTCTTGTTAGGTTTATACATCCGAGCGAAAGATACATTTTCGTGCTAGGCCTCCTGAACGCTAGATCTAACTAACACTAGGTCTGCGTGTTTGGTGTGAACTGGCCTGCACGCCCACGCCCACGCCACCGCGCACGCCCACTCTCACGCCCACGCCCCCGCGTTGGTTTGGCCGTAGCTTAACACGGTATTGTCATTGATATCTTGGTTTTTTCTTTGTTATCGTCACAAATTACGTATAGCGGCGGCGCGCTAGACAGATAGGCCACTCGGAACTAAGCGTCAAAATCGTTACGCACAAATTGACAATTGCGTTTATATGCAATCTCGGACGATTCGGGGCAGTACTACAGCAGACTGTCACTCACGACAGTTTACTACGCATTGATCATTGTTATGCGAAAAATGGATATAAGCGTTTTTATTAGGTACTGCTGCAGTGTGTTTGAATACAACACAAAATTGTGATTACACGTTCTTTAAATTTCCAAAATAATATTAAAAGGTATATAAAACTAGGTCTAGGTTTTCTCTTGTTTTTCTGTGTTTTAAGTAAGCGTTGAATAAAAAATTATAAACATATTAAATTATTCATTGATTTTTTTTACATTGTCGTTCCTAGGATAAATACGCCAGCTAGAAATGTCAGTATATGTCATATATAGCAATCCTAGGCAGTCAGCCCAATTTGGGCAGTTGTTTTCGAGAACGGCGGGAGTGGACCTTCTGTATTTTTTCTATTTTGTGTTATCGTCGAAGACAAAATGACATATTTACGTCAAAAGTAGATAAAATGCCACGACAAAATTTTATCGTGTTGCGCATGCTAGCCCTGCTGGGCTAATAAGATTTCAAAGCGAAAAGATGGAATACAAATTGTAAATTCCTAAATGACATTCAACGCAAACTTAAAACTAGCTACGAAAATCAACATCTCACAACCAATAGAGAAAACCCAAAAAAAACTTTGGCAATCGATCAAGGACATAATTTGACACTAAAATAAAAATCACTGACCTTACCACTAAACTAGATCCTAAGCATTAATACGAATGTAACGATCATTTTGTAAACATAGGAAAACACCTAGCCGACCGAACTCTTGAATGCCTATCAGTTACATGAACTTCTAGCTTTTTACAAGGTAAAACCATCTAGCAGACCGAGGACAAATTCAAAAAAATACTATGGGAAATGGAACATAAGGTTCACCGATTTTCATTGTAGACGAACTACAACCATTGATGCCGAGCGCCCAGGAAGGCCGATTGAGGTCACTACACTGAGAACATTGTTAACAATATCCACGATATTGTTTTGGCTGACTTTCGAGTGAAGATATGCGAATTAGCTGAACTCAGCTGAACGTGCTGATTTTCATAATTTACACGATATTTTGGGTATGAAAAAGCTTTTTGCAAAATGGGTGCCGCGCGATATTAATTTATAAAAAATATATACACCGTGAATTTTTAATTACCCGAGAAAATTAACTAACAAACTCTGATATTGATATACATCGAATTTGGCGAATAAAAAATAAAAATTTATGACAAATTTATTTAAAAGATCCTTAACATTCCTTAAAAAATATGCACCATTAAAGTCCTGCTAATTCAAATAGTAATCATTATCATTCCAACATTAACGGAACCAAAATCCACCTAATTTGGTCGCGTTATATTGGCGTACGGAAGGAATAACTATGAATGATTTTTTTTTCATTCATAGTTATTCCTTCCGTACGCCAACGCCGTACGCCGTTCCTTTTTTTTTATTTGCCAAATTCGATGTATATCGATATCTGAGTATGTCAGTTAATTTTCTCGGGTAATTAAAAATTCACGGTGTATATTAGGCCTTAAAGTCACGGACGTATCAAATCGCCCTAATACAAAAGAGGATTTTTGGAAATTCCAACCTTAACGAGGTCAAATGGGGGATGAAAGTTTATATGACAGTACGTCAATTTTTATGTTAGGATCTCCAAATTTTGTATTTACGCTGGCGTATAAAAAGGAATTCATCCATCAGCCGAAAGACGTCCACTGCTAGACATAGGCCTCCCCCAAGGATTTCCACGAAGATCGGTCCTGTGCCACCCGCATCCAGCGGCTTCCCGCGACCTTCACCAGATCGTCGGTCCACCTTGTCTAGGAGGGAGCCTACCAACACTACGCCTTCCGGCCCGCGGCCGCCATTCAAGGACCTTCCTGCCCCAACGGCCATCAGTCCTGCGAGCAATGTGCTCCGCCCACTGCCACTTAAGGTTTGCGATTCTGAGAGCTACGTCGGTGAATTTAGTTCGCCTTCGGATCGTCTCATTTCTAATTCGAATGAGAATAAGAATTAATTAAAAAGAATTATTTTTTATTTATTTGAGATGGGCTTGCTCTTGACCCCAATCTTGCTCTAGAGCATAGATGGGATCTACGATGGAGCGAGCTTGCCTAGAAGATGCCTATTCACTCTGTACTTAAAGAGAGTCAGGTTATATGCACTCGGAAATACAGACGCAGGCAGGGAATTCCACTCTTTAGCTGTGCGCATTATAAAAGATGATGAATGATAATTGATATTAGTCTGAGCGTTTTTGATAAATTTACCCCCAATGGAGTAAAAAATGGGATGAAGT
This sequence comes from Anania fuscalis, assembly GCA_950371115.1. NCBI lineage: Eukaryota > Metazoa > Arthropoda > Insecta > Lepidoptera > Crambidae > Anania > Anania fuscalis. The sequence goes on from OX493349.1 coordinate 10,556,388, forward strand.
TGTGTATGGAAAGTGTGTACCTTCGTTTTCAAAATCATGATCACTGAATTTGTAATTTAATTTTATGGTTGGAATCTTACGCAATTGGAGTTTTCTGAATAACAATACTTAAAGGGTTCAATTCTTTATGTGATTAAAAATAATGTATCGTCCGTCACGAGTATCGTGTTATTTCTCTACTGCCGCAAGTCCATATCTTTTAACCCTTTTTTAGGGTTCCGTACCCAAAGGGTAAAACGGGACCCTATTACTAAGACTCAGCTGTTTGTCTGTCTGTGTGTCACGAGCAAATATTTTAGCTGTCTGTAAATAGTCGAGGGACTTTTGGATAGGGTTTATGGCGAAGGGATTATTCCGAATAACGTGAAAGTTTACAAGTGTAGCAAGTCGACGATACTGCATATCTTTTTAAGGGAACATAGATCGAGTAAATAAACAAAAAAATACCTTCCTATTTAGGTACCCCTACAGCTGATCGGAAACTTCATACGTAATTATACAAAATAGCAAACTGATTGACTACCTAGAAACCTTATATTCCAAACCTCAGGACCTAATGATTTGAGATTTTGTCTTAAAACTAAATGAGATTTTTTTTTTATTGTAGGATTTAATAATGTCGTAAATATACAAACTTGGATCCTAAAAGTCAACTGTTCATGAGATACAGCCTGGTGACGGACGGACAGACAGACGGACGGACAGCGGAGTCTTAGTAATAGGGTACCGTTTTACCCTTTAGGTACGAAAGTACGGAACCCTAAAAAAGGGTTGTCGTCAACATAAGACGCTCCAGTGCGAAAAAAAGTCATTATTCACACCTTATAATTACGTAATTACTTATAGTATATTAAATATATTAGCAATACCATTATTTTATTTTTTTACCTTGAACGTAATAATACATTATTCGGATTGCGTGACAATTACACTAACTTATGTTTAAGTTGTAAATTAGTGATGTTATTAATGTCTTCTTTCGATAAGTTACGAAAAGACGTAGAGATTTTTGATATTTACTAAAAATAAAAGGCAGTGCCTCCGCTGCCGGCGCCGGCACCCAAAAATTATGACATCTGGCGCAGGCAGTACCGAAAAAAACAATTGTTAGTTTGACAGCTCAGCTGATTGCTGAGTCCTCCTTCATTTCGTCTGTGTTGTTCGTGTTGTTTTCTGTTCGTGATGTTGAGAAATCGTTGTTTGTTTTTGTTAAATGAAAATAGAACCAGGTCGGAGACCAACTTTCGTCATACAAAAAATTTGAAAAAGCATTAATAGCATTAAAAGCTGTACAAAGAAAGTGTTAACAATGAATTCTGAATCAGAGATACATTTAGTTCTGGATAAGATGCCAGAACATCAAGTACCTTATCAAAGAAAGAGTTTTCCTAATACTGTGATTAGTACAACGCAACTCTCAAATATTACCACATAAGATTAAAACCAATTAAAAATATCATAAAATTTACTGAAAAAATAAGGAAATAATTGACGGGTATACCCAAAAATTCTTGTCGAGGTTGGTGCTCTTCATTATTAATTTGTTACATAGGTACTTTCACCGCGAGGTGGTTTGATTTGTATAGACTACCTACTTTTAAGTTTGTTTATATAAATAATTACGATATTTTTAAGAATAGAGATTAATTCCTTATATCTGTTTGTTGAATAAGTCATGTTGGTAAATAGTAAATTACAGAATAATAAAATGGTATTTCATTGTTTATGGTATTTTTTTCTTTTTAACTACATTTAAATTTCTAAATCTGTTCATATAAAATTAATTCCGCCAACACTTGCATAACATAAAATGAAAAAAGTAATAAATTCTTATGTGCCAGCGCCGGCATCCGTGACAAGTACCGGAGCTGGTACCAAATTGGCAACCGGAGCCATGGTAAGATATTAAAAGGTAAGATCATTTCCCGTTGGGTCATTGGAGAAAACAAACTTTTCTATATTGTCTCGGGCCTGGGTGTTGTAGTACCGTCGTTGTTTCTGATTTCTATAACACAAGTGCTTTGCTACTTAGGATCAGAGAAATGTCTGTGTTTTAACCAATATAAAAAATGACGCTTCAACAATTTCTTAAATAATATTGGGCATAGATATTTTTATCAAGATAACCTCAATAATAGCTTAAATTAGAATTTAAACATCCCCACACTATTCACTTATCGTAATTATAAGCTGTACGTCACAGCCATAAAACGATTCCCATAGATTTTAAAACTGTTTTGTTCCGTGAACTTTCGCCACGTCAAAATGTTTCTGCTCCAGAAACTTGAAAACCCTAAAATACCTTTGTTAGGTCCTAACGTTAGGGCACTAAAATTTTGGGGTTTACTCTTACCTGATAACATTTACATTAAGTATTTCTACATACTCTTGCACATATTAGTAACTTTGGTTGTTGCTTCTGAATACGCTGATATCTGGTTCATCAAGACCGATCTCAATCTTCTGCTGAACAATTTAAAAATCACTATGCTGTCAACTATGAGTGCCGTCAAAGTTATCACGTTTCTGTACTGGCAGAAGCATTGGAGAAGCATCATTGACTACGTCACTAGAGCTGATCTGGCTCAGCGAGATACCGATGACGTCACAAAGAACGATTTGATCAAGAAATTTACTCGATACTGCCGCAAGATAACGTACCTCTACTGGTATTTGATGTTCATTACCGTGGCCATTATGATCTTTCAACCAGTTTTTAAGTATTGCTTGTCACAATCTTACAGAGAAAATATTAAGAATGGAACCGAAGATTACTTGCAGGTAAATTTTTAGACTACTATGTTATAAAAAGATACTGCCACTAGTATGTTATTTTATTTAGTACACGCGTAAGTATTCGAACATATTTTTGGTGTAATATTATGTCCTTACATATGAAATTCTGCCGTGTGGTGCCGGCACTTTAAAAGAATAGCACCACCCCTTCTTTCCTATGGGTGTCGTAAGAGGCGACTACAGGAGAACCGCCACAAGAAGATGGGCAGCAGCTCCTCTCCACCATTGGCCAAACTGCGATCGCCAACCCGCCTGCCAAGCGTGGCGATTATGGCAAAATCCTCCTTTTGGAGAGGCCTGTGTCCAGCAGTGGACTGTTATAGGCTGGTGATGATGATGATGATATGAAATTGCCGTTAAGTATCAAAAAAGTGAAACAACTTCTTTTAATGAAATGAAGGGGCAATAAGCTAGAGCCATTCACCAGTCTCGGTTGTTTAATGGCGAGCTTTTTCATCATTGTTTGCAATTGTTGGCACTACAGGTCTGCAGTAATCGTTTGGCCTGATCTTAAGAAGCTGTAGTGGGTAACACCAGCACTGGTCCACCGAACACTAACCAGAGTCTTCTTTTTGGTCAGTTTTCGCTTAGGGCATGGTTTTGCCGGTTCTCCAGGGTTAAGCCATTGTGATGATCGCTTCCGACTGTCGTACAGGATCCATTTCTCATCACAAGTCACGATACGGTTCAAAATCCCTCACTATTGTGACGACAATTTTCGAGTTTTTAGATTTTTTCAATTTGGCGCATATGGATAACTATCGTCTTGTCACTTACGCCGAAGGCTGCTGCTAATAAAATTTAGAAGTAGTTTAAGATGGATTCGCTTCCACTATCGCCTTCAATTCTTCGTTATTCACTTGAGTATCAGGTCATCCACGAGGCTCATTGTGTAAATCAAAATTTCCAGAACGGAAACGGTGAAAACAAAAACGTTCGTTCGTTAGCAGTGCCTGGTCCGTTACACATCGTTAATTTTTCGAGTCGTTTCAGCAGCATTGCTGCCATGGTGGAACTCGTATTCGTAAATACCGCGAAATTTCAAGTTGTCCATATTTGTTGTTATAGCAATGTTGAAGGAAATGATGTGAAAACAAATGAAATATAAATTTTAAAACAATATTTTTCTGGCTTTATTTCGAAAAAAAATTGAATTTGGAATTCCTAATCTAACGCAAGATATTCGATTTTAAAGTTGCCATTATGAGTAACGGCAATTTCATATGTAAGGAGCATAGTAGAAAACCTTTTTTAGCGCATTCGTCATCACTTATAGCGCTAATAGATAGATAGATACTCTTTATTGCATTCCACACAAAACAAACAGTACAAAGAAAAGAAAATACATTTAGAATGGTACAATTTAGGCGGTCTTATCGCTAGAAGCGATCTCTTCCAGACAACTAGCGAGCGCTAATTTTTAATTCATTTTGCCGTTACTGTAGTAGAAGCACAGTAAATAGAAAGCTTAGGATATAGGAGTCTTTACACTGTCTAAGTTCAATTTATTTAGGACTTGACTAACTATCAACGCTCAAAAATTTGCATTTGCTAGTCATCTCTTGAGGTTAATAAAAGGTCATCTCAAGATAGCTATAGTGCACAACCAATAAATGCATTCATCTTCCAGGTTGTCAGTTCCTGGGTGCCCTTTGATAAGAGCACGGTTCCAGGGTATCTAGCCGCTTGTGTATTTCAATCTTATGGTGCAGTCTTTGGTTGGGGTTGGATCATCTCCTTTGATACTAATGCAATGGTCATCATGGTGTTCTTCAGAGCGGAATTAGAGTTGCTAAGGATAGATTGCGCTAACGTGTTCGGGACTGAACAGAATCAGGTGTCAGATGATGTCGCTTTACAAAGAATAATAGAATGCCATAAGAGACATATAGAGTTGGTGAAGTAAGTTGAATAAAATACAATATTTTTATTGTGTTAAGTGATGTTTTTTAGACAGAAGTGACGTAGTCTACTATTGACTGGAATTGGGAGCGAATATAGGTTATTTTTATACTGCATAACATCAAATGGCCGAAATTTGTAAGGCATAATCATAGAAAGGCATCAATTTGATAAGCATACGTAATAATAAGCTTAAAAATCATTTTTTTTAAACATATTAATATTGGACAACACCAAATTCATTGATCTGATCCTAAGGTAAGTAGCTAAAGCACTTGTGTTATAGAAATCAGAAACAACACCCAGACCCAAGCCAATATAGAAAAGTTCATTTTTGTGAAAAGTGCAATTAGGATCGATCCCAAACCTCAGAGTTGGCGGCGCCATGTAAAGTCCGCCATTTGATAAGCATTATAAACAAAATCCCTTAATTCTTGAAGTTAATTCTAAGTTAGGTTATTTCTACCGCGGCTCAAAATGTTTTAATCAAGACTTAAAGTTAAGCGCTCGGCGGCCACTGCCGCGGCACGCTTGCAACGTTCGCTTGCCTGTGTGTGGTAACTGTTGTAACCTAACCTAACTCAATCGTTTTCAATTAGTATTTGTTGCAACCAACTAGCTGTTTTTCAAAACGGAGGCGTTTTGCCATACGAAGGTTCAACGATACGGCGGATTGCATATCGCCTGAATCCGCCGCGTAGAATACGAGCTTTCACGTTATTTAATACGTCTAGGTGTTTTGTGATTCGACGCGTCACTAAGCCACCGCTTTGCCAGTTTATAGTACCAATTTTCAATACTCTCGGGGCTGCTAGTCATAACAAAAAAAATGGCGCCGAACAGAGAAATTACAGTAAATACTCTTAATAATTGTAAAATCAACGATTGTGCAGCTAAGTAATTTATATTCGTCGCAATGATCGAAAGATCTGAAAGCCGTAGATATAATAACTAGATTCAAAGGTTATAATGCATCTCAAAACCACTAAGTTGGCTATGGAGTATCGTGTATGGCGGAATATTAGGCATTATTGGTGTATCAATATGGCGTTATGTATGTTAAGAAAAAAAACCCTTTATCCTACAAAGTGAGAATTGTACAATGCGGCTAAACGTGAGACATCATATCGGAGAACACATCGTAATGACAAAACGCCGTATCGTCGATCCACCGTATTGTAAAACGGCTCCGTTTTTTAAAACAGCTAGTTGGTTTGTGATGCGGCAGATTATACAATCCAACTGCGACATATATGCATACTGATAAAAATATTATTTTAGATACGTTGGTGCAAAATCTAAGACACAGACAATTTCTAAACAACATTATTAAATACTTGTTTCAGGCCTCCCATTACCATTTATCTTTTCCTTTACTCTTTATTGTTATGTCAATCGACCTTAATCACTTTTATTTTTTCAGGCACTGCCGTATTTTTGACGGATGTTTGTCACCAATAATGCTGTTATACATGTTCGTTTGTTCTGTAATGCTTTGCGTCACTATGTTTCAACTTACAGTAAGTTTTTCTCTATTATTACGAGTATTACCTACTTCATAATACTAAAACAGTAATGAAGTAATGTATTCACTCAACAATAAGATATATTTTAAATTGGCGTTAGAAGATGGTGTAATATTTTAACAGAAACCCACTGCAACTTTAACAGCCGATTTTATCAATAATACAGTCAGTAGAGAAAGCAGTGTTGACTCTATATAAGTTTTCATAAGATCTTTTTAAATAATTATGATGATATATTTAAATACGCCTGATTAAATACTGTCGTCATATATTTTTCAACATTATTAATGAATAACATTTAATAAGCAGTCGTCTTCATAAAACTTATTCTTTCTTCATTAAATTACATCTTACGCACCTCCGCTTTGCCGATAATATTGTCATCATGGCGGAATTGGTGGAATATTTGCAAAAAAAATCTGCGAACTAACTGCATTTTTTCAAAAGACATATGCCCAAGATTCGAAATGATTAAATCCACAACGTAATACGAGGTTGTCAAGAAGTATGTCTACCTCAAACAAGTGCTGCAGTTTAGTAGAGAGAACTTCAAGTGAGAAATCACTAGGAGAGTGGAGCATTTCTGGGCAGCGTTTGGGAAGCTGCGTCACATCTTCTAGTCGCCCCTGCAACAATGCTTGAAGAGCTAAGTATTCCATCAGCGCGTCCTACCAGTGATGACGTATGACCGATACGTGGAACAAGACAGTAACTGGCCCACCAGTTCACGTCACGAATGGTTGAAGCTTGGGATTGAGTAAATGGGTAAAATCCGAAACGAGATCTACAGGCTGAAGACCAAAGTAACGAACATAATCAAAAAATGTAGCAAGCTTAAGTGGCAGTAGGCTGGCCACTTCTGTCACCGAACCGACGAAGGGAAGGAGTAAACGGGTTCTCGAGCGAAGACCACGCCTTAGCAAACGTAGTGTAGGGCGCCCCCCAGCCCGATGGACCGACAACCTTAGAAAGATGGCTGGCAGTGGCTGGATAAAAAAAGGCAGGAGCTATTGTTCTTTGGCGCTCTTTGGGGAAGGCTTGCCTATATCCAGCAGTGGACTGCAGTAGGCTTAATAGATATTTATATAGATAAGTTACTGTTGGTGTTTTATTCACAGGCAGACACCAGTGCCGTGGAACGGTTCCTGACAGCTGAATATCTCATATTTGGCGTGGCCCAACTTTTCATCTACTGCTGGCATAGCAATGACGTTTATTATGCTGTTAGTATCTTTAGCAGTCCAGCTCATATTTATGCTTTAGCACTAAAGTAATTTACTACTTTATCATTATAATTCCATAGATTCTTCTCCGATCCATAGCTCTAGCTAATAATTTTACATTTGCATCAATCATCTGTTTTACATTTTAGGCTATTCTTTCATTTTACAATTTTTCGCAGTGTAAAGTTTATAGAGAAAACTAAACACTGTTTATAAAGACGATTAAAAGAGGAGTTAAAAACAGACCACACCGTTACATCAAACATACTTATTTAAAACAAGGATGGCAATAGAGACTAAGTTTCTTGCAGCATTTATATTGAAATAGAACAAAAAGTTTTTCTTATGCTGGTTTAATACAAAAACTTATTTGTATTTGAGCAGTAGCATCCCATCTTAAATTTCTATTTTGCCTTTTCATTCTTACTTTAATGGCTTTTATGATACTGTAACTTGAGAATACTCCCTGACTTAGGCATTCATATTATTAACCCTTTCAGAGTCTTGAATTAAGCGCGGGTCCATACGAAAGTATTTGGTGGTGCAGACACGTCTCCCATCGTAAGAACCTGATTATCTTGACGTCTCAGTTCAGCAAAGAGATCGTCTTCTCTGCTGGCCCATTCACGAACCTTTCTGTTGCTACATTTATTAGTGTAAGTTTCAAACTGTAAAAAAATTTGTGGACTAATCGTTTTTTATGTCGATGAGTGAATCAGATTAATTAATTAAAATCTTATTCATCCTTATCATCAATAACAATGAATAAGATTACATTGGTATCTGTACTCTTACTACTCCTGGTAACACTGTTTGAAGGTTAGAGTTAAGAAATGATTAGTTAGACAATTTGCCATTACTATTGACCTAGCATAACCTTGATTTATAGCACAATCTTTATCCAATCATAATCTGGAGGTACTAATAAAAATCAGAATATTAAAATATTTTTAAAAGTTTGTCACAATATTTTGTCCCAGTTTTAGTACTATCTGAACGTTGTGTTGCATGTTTAAGTGATCAAATTCCAAACCAGTCTTTTAGTTTACACAAAAACTGGTGAGCTAAGTAACCTATTTATCAATATAACTAATTAAAGAAAGCATATTTTTTTCTTTTACAGATTTTAAAAGGAGCCTACAGCTATTATACACTTCTTAGTCAATCGCAATCAAAGTAATAATTAGTGCAATGTACAAGTTAGAAAAAATAGTTTATTCGATTCATTGATAATTTATGAAGATAATTTTTATGATTAAGTGACAATAGGCTTGTGTCTAGTAGACACAAATTGATTAATATTTCTTATAATCACGATACGGAGAAAACAAAAAACAAAGTGTTTTTTTAAATTTGATTTTTGAAAAAAAAACCAAGTTGGCATTAAGTCACGTGACAGTAAACACCAATCAGAAAGAAGTAGGTACATCACGCCGTGGGAAACGTCATTGTTATTGTTTATATTTTCCCGTTTTATGGAATATCTCTAATAATCTTTATAAACACTTACATTAAATTAATGATCTTCACAAAACATTCTTGATTCTTTAGATAAGCTATAAGTATGCTCCCCATTTTTGCTAGTTTAAGCCACATATTCCGTATTCGCTTATTGTTGACACGTAAATAACTTTTTCTGTGTTTTGTACTTTTGCTTTTAAACGGGGACACTTTGCAGCATTTTTGATAAGAGAAATTTATTTTTCACATAAGAAAACTAACAACTGCCTTAAACACGATTCGTTTTGCAAGACGTGACGTCATTTCAGCATTTAGATTGTTTTTTTTTTTTAAATCATACGGTAACGTATTTATTTTCCGAAATAAACATTTATTTTGTGCAAATCGACAATAAACCAATTATTAACCAATTTTAAAAACTTTGTCAACTACCTTACTTTGTCTTATGAGAATAAAGATTTTTAAATTGACTATTAGTATTATTATTTCATAAAAAAATATCGGGTCCCACCTGAGGCGGTCGATTTTTTTTCTAGTATTATACCTATTATCCTGAATGATACGTGAAAAAATAATCGTAATTTTCATCATAAAATATTTTATGATTATACTTACAGATCCTCTCTCAATTGTTGTTTCAGCTTGAATTATTAAAACGTTTTCCAACTGAATTGCAACGTGTGTTTTTCATTGTTTAATTAAATCGTCAGCATTCGAAATATGCTTGGATTTCTTTAAAGGTTTTCCGGCGATTCGGTATGAGATCCAGATGATAAAAAATACTGACATAGTTTTAAAAGGTTTTACCTAAATTATTGCCACACACCAGTGGTTAGCTAAAAAGCAGATTTTTCTTAGTTAAAATTATTTTTCATACATTTTGTATGGATTTTACGACTATCTGTTGTAATGGTTCGCGCTTTGGAGCATAAAAACGAGCGGTTGTGGGTTTGTATTCCTCAAAGGGCAAATCCTTGTGTGATGAGCACGAGTGTTTAAGTCATAGCCGAAGCGGTAGTAGGGCTAAGTTATATTTTGGGATAGGTGTAAGTGCCCGGAGGAGGGCCTATACAGGGTGTACAAGAGATTGGGACATTCCTCAAAACCACGTGTTTAGCTGGTCATATTCAAAAACTTTTCCTATGAGAGCAACATCGAAATCGTGTTTTTTTTTTCAGATGCTCCATACATTAAGATAAAGATAAAGATAAATTTATTTCTGTATAAAAACTTAGCAAAAATACATGAAACTTAAGATATTCAGTTGAATCTAATAATTCTAAAGTCGATACCTAAACTAAGCAATAGTAGCTTGTATCTTAAGTATCTATTATATTACACGTAAAAAGTAGGTTAGTGCTTAATCAACATTAAAATACTTACACAAAGACGATTACCTACTAACTATACAATTATAAATAAGTAGATCAAGATCTACTTATTGAGCATTTCTAACGGAACACTTCATAATTATGTAATAACTAAAAGAGGTTTGTTTTGACACAGTTTACATGTTCGTATAAAAATAAGTAGTACATATATTAACAAATTTGTGCAAAAACATATTATAGAAACGTAAATTAAATCTAATACTAGTTAATAACAATATTAAAATTTTGACAACAAAGTAATTTATACTATAATATTAATTAAAAAGAAAAATCAGGTGTCAGATTAGTTCTTCCTCCATCTAACAGACTATACGGCGCTTTGGGCGCCCTCGTAATCTATTGAGCTTATGTATCTAGCCTCAGCGATCTTTCTTGCAGGGCATTGCTCATCTCCGGTTTTATGGTAGCTAGGTTTGTTAAAACGGCGGCATGTAGCACAGTTCGCTGGTTCCTGTTGCTTTGGGCAGTCTTTAATTAAATGGCCTACGCTGCCGCAGTGCCCGCAAGTAGACTCAGTCTCACGACAATATTTCGCTGAATGTCCATATTGTTGACACTTGTAACACCTAGTGACAAGTGTGTAGTCACTTACTGGGCATGAAGTCCAATTAATAAATACCCTTTCTTGCTCTATAAGAACTTTTCTGAGGTCTGGAGATAGTTCTACTACAAAATTACAGTAGGGCGCATCTTTTTTGCCAGTCTTGTGTCTCAGTTTAATTGAGCTTAGAAACTTTTCGCGTTCAATGTGCTGGTACTTGCCTGAAATATTTTGCTCATATAAACATTTTAATACTTCTTTTTCTGGCGTATTGTTCGGTACTCCTAATAAAATAACTTTGGGCTTACGTTTGGTAGTCTCTTCAACTTTTAGGCTTGAAGTTTTAAGCTGTTCGGACTGCTTCAATTTCTCGAGGTCATCTTTTCCTTCGGCGCTAATTATTATGCCTCCACCTTTGGTTTTCCTCATCCCACCAATATGAAGTTTGAGTTCTTCGGGCTTGATAATGGTCTGAATAAGCTTCTTCGTCTCTTCGCTTGACTAATCCTTGCCAGTTGGGAAAATCGCAATACTTTTAGTGCTTGGGGGCCGTATTGTAGAACTTTTGCTTATTCTCACTACGTCCGCAAAAGAGGTGTTCGGAGGTTGGGTCTTAGGAGCGGAAAGAACACATTCCTTTAAAACTTCGAACTGATCTTCAATTTGTTTGGAGGTCTCCTTCTCGTCGGTCAAAGTATTAATCATTGTTTGTGCTGCAATATATTTCTGTTTCAAAGATTGATATTGTACAGCGAGCTGAGAAACACCTCCCATCACATTTCTGCTGACGTTGCTTATTTTCAGCTTCTGTTCAGTATTCAGTTTTCCTTCGCTGGATGTGTTGCAGATTTCGTTTAGGCATTGTTCAATCGACGAAAGCCATTTTTGAATTTCCGGAGTCGAAACTGCTTCAATCGTCGAGGTCGCGGAGATTGGTGCTCTTTCAGATGGTTTTCTCTGCGTTTGTGGTGGGCTTCGGCTCGTCATGGAACTTCGGTTGAAGGGACTATCCATTGTTCGAGTTAATATTTAATATATAAAATCACTAAACTCAGAAAAGTGTGTCGATGAATGCATGCATGACTAACTTGCACTGACACAGTTTCACACTGACGTTATTTGACACAGATATTGATGTTGTGTAAATTATTTAATAAATTGCAGATGGCACGTCCATCTGCAAGCAGTGCTCAGTGCTCAGTCGATTATTATTATCTAGGTAGGCGAGTAAGTTTGTATGGAGCAGCTTAATAAAAATACTCGATTTCGATGTTACTTCCAAACAAAAAGTTGTTGCATATGACCAGCTAATCACATGGTTTAAAGAAGTGTCCCATTCTCTTGTACATCCTGTATACATAATAAATAATTTCATTTCATTTCATAGTAGTCTAGTCGCCATAGTACAAAACTTTGCTATAACTTGTCACACATGTGGTGGCCACTCGCGTTAGTGTCTACCACACGGGATTCAGTTGCCGCAACGTTGCCGTACAATGCCAGCAATAGAAAAATCAGAAGCCCAATCATCCCGTAATTTAAAAGTAAATATTCCGGTATGACCATGTCCCACTAAAATCAACCTCTCCAACGTACACAAATTCTCGTACACTAAAATGACAATGTCAAATCGACAAATCAATCCAAAGTGATCGTAATATTTATAGATTCACGACGTATTAAAAAAAAACTACTTACTAAATCTCGTTCAAACCAATTTTTGGTGGAAGTTTGCATGGTAAGATAATGTATATCATATATATTTTTTTAGTTTTATTATTCTCTTATTTTAGAAGTTACGGGGGGGGCACACATTTTAGCACTTTGGCAGTGTCTCTCGCGGAATTTTTGTGTAAAAATCTTAATGCGGTTCACAGAATACATCTTCTTACCAAGTTTCAACAGTATAGTTCTTATAGTTTCGGTAAAAAGTGGCTGTGACATACGGACGGACAGACAGACATGACGAATCCATAAGGGTTCCGTTTTTTGTCATTTGGCTACGGAACCCTGAATAGAGGTATATTGCATCAATACTCGTGTTGTGTATCGGTTAGGAGTTAATAGATAATACTGCAATTTGTCGATAGAACGTATTTTGCAGTGTATTGGGCAGAAATGGCGTTTACTAGGTACCAGACGGCAGTTTTATTTAACTGAGGTCCTAAACCCGAAATGAGAAAATGTTTAAAAGTTCCTTTCTCAAATTGACTAAGATAGGTATTGAACGCAAGACCTTACTACCTTAATTAAAGATATTGCCAGTAACCACTTTAACTGCTTTAAATTTAAAACAATTCATTTTATTTTAAAACGATTGTTATTTTTACCACGCCCAACCCTATTAGTTGCACTTAAAAGCCTTTCGAGACTTAAACGGATCAAAACGTCCCCATTTAGCAACATACAAAACGCGTACCAGAATAATGAATGTTCTTGTGCACCTTAAAATATGAATGGGCCAGTACTTCAATAGTAATGGGACGCAGTTCGGCCCAAATGCCGAAAATTTTCTCGTTAAAGAATTCAGTAGTCTGTCATTTATTCAGTTTAAAGGACTTCTTCCTATATTTTAAGACGTGTATAATATAGGTGACCTTAAACACGTTTCAAAATAGGTTATAACTTTACCCTACTACCGCTTCGGGACTTCCATTTCGGCTGGTGATGAAAAGAAACGGCGCAACAGACTTAGTCACCTACTAAATTAAGTGTTTGTTTTATTTCGCCTAAGGTTACTTTTATGCTACTTTAAAAAAGGATTCTCAATTCAACTGTATGAATGGCTGTTCCTTTGTTTATTAATGTTTTTTTTTAAAGAAAAAAAATATATATGCGTAGTTTCATGAAAATTTGTAGAAAGTACCTACATATAGTGTGCAAAAATAGGGGAAAATCACTGTACAGCTGAATGTTTGGGATTGGTAGCAAGCCACATTTAAATAAAAAATAATTAATCCGTTTCTTTATTCAAAATTAAAGAAGTAAGTGTTTAAATGAAGAACATATAGCCGACATCAAACATAGACGGAATACTAAGTCTGCAGTGTGTGAACATGCCTTAGATACACCCAACCATTTCATACGATTTGACCAGCCTAAAGTCCTTGCAAGAGAACGACGATTTGTTCCTCGCATGTTACGGGAGGCAATTGAAATTAGAAGACACCCGAATTTCAACAGAGAAGATGGTTGGAAAATACCACCAGCATGGGATCCTGTTTTAACGAAATCCCATGCTAGGCCCCGCACTGCAAGACCTCTAGATACAGTTAGCTCTTTTTGCGTAGATAGGAACACAAATTAATATTAACTGAGTGACGGTAGTTTATAGTTTTTTTCAAAATATTGTAAAGACGAATAACACCTTAGTCTACCTGTGACCACGAATGCTGTAAAGTGTTCGAAACGTCAGGTTAAATAAAATGTTAATAAATCGCGAAATAATCCGTAAAAGTAGTTTCATTTAAATGTATCGTGTTCGCGTAAATAAAAGTCAACAGTAAGTAAGTGTTTTACAATAATTAAGACACTTTGTTCCTATTTATATTGGTACTATAGGCTGCCATTTTTATATCTAACACAGATATAACTATGATTTGTTTACAAAAACAGAAGAAAAGTTCTTTGAATCGAACTGACTAAATCCAAAATACCCATCCCTAGTCCTCACCAAGTGACTTACGCCCAAATCATCAACGCCATCTACACCACCATTCAATTTTGAACTTAACCCCTTTATCTTAGAATTCAATACTGCACAACAAAAAATGGTAGTTAGGTTAATTTGCATAAGTAAACCATCTGGATAGATGCCAACGCGAAAATCTGAAACTAAGCCGTGTATTTTAATCTAAATTATTTGAGCCTAAAATAATTTTGTTCATAAACTTTATGGTGTGGAAGCACAGATAAAATATGGAGGATGCTACGTCGGGATTTGGATTTGACTAAATGAATGTACTGACTCAATGAACTGAGTTATAATTAACCATTCATTTATGTACCCAAGTAGACTTTTGTTAATTTACGAGCCAATATTGGGCTGTGACAAGCTCAGTGGACAAATCAAAAAGCTAATTTGGTACGAATAAAGCATTATAACGAGTAATTTTTTTATCCAATTAAGAATACCAATACGTATAAAACCTTAGATCAATTTTTAGTTTTGAGATTTTATATAAAATATTGCTGTTATGCCCTTAATAAGTTACAGGGTTTGGGAACCCTGTTTTTATAATTACATCCAATGATATCAACATACCAATGATTACATCGACGACTCGATAGTTCAATTTTGCGACTGCAACTGCTTTTTTGTTCAATATTTGTTATTAACGATTATCGGATAAAAACAATTTATAATTTTCGAAAAATAAAGAAAAGTGTTTTTTTTTTTATTTGAGATGGGCTTGCTCTTGTTCCCAATCTTGCTCTAAAGCATAGATGGGATCTACGATGGAGCGAGCTTGCCCAGAAGATGCCTATTCACTCTGGACTTAAAGAGAGTCAGGTTATATGCACTCGGAAATACAGACGCAGGCAGGGAATTCCACTCATTAGCTGTGCGCATTATAAAAGATGATGAGAAGCGCTTAGTGCGGATAAAGGGTACATCAACTAAGAACGGATGTCCGATGGAAGAAAGGTGAGTGTTTCTAAGACAGGGAACCAATCTAAAAAGAGCTATCTTATCTATGATATTCTGTGTCTATAGAATTTATCTTAACAATACAATTAATTCAGAGCACTGTTAATACTATCGAAAAGGTTTCGGTACTAGACTGGGTATCATCAATTTTGAAGACATCCATTAAATTTGAACCTACAAGAGCATAAGTTCTAAGCCGTACAATAACTCAAGTCCACACTTTGCTGGAAGCCGAGTAAAGCATCGTATTTCGTCGTTGTCATACTGTTGACAACGTAACAATTTACTCGGTGTGTCTTTGTGCTGTGCAAATTCATTTGTTTTCTCAAATAACTTCCTTGTGTATCTCTATTTATACTTTACTTCTCCTAATTTTGTACTTAGCTGTTGCCTGCGAATTCGCTCACGTGGTCTTTAGTTTATTATATACAGGGTGTACGAAAAAATAGGGGACTCCTTAAAATTACGTGATCAGCTGGTGATATACAACAACTTACCTTACGTACCATCAAAATCGCGTTGAATACAATAATAAGTACTTCAACGGTTTCAAATCTTCATTACTTCACTAAACATAAAAACGCAAACTATACACTATATCTTATATGGGTAGTTCTACGATAAGAGGTTTCGAGCCCATAGAAGATGCGGCCAGGGAGAAAAGTTGGATTTTTTTCATGAAAATATTAAATTATGCTAATTAACCCATTGATTAACCTTTTCACCCAATGGCAGGTTACTTCACACATATTTTATTACTTTTTAGAAGGCCAGGGTAAATATCGAGGCCAGGGTAGAGACGTCATGATCAGGGTAGATATTTATTAGACCAGGGGAGAGATTCGGACAATGAAATAATGAATGAAATTAATAAAATCAACTTTTATTAAACATTACACTTAACTTTTAATTGAAACATCTTTTTTATTAGACTATTAATTATTGGTATTTTTAAATACTCTCACCTTAAAGCCTTTTATTAATTATAAAACAAAATTAAATTAACGTATGAAGACACGTTAATTTAATTTTGTCACATAATCTCTTTTACCGGCACATAATCTGGAATTAGAATCCTCTTCAATAAAATCTACAATTTTCCTCTTTATTACTTCATAACCTTTTTTGCCTTTCCTTTTATTATCAATTAGTTGCACTTTTCCAACTTTTCTCAAAGGTTTTATATTTTTCTCATTCTGTAGTATCCCATATTTTTTCACCAATTTCCCGCTTATCATTCTTCAAAAAATTCTTTTTTCTTTTTCGTTTGGAAGAGCTGAATAATTATCTTTTAATTGTTGATGGAGCACATCTGCAAACAGCAATTTTTTCTTCACTGTATCTCTTGCACTTGGGGAATTCAACTCTTTTTCCACTTTGCTGTTAGGTGTAAGTTTTTCCCGTTTTCTTAATCTTTGTAACCTTTTTTTGTAACATGCCACTTTAGTTTTTAATCTATTTATGGTTTCATATTTTTTTTTATTAATTAAATATCTTGACTGACTGAAAAAATCTTTTTGGTATTTTATCATCAACTGGAACATTAGCTACATTTTGAGAAGCAAGTCGTTGCCTACGCTCTCTTGCTTTCTTCTTCCATATTTTTCGTGCTTTACGTTGCTCTCTAGGAGTCATTTGATCGACAGTTTTTATTAGTCCTTTTTCTTTCCTTTTCAAATATTTTTCTTTTTCTCTTAGTTTTTGCAATTTATACTTTTCTGGGTCATTTTTAATCCTTTGATATCTTAGCCTTTCTGCTTCACGCTTCTTTTGTAGTTTTTCTTCACGTGTTAACTTTTTTTGCGGTGCCATAATCTGTAATAATGTGAAAAAAATTAGAGATCGCTTTTTTATCATAACAATACTTCAATATACCGTTTAAATCTGACTTCAGTACAATCTAACTATATTTAAATTACTTTGTGACTACATTATATGATATGTTTTATCTCCCCTGGCTAGTAAGTCTCTCCCCTGGCATTTATCTTGGCAGGGGAAATACGCCAGGGGAAAGACGTCTTCATGATAAATGCAAATATTGTAATCTACGTATAACATTTTTGGCTTAATTAAATATCCCACTTGAATTAGTACAGTATTATTGAATAAATGTAATATTACACAAATGAATCAAATCATTAATATTACTTTTATGACTTACCAGTGGAGAGACACAATGACTTTGCGAGACCACTACAACGCACGGACGCGTCGCGACAACTAGCAAAATGGCGGCCTCTAACAGCTCGCTTGTTATTTGTGGCTAACTTCACGTCGTTAGATGTCCTTGAGAGGAATTTGCAATACTTCCGTTTTATTTTGATGTTGGTAGTAGTGGAACAAAATTTGCCAGGGTAAAGACACAAAAAATACGAGACAAATTCATACTTACCATGCTTTAGTTTAGAAAGCGATACAAACAAATTAGGTACGGCAGTAACTTTAACTAAAATCGGCAAAGGGACAGGCCAGGGTAGATACTTTTTTGGACTTTGTTGGCAATTTCAGAAAAAAATATAATATTTCAGCATTTAATTGTGACTCTATTAATTGAAGTACATTAAAATGGTGTAATTGATTGTAAAGGATTGGACAATATGGAATAAAAAACCAATTTAATATTGATTGCCGTTCAAGTTACCTCTTATCGTAGAATCACCCATATATAAAATTCTCGTGTCACAATGTTCGTTCCCGTACTCCTCCGAAACGGCTAGACCGATTCTCATGAAATTTTGTGAGCATATTGAGTAGGTCTGAGAATCGGCTAACATCTATTTTTCATACCCCTTAGTGATAAGGGTTGTCCACCCTTAACATTTTTCTTTCATTTTACTTAAAAATTATTTATATGGCAAAACAACGTTTGCCGGGTCAGCTAGTATATTATATTGCACTCTTGTTGTTTAAATGATAAATAAAAACCATTAAAACAGATCGATCATGCTTTTCGTTCGCTTAGTCTCCACCAAATGACGTTGCTTTACTTATTAAAATTCACTTTTAAATTGGATAATTTCCGTACGTGATAATACAAGAATAAACGAATGTAAGTAAGAAATAAATTCTGGCTTAATAAGGAAATTGTTTGCAGTCTGGGAAACCCTTGGAACTTGAATAAAATGAGCCTTTGATAAATACAGATACAGTGAAACATTATTAGGGGACCTAAATAATATTAGAATGAAGGTTTCTATTTATCAAAGGCGACTGCAAACAATTTCTACATAACTATTCCTACTGTAAACATCAATATTTTTAACTTTTAGTTTGTTTTTATTAACTATTATTTTAATATCACTATTCGCATAGTGAACTCAAGTCCACACTTTGCTGGAAGCCGAGTAAAGCATCGTATTTCGTCGTTGTCATACTGTTGACAACGTAACAATTTACTTGGTGTGTCTTTGTGCTGTGAAATTCATTTGTTTTCTCAAATAACTTCCTTGTGTATCTCCATTTATACTTTACTTCTACTAATTTTGTACTTAGCTGTTGCCTGCGAATTCGCTCACGTGGTCTTTAGTTTATTCTATACAGGGTGTACGAAAAAATAGGGGACTCCTTAAAATTACGTTTTCAGCTGGTGATATACAACAACTTACCTTACGTACCATCAAAATTGCGTTGAATACAATAATAAGTACTTCAACGGTTTCAAATCTTCATTACTTCACAAAACATAAAAACGCAAACTATACACTATATCTTATATATAAAATTCTCGTGTCACAATGTTCGTTCCCGTACTCCTCCGAAACGGCTTGACCGATTCTCATGAAATTTTGTGAGCATATTGAGTAGGTCTGAGAATCGGCTAACATCTATTTTTCATACCCCTTAGTGATAAGGGTTGTCCACCCTTAGCATTTTTCTTTCATTTTACTTAAAAATTATTTATATGGCAAAACAACGTTTGCCGGGTCAGCTAGTATATATATATATATATACTACTATACTTGCACTCTTGTTGTTTAAATGATGAATAAAAACCATTAAAACAGATCGACCATGCTTTTCATTCGCTTACTCTCCACCAAATGACGTTGCTTTACTTATTAAAATTCACTTTTAAATTGGATAATTTCCGTACGTGATAATACAATAATAAACGAATATAAGTAAGAAATAAATTCTGGCTAAATAAGGAAATTGTTTGCAGTCTGGGAAACCCTTGGAACTTGAATAAAATGTGCCATTGATAAATACAGATACAGTGAAAGATTATTAGGGGACCTAAATAATCTTCGAATGTAAGTTTCTATTTATCAAAGGCGACTGCAAACAATTTCTACATAACAATTCCTACTGTAAGCATCAATATTTTTAACTTTCAGTTTGTTTTTAATAAAAACAAACTATATATACAGGGTGTCCCGTAAATTAAGGTCAACCTTGTAACCACATATTCTATACATCATGGTGAACAAATTTTGTTTTATCACTTTTGCAAATTTGCATGAAAATTTATCGACTTCCCATACAAAATTAACAAATTAGTCGATTAGATTTGTAAAGACGGTAAAGAAAAACATATGCATAATTCAAAAAGTGATAGAACAAAAGTTATTCAATATGATGTATGAATATGTGGTTACAAGGTTGACCTTGATTTACGGGAAACCCTGTATATATTTATAGTGATATTAAAATACGCGGCCGTAAGTTAATACTTACGGCCGCGTATTTTAATATCACTATGCGACGTTTGCTTTATAATAAATACTGTTAACTATACTGTACTTAATGGGCGAAAAATTCCCTTAACCTTTTAACTCCCAATGAAACTAGATAACAATTGATTATCAATAATTATGGGCGTGCGGTAATCGGTTACCGCTTGGAGGTTAAAGGTTTAATATGATTCTCTCGTCATAATCGTCACTATCCTGTATAATAGTTATTTGAAACAGATTTTTACCTATGGGGTAGATCCGTCACCATCAATTGCAAAAGCGGCCAAGTACGAGTCGGACTCGCGCACGAAGGGTTACGTACCATTATCTATAAAACCGGTCAAGTGCCAGCCCGACTCGCGCACGAAGGGTTTTGTAGTTCGTACCGTTATCTTTAAAAACGGCAAAAAAATCACGTTTGTTGTTGGGAGCCCCCTTAAATATTTATTTTATTCTGTTTTTTAGAATAGAATAGAATAGAATTGAAAACGTTTATTTGACACACATAGGCATAGTTACAAACAGGATTACATTGAACAAAGAGCGTGTCAAAAAGGTCTCCGCTCAGCATTTGTCGTTACAGCCGAAGCCGTAACGACGCTGGTTTTCAGCGGCAACCCCGACTAGGACGTGGGACGAGTAGTGACAGCGGTCTATCGGACCACCAGAGAACCCCAAATCCCTCTGGTCGACTACGGCTCAGATTCAGGCAGCAGGCTCCGGTGGGCCGATACACCGCTGCACACATACCTTTACAGAACAGGAGACGAACAAATACAACAAGCACAAGTTTGTTTTTTTTTGTTTTAGTATTTGTTGTTATAGCGGCAACAGAAATACATTATCTGTGAAAATTTCAACTGTCTAACTTTGACGGTTCATGAGATACAGCCTGGTACCAGAAGGATAGACAGACAGACAGACGGACGGACATCGAAATCTTAGTAATAGCGTCACGTTTCACCCTTCGGGTATGGAACCCTAAAAGGTAATTACAAATCGATTTCCGAGATCCAAACGTGAACTCTTGGATCTGATAAGAGATAGCGTGAGAGGCAGCCGTCTCTCTTACTCAATTTATGTCGGCTGACAAACGTAAAAAAATTCATGTCCTTTATACGCAGTGAGCTTAAAACTTGAAAAGGTATTCAGAGGAACGATACAGGGTGAAACAAACAAAATTTATCAAGCTAATTTTACCAATGTTATTAGAAATATCTAATCATTATCATCATTATAGCTACAGGACGTCTACTGTAATATACAGGCCTCCCCTGGGACTTCCAGATTTGCTGTTGGAAGCGGCCTATCCAGCGGCTTCCTGCAACCTTTACCAGGTCGTCTGTCCACCTTGTGGGTGGACGTACCACGCTACGCTTGCCGGTACGTACGGGCAATTATAGAAATATCTAATAAAATAAATCATTATTGGTTTTTGCATTACCTACTGTGTGTAGAAAATAATTTAAAATGCATAGGCTCGCTCGTTATTATGGTGAGGCCAAGCATGTCCATCTTTTGACTTCAAAGGCATGATGATGATTATAATGATAGCTTATGTTCTGTCAACAATAACAAACTTACAAAAGAGGTTATTATTTCTTATACTTTTTTTGTGTTAATATCGTTTCGAAATCGTTTTAATTTCGTCTCTTCCAATAGGGCACCTAAATGTTCACTCTTTTAGTTTACAACCACTAAACAGTCTGTTCTCGATGTCATTTGTATAAAACAAAGATGGCAGACTCGTGAATTCTCAAAATCGATGTTCATACCGCTTTTATATTGGATAGGTTCTCAAAGTCTTTTATTATAGTAAACGTTGATCCAGTAGGACGTGAGCTTTATAGATAAAACCGATTATAAACACAAAAAACCGGATACTTAGTTAGTTACTTTTTTTTCAAGTTGGACTACATCACGTACATTACTCTGATTCTAAGGTAACTACCTAAAGCACTTGTGTTAAACAAATCAGAAACAAAACCAACAATAATAGAAAAGTTCGTTTTCTACATTGACTCGTCCGGGGATCGAACACGGAACCTCAGAAATGGCGTCGCCCTAATATAGTCCGTCGTGCTCGCCTCTCGGCTACGAAGGTCGTCAGACCACTTGCTTACATACTTACCACTACAACTTTTTCTTTGTCCTGCCTTATCCCATTATATGGTGTCGGGTCTCCTGACTTTTCTACTCTAAGATAGTTTATCCTGGATTAGCTTTTCAGGCAAACAGGCTTTCTTGAGGTCTCTTTGTATTTAAGACCACCAGGTTAGTGGCGGGGGCTTCTACCTTTCTTTTGCTCAGACAGATCTAGTGAAATATGTAGACATGGATCGTGGACCTCAGTTCTTCTTTTGCCATGTCCATACCATCTGAGGCGGTTTTCAGTAAGTTTCTGCGTGATTGGTGTGAGTTTAAAAGCTGCCTCGTAAAATATGATTCGTACAGTATCATATTTTCAGCCCTAATACGTCCACTGCTGAACATATGCCTTCCCGAATGACCTTTAGATTAGCCAGTTGGAAGCGGCCTGCATCCTGCAGCTTCCTGCAACCTTATGATAAGCAATAATTATTTTCTAGTTTAATCTTTCTCTTTCTGGTCGTTCCCTCAATGCTGAGGATCGTGACTCTATGTCAATCTTCTCCACTCGGTCCGGTTCTGCGCCATATGTAGCGCTCCCTGTATCTGGCCTCCAGTCACCTCCTTGAGTTGGTCTACCCATCTAGCTGGCGCTCTTCCTCTAGCGCGCTTCTCCTCCATTTGTCCGAGAATGATGAGTTTCTCCAGGCTGTGCAATGGGGATCGCATTATTTGCCCAAAGAAACTCCGGATCCTTTCCTGGCACGTAGTCAGCAGGCGCTTAGTGACCTTTCGCTCTTCGAGGATAGAGACATTGGTTCTTATAGCTGTCCAATACATACATAATTATAATTATTATTTTAATTTAATACATTTGCTTTAATCTGTTCTGGCCAATGGCCCTACTGTTTGTGTATTAGCTCAGTTACGTTTTTATTAGAACGTTGCGTGCTAAGTCAAACGAAATAGTATTTTTTGAGATACGAGTAACAACACTCTTATTTCAGGTTCAATAAATGAAATAAAACTTTTCTAGAGATAAAAGAATGTGTTTTTTTATTGCCACAAAAGTAATTTACTATTTACGATAGAATGGAGACCAAGAAAATTTCATGTCATCAAAGATCTCATGAAATATTGGACTAGCAATAATAAACAAGTTCTTTGATATTTTCTGTAATAAAAGTAAGTAGTTGACGTGTGAAAATTGATTCTACTGAAAGTTTTATATTTATAATAAAAAACATTTTATATCGTGAATAGATCTCAGCTGCAAAAAGTTTTAATAACGTTTAAGTCGGCATAGTAACCACAATTGACATACCTGGCTTAATCTTGAATTAATTTATGCAATATTTCGACAACCTGTGTTACCGAGTGGTGAGCACCCGGACTAGCGTTGCCATCTCTAAGTAGATATCTATTATTAAAGACCTAAAAATCATGTAGATATTGAAGGTTTTGACAATTATAAATAGAAGAAAACCCCAAGGCCAAGTGCGAGTCGGACTCGCGCACGAAGGGTTCCATACCATTATCTATAAAAACGCCCAAAAAATCACTTATGTTGTATGGGAGCCCCCTTAAATACCTATTTATTGTATTCTGTGTTTTTAGTATTTGTTGTTATAGCGGCAACAGAAATACATCATCTGTGAAAATTTCAACTCTCGTTAGAGAGTATCTCGTTAGAGATGTATCTCATGAACCGTGATAGTTATATCACGGTTCATGGGATACAGCCTGGTGACAGACGGACAGCGGAGCCTTAGTAATAGGGTTCCGTTTTACCCTTTGGGTACGGAACCCTAGAAAAGGTCAAAAATCGAAAAACATTTTAAGCAGAGTAATTGGCTATAAAGTATCAATACTACAACAAAAAATCAAAATGAAAATACCATGTTGTAAAAACTCGTTGAATTTCCAAAATGTTTGCGATCACAATTATCGATAAAGCCTTATTTTAAGCACGCTCCATACTGATGCATGATCATATTTGTACAAAAAAAATACATCAATGAAACGTATCTAATAGGTATTTAAATCCTCTATCATTATATCATTAGTTAAATTGATTTTTATATATGTTTTAAAATCTTTTCTTTTCTTTTCTTAGTCATTTTTAGGGTTCAGTACCCAAAAGGTAAAACAGGACCCTATTACTAAGGCTCCGCTGTCCGTCTGTCTGTCTGTCTGTCTGTCTGTCCGTCTGTCACCAGGCTGTATCTCATGAACCGTGATAGATAGAGAGTTGAAATTTTCACAGATGATGTATTTCTATTACCGCTATAAAAACAAATACTTAAAACACAGAATACAATAAAAAGGTTTTTAAGGGGCTCCCATAAACCATAAGTGACTTTTTGGGCGTTTTTATAGATAATGGCATGGAACCCTTCGTGCGCGAGTCCGACTCGCACTTGGCCGGTTTTTAGGTCGGGTATCAATTTATAAAAATGCCGTGTCAGCCTGTAATTAAGTTGACTGTTATCTCTAAATCAGTTTAACTGAAATAATGAAATTCACTTGTGTTTTTGTTTATTTTGTTAGTTTTTCTAATAAATGAATTAAAAGTAAAATAATACCTAGGTAATATTTTATCATCACACCATCCTCGCCTCGTATTCAACTTTCACAAATTTTATGTTCCAGTAGGTAGTATTGTATTTTTCTTTTTACTTTTTTACTTTAGATTTCCATTTGATCAGAAATTCAGAAAAAAAAAACTAACGAATTCGAATTAAGGTTCAATCACTAACGTCCGTATTTACAAAAGCAGCCAAGACTCAATTTACGAAAATAAATTTACTTTTTATTCTAATAAGTCTTGGTAACAATTTTTTTTTTGCATGACTATCAATTTTAATGTTGAAGTGACCGATCATCATCATTATACTTACTTTACTTTTCAGAATTCGTTATTTAATACAATAAATTTAAGTACAAGTACACTATAACTAGCAAGACAATATTATAGTAACACTTACATAGCACATGAAAACACTTTCAGAGGCAAAATATACCTTTTAAAGCTTTTTACACTGGATTTAATATTTTTTAACACTGAACACCAATAACTCAACATCTTAATTTAATTGCATTATGAACTTTTAGTGCAAAGTCCATATTTTAACAAATGATAGATTTTATTATACGTTAACAATAACTCTTTTGACGGTATTGGCAAAAAGTTTAAACGTATCAAAAATCATCAATTCATCATCATCATCATGTCAGCCTATTGCAGTCCACTGCTGGACGTAAGCCTCTCCCCTAAAGAGTTTGCACCAAAGAGCATGCACTCCCGCTTTTTTTTACACAGCCACTGCTAGCCATCTTCCTAAGGTCGTCGATCCAACAAGCCGGGATTTGTCCAACACTACGTTTGCCAAGGCGTTCACTCGAGAACCCGTTTTCTTCACCTTTTATCGGTTCTGCGACAAATGTGGCCAGCCCATTGCCACTTCAGCTTACTACATTTACGACTATGTCCGTTACTTTGGTCTTCTGCCTGATCACGTTTCGGGTTTTATCCCTTAATAAAATCCCAAGCGTCGACCTTTCCATAGATCACTGGGTGACGTGAAGTCGGTGGGTCATCTTTATTGTCATATGTCACGTTTCAACTCCGTAGTTCTTTACTGGTAAGATGATCGAATTCCTTGCTTTTTAGGCATTGCGACAGTGGCGACGAAAAAGAAGAGAAGTAACTGGTATAATTCTTCAATTATGAGAGCTAAAAATAAAGTTGAAAAAAAAACGACTACAAAAATAAACTGAAAAGCGAAAAATAATATTTCACATACAGATATTTTTTGACTCGGTGCAAATGAACACATTTAAATTTCCATGGCTGGCACCGACTTCAAAAATAAATAATTAGGTATGTTTTAGTAAATAATATTTTTCGCTTTTTAGTTTATTATTGAAGACGGTTTTAAGTTTTAAGGTTTTTTCAAAACTCAATAAACATTTATAAAACATGCGGGTCAAACTGAGAACCTCTTTTGTTGGAGTCGGTTAAAATACAGCTTTTGCTCAAAAATTTACGCACTTTGTATCAGTCGAGACGAGCAGAAGCTAAATAGAAGCCCTCAATGAAAAACGTATTACTATTTTTATGAAACTGTGTTAGTATCTGTTTTGCCACAAACTCTTGTTGAACTGCCTATTTATGAGTTCAAAAACATTCAAAAATCCGTATGAAAAAGGGTATTACAAAGTAGAAGTTTACTTAAACGAAAATACTGCATTGACTATAATATAACCTGCCTATAGCTCGCACTGACATGTCTTGTAATCGTATTTCCAGTAATAAAATCAGGCTTACAAAGTGACTGGGTTTGTTGTGCCGTTTCTTCTAATCAGGCTTACAAAGTGACTGGGATTGTTGTGCCGTTTCTTCTAATCAAGCTTACAAAGTGACTGGGATTGTTGTGCCGTTTCTTCTAATCAAGCTTACAAAGTGACTGGGATTGTTGTGCCGTTTCTTCTAATCAAGCTTACAAAGTGACTGGGATTGTTGTGCCGTTTCTTCTAATCACCCAAAGGTAGTCCCAAAGCGGTGGTATGGCGAAACTGTATTTTGTAGTGTTTGGAAGAGTCCTTTACTAAGTTAATAACTTTGACTTTGATCTGGTTTAAAAATATATTTTATAATTTAGTTCTTTCTCAGTTGTAATTTGGACAGATTCATAAGCAATATGAAAAAAATATTTCATACAACACTTATAAATAAATGCCTCCCAAGATTTTTGTTGCATAAAACTTTAAGATCTGTATATAAATACGAGTGTTAGAGATCAGAGCGATAACGCCTTCATCTCGTTTTGTATACCTTTGTCTTTTGACTTCATCTAAACCCTCGTTAAGCAAAATTAGGCTTTTGAATTTATCTAATTAAAGTTTTTGATAGCAGTCTATTTATTAGTTATTAAAGACAATAAATTAACGAACGAAAAACAAACATTTCTATATTGTCTTGGGTCTGGGTGTTGTGGTTCCATCGTTGTTTTTTGTTTTTGTTCAATTTGTATATCATAAGTGCTTTAGCTACTTACCTTAGGATCAGAGCTATGTATGTGTTGTTGTCCGATATTTATTTGTTTAAAATAAAATTAATTATTTGAAGAAAAAATCCAATTCAACTAACCCTAATACAAGCAAAGCATAAAAGCTATGTGATATGTTGTTAAAATAAACAAAATCTATAAAATAGGTAATCCACAGAATTTTATACATTTAAAAAAAATAAAAAATGGCTAAGAAGGCTAAAGACTTAAAAAAATTCAAATAAAAAAATTAAAAAAACTATAAAACCATCTGTCCCCTATTTTTGGAGCTTTACGTGTGTTTTTTTACGGGACCAACTCAAAAATTATTAAAAAAAAAAGAAAAAAAAATCATCAGAATTGGTTTTAGATAAAACATAGGCGATGTTTTATCTAAATCTTCTTTTATCGTACACAAAAAAAAACTTTACGAATTAAGAAAATACATTATCCAAAATTGTTTACTTTTATTCGATTTACAAAAAAAAATTAGCCATCCTCAAAGGTTAACGACTGAGGTAGTCAATTACTACCGATTACCCTTTTTTAAGATTACTACCTCGATTCAAAGATTTTCCATTCTACCCTTTTTTCGGTCGGTTGCCTTTGAGTGTTTCCGTTGAATTAAAGTTCATTATTATGGGGGTAAGGGAAATACTGTGTCTCTGTAAATAGTGTCAGGTGAAATCAGAGGTAATAGATATGAGAACTCGAACCGTTTTTCGCCGTTTGGAGTAGAGACGCTGGGTCCCTGGGGCTATGTAAGTAAGTAAGTAATTATTAATTTGCATAAAACACGGTACATTAAGTTTTTATCTTTAGGCATGGCACATACATGTTTTATCGATCTATCGATAAGTAAATATTTGCTATCGTCGTGCATTTAACATTAATATACAGGAACAATTTAAAATTATATAATATATATATTTGCCTGGCCCTTTCCCATTTTATTTGGGGTCGGCCCTCCGTATCATGCGTCTCCAGGTTGCTCTGTCCTGGGTCATCTCTTTGCTCACTTGGGCCTCCTTGAGGTTCTTATTTACTATGGACATCCATGTGATTCGGGGTCTTCCTCGTCCTCGGGGTTTACTTTCGATATCTAGCACTTTTCTGGTCATGTGATCGGATGGCCGCCTCATAATGTGTCCGTACCACCGCAGACGGCTCTCCTGTAGTTTATCTGGGAATTTAAAATTATATAATATGTAATTAAATTAAAATTACATTTATTTCAAAAATATTAATAATTATGTCAAAAGATGTGTTATATTAAAAAAGGCAGAATATTGTAAAAAAATGAGGCCAAATAACTATTTTCCGAGCTATTCACCCGCTTGGTAAATGTTTCTGGTGACCTGAGGGCTGGAGCTATCTTGGCTAGCGAATAAGCATAGCTATTCAGCGAGGCAATGCTGCCAGCCTTCTGGGCACCTTCAACTATTCTGTGGGTATGGGTGATTTTGGGTTTTCATAAACTTTTTTATATTTTTTTTATATTTATATTTATACATTTTTAAAGTATTTTTTTTCTAAATATTATTTATTTTAAATCCTTAGTTTTGAACCCGTATATTTATCTCTTTAAACATTCTGCCTTATTAAAAAAAAGAACTCGAATTACCTAATAAACTAGTTAAAGCACATCATACAGTCATTAAGATTTTTACAAGTGTACCTACCTACAAATGGCGGCACGGAAATTGAGCTCTGGGTGAAAGATGCGAAGAAAACCATTACGATAACGTGATTGGCTAGTCGCGCGCCTTGCCTGCACCGCCGGCCGGGATTGGTTGTTAGCTCCGCACACACGCGACTCTGATACGACGATCGTCTCGTAAGATGCGCAAAGCGATCCCCACTCTTTGCCCACTCAGGCAGTATTTTTGTTAAAAGTGATAGTTGGTCTTATGCTAAGTACTAATTTTACATCATCATTTCAGCCATAGGATGTCTACTGCTGAACATAGGCTTCCCCACTTACTTCCAGATTGTCTAGTTGGAAGCGGCCTGCATCCAGCTACCTGCATGACCACGCACAGGCACCGTACGTACCACAGACCGGGGATTATCCCGAAATTAAATAAATATTGGACAACATGACAAACATTTCTCTGGTCCTAAGGTTAGTAGCTAAAGCACTTGTGTTATAGTAATCCGAAACAAAGACGGTAGCACAACACCCCAGACCTGAACCAATATAGAAAAGTTCGTTTCCTACATTGACCTGACCGGGAATCAAACCCGGGATCTCAGGACTCCTGAGATCCCGGGATCTGAGCAACAGACTGATTTACGTATTATTCAAACGCAAATCTACAAAACTAAAGCATAACAGAATAAATTAATTAATGGGCTTGAATCAAAACTTAGGTTTAACTTCATAATTATTATTATACAATTTTTAATTAACACAGCATAAAACTAGTAAACTTATCCATTTTACTTTATTAAACATCTCTTATGAACTTAATTTCACATTTAAATATTTTAATTTTAAATCAAAGCTTTTATGTAAATTCAAAACCCAACTAAAACATCTGTTTTTAAATGTACTACGAACAAAAATATATCTAAGAGAAATAATATTATTACAGTTTCATTATTAATATTATTAATATCATACGTTGGTTATATCGACATTAGAATGATTAATGTGGTTATAATAAATTCTAATCATCATCATCATCACCTTAGCCACAGGACGTCTACTGCTACTGTATAGGCCTCCCCGAGTGACTTCCAGATCAATCCAGTTCCAGACGCAATTCCAGAAGCATTAATTCTCATAATTAAAATATAATTTTGATTGTTGGATTTTTCTTTTCTACGTCGCAACGTACGAGACAACGCTCACGGACACGAAATTTCGAAATGCTCGTGTTTGAACTACTGTCAGTGTGTTTTGGGATTTTGTTGATTTTGGCGAAAGTTGCACAGAGAACCATTACGATTACGCCGGCAGTGATTGGTTGTTAGCTCCGTGCACACACGTCTTTGACACGATGATGGTTTCGTACGATGCGCGTAACGATCCCTACTCTTTGCCCAATCGCTCAAAATCAATGTCCATGTGTGCGTTACTCGAGCGAAATTTAGCTATTGATATCAATAAATATTTATTCTTTGGTTAAACGAAACAATCAATAAATAAAGACACAAACAGCGATATTTTAACGTTAACACGCTAAATATTCATTCTATGAAACTGACAAGACCCAACGGCACCTGATTGTCACCCAAACTCGAAACTGTGCTCGAAATGACAAATCGCTGCACCGGCTAGGCACGTACTCGCAACCTGTTACCTCCCTGCACTCTGTGTACACTCCCCTCACTCAGATTACGCACACTTCATACTTTCCGACTTTTAGTGGCGCGTTACTCGCCAAGGGTTATTTTTAACGTCTTATAAACCGATGACCGGTTGCACCTACGAAAAAATTACACGTTCCGCGTGTGAGCGAGAGCGCGGAACAAGCGGTAGAGAGACACGATCGGCCTAAGCGTTCGGCTTGTGGTGACGTCTCTCTCTCCTCCACTCCATCGGCCGATGGATTGAATTTTTTTTCTGTAAAATTAAGGTCTAAATCAACATTACAGACAATCAATTTTTTTTAACCTATAAAATCGCCAGATTTTTCTATAGATCTCAATATAACGCCAATGACTCCTAATCAAGAGTGTCAGGTTCACTTAATCATCGCATCATATTTTCCTGGATATAGGTAAAAAATATCAGATTGTGTATTAAGGGACCAAAATAATGTACAATAGGGCGAAAGCGTTTTTTTTTAAATCCAGAGCGAAGGATTCTAGAGTAGAATTCTGAACGTAGCGAGGGAATCCAAGTAGGTACCGTGTGGCACACTCTGCTTTTCATCCCCATCTATGAGAAAAATAAATAAGAGATGCTTTTAGTAGTAACAAAATTACCAACCAGACTTTATCGAAGCGAATTGCCTTCAAACTTTTTAATTTAATTGTGTTCCCAGTTCAAAAGTCATTTCCTATTTTGCGCGTACTTATCGAGGAACAAGGGGCCTTTTTAACCGACTTCAAAAAAGGAGGAGGCTCTTAATTCGACTGAATGTATTGTTTTTTTGTATGTTTGTTATTTTTAAATACATAAGATAAAAATGTATTTTTTTTTTGTACATAGGACTTAAATGTAAACTCTTTAGTCATTAGTTAGTCCCATATTTACCCAACTATTGCTACGGGATATATTATGAACTATCTCTGAAGAAAGCAGCGCAAGAAACTCGGTCACTACTGACAGAATCTTTTTATATTATAATATTTGTTTACATTACGCAATAAAAAGCCTGTTGCTAACGCTCATGCAACCCAAAATGAAAAAAAAAAAACACATGACTTTAAGGCAAGGTACCTTAACTTGACTTGCAGTAAAGAATTTATTTACAAAAAAATAACTAAAGCAAGATTTTCGCCAACGCCTTTTTGGGCATCCAATTTTTATTTAACGATTAAACATGTTACAAGTCGTATTTGTAAATCGTTACTTATACGTAATCGAGCGAATAAAAACTACAAAATCGTCGATATCGTCGTAAAGCATCAAGTGTGCGAGGGCCAACTTTGGGTTGCCAGTGTTGCCACGTGCTCGAAATTTAAATCGCCAAAATGGAGCGCACGCCGCGAATCCCAAAATATGTTGGGTAACATGCAAATTCAGGTTTTAAGTTGGAGGTGCGAAGTGATTTATCTTTCGGATTGAAAA
Source organism: Anania fuscalis (assembly GCA_950371115.1). NCBI lineage: Eukaryota > Metazoa > Arthropoda > Insecta > Lepidoptera > Crambidae > Anania > Anania fuscalis. The sequence continues at coordinate 10,588,438 of OX493349.1, forward strand.
TGTTTGTGACATCTGCTCTCTGTTGCTTTAAACTGAGTTGTGAGTAATGGGATATGTTTTGTGGCGTCGGGAATCAGGGGTGAGACGTGGTGGTATGAGAACTTGGATTGCTTTGTTAGGCACAATAAAATTCTTAGTTTAAGGTTTATACTGACTGCCGTGGAAGATATTAACTTGGGCGTCTTTTGGCACTGTAGTTACATGGTAGGTTAATTTGCTTAACGAAAGAAGAATTATAAATGCGAAAATTTGTGAGTATGGACGTACGGATGTTTGTTAGTCTTTCACTCAAAAACTACTGAATGGATTGGTATGAAATTTTGCGCATATATCGGGTGTAAAAAGGGCTTAACGAAGCCGAATACTACATATTATACGTATTATTACGATCATTTTTTTCTTTTACACTATACCTGGGAAATGACGGGTTACCGAGTTATTGACAGTCAAAGTTACAATTTTTTTTCAAAGATTTTTACAAAATTGACTTCTGTTTGATAATTAAACTTTTTTACAAACAAACATGATCCGCTTACACACACAGGCATAGTCTGTGGCGTGCGCGCTATACATTGCGGGTTAGAAATAAGTTATTTTTTTTTGATACCCAAAAATGAAAGTTATTTCCCAGCAATTATTTTTTTTGCATTCTACTTGGTTTTATGTATAAAATTCGTGGTTTAAGGCTTCGTCAAGCCTTTTTTTACACCCTGTATAGAATATGATCCTAATTAACATAAAATATACTTTTTGTCCCGGTAAAATGTTCCTGTGGGATACATTGAATAAACTAAAAACCACGCGAGCGAAGTCGCGGGCAACAGATAATAGTAGGTATCATAAATTGCTATGTAAGCATTTAATTCAAAGTGTTCTAAGTTAAATTTACATGTTGTAAAGTTTGTAATTAATAAATAAAATAATAGCATAATAATTTATGAAAAAATAAAAAATGCCTTTTCTTTGATGAAAACTGAATTATTATACCGAGATTGGCGTATTTGTGGTCCCGTGTTTTGCCTTAAAATTGCTGGTCACAGCTGCAGGTTCGTTTCCAAGACAGATCAAGTTAGTATTTTTTTATTACCTAGTTTGATAAAGACGTTTTCAGGGAATCTGACATGTCGTGCACAATGATAGTAGTTCTTTATTTCGAGTATTAATCTAAGTATAAGATGTTAATAGTTGTAACCTTGACAAATATTTAGTAGGTTGTTCAGGTTTTTTATTGGTTTATTAAGTGCAATGATTTAGCAAGCCAATAAAATAAAATATTGAATTATTATTATTAGGTACTTACTTACTCAAAACTCTTTAAAATTTCATATAACGCCATTTCGTTCGATCGTTCTAAAGCATGTAGTAGCTTTAAAACGATCTTAAAATTGTCTTGCGGTAATTTTATTATCAACTTAAAAACTTTTATTCTTAAGCTTAACTTCCAATTTATTGCATGCAATTAAATGTGCCATAAACAAAGAAGAAAGCAGTAAACGAAAATTGTGTCGTTCTCATTTGTGGGGCGGCCATGTTTGAGGAAATTCCGGGAATGCCCCTCGTAGTGAGACCATAATTACTTTGAAGGGCGGAATTCGCGGAGTAAAGGACTGTTTCTGGGAAAAGTTAGTTCTGGACAGGTCGTGAATGCTTAGGGTGACTGTCATTGAGTAATTTGAGATAGATAAAACTAAAGTTAGTTTTTTAAAAAACGTATTGAACAACATCAAATACATTGCTTTGATCTTATGATAAGTAGCCAAAGAACTTGTGTTATAAAAATCAGAAACAACGACGGTACCACAACACCTAGACTCGAAAAAAATCGGGTCAATGTAGAAAAGTGCATTTTCTACATTGACCCGACCGGGATTTAGAGACCTTAGAGAAAGCGATGCCAATACAGTTCAGTGTGCTAGCCTCTCGGCTACAGAGGGCGTCAAACGTATGACTGAAGTGATAATATTGGTGCCATGATTTGGTATCCTGACGAGGGATTGGGAGTCATTGGCGATGAATGATTATTATTAGGCGACATTGTGCCAGTGTGTATTGCGATTAAAATAAAATAAATAAAAACGGTAGAAAAGCCATAACACACACTTTCTCAAAATCTCAAAACAGTCTTGTTTAATAAATAAATATATTATTGCAAATTATAGACCACATATAGCATTTTTACATATCTTTTTTACTGCAATACAACTTTGAGACATTTTGTGATTAATAAAAAACAGTCGACCTACCGACAAACTAACTTGCCATAGATATAGACCCAGCGTGTCATAGAAATAGCTTTGCTTGGCTACATCATAATATTTTTGTTACATAACATCGTATTGTATTTCACTTGATTCAACCACTTTTTTGTAGTGTGTAATCAACAAAACTTGAACATGAACAAAACGTAGCCCTACTAAGTACAGAGGAACATGAAAAAAACTGCTGTTACATTATGAAGTGATTAAATGAATACGTCATATGGGGAAACAGTACAGACAAAAACAAAGCGTTCATTTCACAAAAGAAATGCATACGAGCAATCGTTGGAATTTCAACTAGAAATTCATGTGAGCCCCACTTTAAAAATCTTGCTCTACTACCGCTGCCATGCCTCTATATATATGAGGTAGGTATGCAATTTTGTGATCAGACAAAAGAATTTATTTGGAAAAACTTATGATCTAAAAAACACAAGAGTACGCAGAGATCCCCATCGGCTTAATCTAAAAGAAAACCCTAAGTCTTCTAAATTCAATAAAAGTTGCCTAGCAATGTGCGTAAAAATTTACAATCATATACCGAACGACATCAAACATTATAATTTACCAGTACTTAAAAGACATTTGTTCCGCTGGCTGAACCACCATAATTTTTATAGTCTCGAGGACTTTTTCAATTTTAAAAAACGAATTTAGGTTAGGTTCTTTCAACACTGACTCGGTAATTTGTATAGTAGTTCATGATATAATGAAATTCGGACATGAGCATTTGACATTGTATTTATTGTTATCAGATTTATTTGACATTTTTTTAAATATTATTTTTCATTTTTAATTGTACCCTGACATTTGCATGCTAATTTGTGTAGCCCAAATATGTGATTCTTTTATTGTAAGTTAACACCTTGTTATACCATGTTTGACGCAAATAAATGATTGATTGATTGAATATGAAAAAAACGTAGCCCTACTGGCCAGGACAGGAAGACACAGCGCTGTCGCGAAAAAGATTTATAAGTCCGAGAATCAAAGTTGAAATTGTGCGCACCCTACCTCCTTGAGCACAGGAAGTTCCTGTTTTGAAACTTACACAGCGCGAGAGCTTTTTTATCTTAGTTTCTCGAAATTTCGAATTCTCCTTGAGTGTGGGAACGCTGTTTTTACCAACTTTCTAGTTTCGGTTTTATCCTGATTTTAAGTTCTGTGCGATATGATCCATTTTCATGGCAGGAATATTTGTTTAAAATTAAATGTATTTTTTTGCAGTAAGATCAAAGACACTAACCAATTATAAAAAAAAGATATTTTCTAGAAAGAATAAGATGAAATTCAACGTAGGTAGATTTATAAAAAACGAATATGATAAATGATGAAGAGTGCGTAGGCGTTGGTGATCTAGGAACAGATGGGGTCAGGGGTACTTTTGTTAGAGACAATTAATTTGATACTACTTATCTTTTTTTATTTATAAAATAAACTGCAATTTGGTTTGTCTAGTAAGAAAATTGGAAAAGCCTAGATTAGGCATATATTTTTCTGATATTATGTATGCAAATATTTTAAGGCAGCCGATTTTCATATTTGGACTTAATGACGTCTCTAGTGGGTCAGCCATTAAATATGTAATTTCTTTTAAATTCTACGTAAAACATTATAAACATTTTGAAATGGAATACAATAGACTTCGTTTTTAAATAAACTAAATCAAGCCATGCTTATTTTCTTTTAACTAGTTTAAGTAAATTGTATTAGCTATACCTTTGTTAGCATAATGGTTTTATTCGGCTTTCATTAGGGCTAGGGTTGTATTTTTTTACCAAATATCATAAAAACAATCGGTTTAAATACAAAATTTTAATTAACTTAAAGAAAGACCTATGTGCCTTTCTTTAAGTTAATTAAACTTTATAAATATGGCGGTAAGTTCTTATTATAAACCAAAAAACTTTATCGACATATTTAACATTATTAAAAGCGTGTTCTTTTCCATTTTTTCCAACCGCTAACATGAATTGCAAATAAAATGGACTTGATAATTTGGAACATAAATGTACATCACCTTTTGTTTCCAAACGAAAGGTTAGACACAACACTCGAAATACGGAGCACCTGTCAAAATATGCAAATAGGAGTGAACGCGGCGACCTCACCGCGAAAACAGGACAAAGCTGTCATAACTTTGGACCCTCGTATTTTAAGTTTACCGCAAAACTTTTTCATTTATTCTACGTTTCCTCGAACAGAAATTCTGTGATAAAATCGGACGAAGTTGTAATGCCGCAGGAGTATCCTTGTTTTGAGTGCCTTTGTACTGTCCGCAGTTCGAGTCTACGGCAGGTTAAAATAGAATCCTATTTCAAAAGTTTCATAAAGCAAGATCCTTAAGGTTTAGCTAAACTTTGAACTCTTTCTTTTTCCTATCGATCCGTTTTGACCAGAGAGCTATCCATATGTATAAAGCAGTATAACTTGAAACTTGTTTTCTTATTTCTGTACAAGTTTGGGAAAAAACTGTTTCTGTACAACAGTACAACGGCAAGTTTATTCTTATTCTGGAGGCTAAAATTATGACCAGCCGATCTGGAAGTCACTGGGGGAGTCCTATGTTCAGCAGTGGACGTCCTGTGGCTGAAATGATATTGCTGATGATAAACATTTTAACTTCCTCCAAGGGATTAGTTACATTCAGAATTTGACATTATTTGAATTTGATACCTAATTTTTTTTTTATATTTTTTTTTTTTTTTATATTATTATATTTACACAAATATATAAATAAATTAATAAACTAAAACTATGTAATATAAAGTAAATAATATTTACAAAAATGTATATAAAAGTTTAAAAATAATGTATATAAAAGTTTACAAAAACTCAAAATCACCCATACCCATAGAAGAGTTACAGGTTCCCAGAAGGCTGGCAGCATTACCTCGCTGAATAGCAATGCTTATTCGCTGGCCAAGGTAGCTGCCAGCCCTCAGGTCCCCAGAAACATTAACCAAGCGGGTGGATAGCTCGGAAAATAGTTTTTTGGCCTCAGGGCCCCAGGGACCCAGCGTCTCCACTCCTAAAGGTACAAAACGGTAGCAGCTGTCTAATGCGGAGTATTTTCTATTTTTTAAACACTCCGCAGAGGCAGCTGAAGCACTTGCAGCTTTTGAAGTGGCAAGAACGTGGGAGGGAGCCAAAGTATCCACGCAGGTCGCATCCCAAACCAACGCACGGCCATTACTCCACGGAATGATAGTCATTCCATCGGGCCTTTTGCCATCGTCCCGGCAAATACCAGGAGGTTCTAGTATTGCCGGTATTCTGGCTGAAGTGAAGGCCCTGTGAAGGATGGCGTTTAGGCTAGCGTGGCGTGGGATGCGGCCTGCGCTTTGAGTGCAGGACAAACCATGAAGTCTGAGACTATCCACAGTAACCCCGCAGCGACAGACGTGGGCATGAGTGATTTTAGTACCGAGACGTAAGCATATAATTAATGAAAGTGAGGTGTTGTCAATGAGAGTCCCGACGTTGGCAGAAGGCAGACTATGCAACCAAAGTCCGGACTCCCATTGTGCAACAGCAATGAGACGGGCACGATCTGTATCGTTATTACTGGAACCAAGAAGGCTATCATAACAAAGTTTAAAGAGCGGCTCGTCCCAAAGCCTTTGGGAAGAAAGTAAAGTGGGTGGGTTTTCACTACATATGCTGGACCAGGCATTCCTTGCATCCGCCAAGCAGGAGACCTCAGCATCGCCAAGCGACGGGTTCAAAATAGATAGGAAGAGGTCATGCGTGCTATAGACGGACGAAAGAAAGGCAGGTAGAGCTACACTAGAAATTTTGCGCGTACCTAGACCACCGAACCGAACTGGAAGAGAAGCCTGGGCCCAGGAACGGTCATTTAAAGAACAATTTAGAATTTCACAGAGTAATTTTTTTAGGGAGTTGTCTATAAGAGTTAAAAGATTACTAAATTTCCAAAGTGGGGAGCAACGTAAAACATAAGTAAATTTAGGGACAAAAGTACAATAACGAATGAGGGTTAAGGCCATGTGAGAATTTATATTACGAAGTCTGCAAAAAGACTGCTCAAATTTCGAATTTTTCTCCGATACGAAATCAGGAATACCTTCATCGAAAATAGGGGCACCAAGAAGGCGAAGCGATTGTTTTGATTGGATAATTAAGTTGGGTGCTAAAGCAGAAAATTTTGAAATAATATCTTGTTTAGTGGGTAAGGGTAGCAAATGCGAGACATAGAGCTCACATTTGGAAAAATTTAATTCTAAGCCAATATCGCGGAACTCTCTAATTAAAAAGGATAAATCTTCTAAAACAGAACTCGCTTCACCACCAATGGTGCCAATCGAGGTACCACACATTTAATTTAGAATTTTGGGCCGAAATGATAGGATCAATAGCCAAACTGAAAAGACCGGGACCAAGAGGATCACCCTGCTGACAGCCGACCGAAGAGAAGATAAGGTTGTCTTTGTACACTAAATTCGATGCTTTGCTAATTAAATAATCCAAATTAAAAAGGTATTGACAGATCTTAGATGGGTTCCTTTTTAGGGTTCCGAACCCAAAGGGTAAAACGGGACCCTATTACTAAGGCTCTGCTGTCCGTCTGTCTGTCTGTCTGCCAACAGCAGCCAACAGGCTGCTTTAAGGCATTACTTGTATTTCAGCAACGAATCACGTGAATTCATGTACTAACTGTCATATTCTATTGTATACTTAGTATAATATTCATCTTTAAATAATAATAAAATGTTTTTTTGCATTAAAAACCGGCCAAGTGCGTGTCGTGCCACGCCCAATGTAGGGTTCCGTAGTTGCTCGTCGTTATCACAATAAATACAGGGTGACTGGAACTAGATCCGCCATAGCTTCTTATTCTTATTTTTTAACACAAGTTTGACGAAAGTTCCGACGTATATTGATTATTTTTTTTTATCAAAAATAAACTTTGGGATAAAAAAAATTACGGTCCAATAGTTCGCAAACGACCTTCTCTACATGGGGATTTGCTATGGCGGGTCTAGTTCCAGTCACCCTGTATATTAAGCAATTACTTCATTTAAGTAATTTTTAATGCTTTCTTATAAGGAATATTTAGTTTTATCAGGTATGTATGTTCTAATACATAAGTTGAACGACTTTTATTCTTAAACTTACTGATCTATCTTAACCGTTATGATTTTTCTTGAAGGTTCATGAAAAGCACTAAGCATACATTTTTTCAAGTTTTTCAATAGTTTAGCTTTTAGAGGGGGGGAGGGGGGACGAAGACGACCACGACGACGACGACAACGACATTAGTTTTAATGTTAATTGTTACTAACACTATTGGTCTCTGCCTAAAAAAAAGAGGTATCAGTTTAAGATTTATAATACTTGAAAAAAATCGTCCGCCTCAGGTGGGATCCGAACCCATGCGATGTGGGTATGCGATGGACGTGGGTTCGGATCCCACCTGAGGAAGACGATTTTTTCAAGTATTAAAAATCTTAGATAAACCTAGCATGGTAATTGCTAAAAACAAAAATTTAAAAAGGTATCAGTTTAAGTGCAAAAGTGGGTAGTTTGAAACATGTAAAACGCAAATGGCACAATATCAGGCCGTGGATGACTGAGTCTTATTTACAACACATTAAAATGCAGCCGATGAACTTATGCGCCAACGGCGCTGTTTCGCGGTCTAGTTTCTGATATACAATCTATCTAGAAGCGACTTTCATCGTTTTTAGGGTTCCGTAACCAAAGGGTAAAACGGGACCCTATTACTAAGGCTTCGCTGTCCGTCTGTCTATCTGTCTGTTTAACGCCCCCGCCAAGAATAAATAAATAAATATCAGACAACATCACATACATTGTTCTGATCCTAGGGTAAGTCGCTTAAAGCATTTGTGTTACAGAAATCAGAAACAACGACGGTACTACAACACCAAGACCCGAGACAATATAGAAAAGTTTGTTTTCCACATTGACCCGACCGGGAATCGAACCCGGAACCTCAGAGATGGCGACGCCATTTAGTCCGGCGTGCTCGCCTCTCGGCTACGGAGGTCGTCAAAGTTTTCTACATCGCAGGCTTTTTGACTTTATGCTTGTTTGAGCCTTAACAGTCAAGCAGTGCGTCTTTATGTTTGTTTGAGCCTTAACAGTCAAGCAGTGCGTCTTTATGCTTGTTTGAGCCTTAACAGTCAATCAGTGCGTCTTTATGCTTTTTTGAGCCTTAAAAGTCAAGCAGTGCGTCTTTATGCTTGTTTGAGCCTTAACAGTCAAGCAGTGCGTCTTTATGCTTGTTTGAGCCTTAACAAAATAATTATGAAAATGTAATTATTTTGCTTACAACTTCCGCTTAGTTACGCCGGCATAGGAACCCCAATTACACCACCTGTAACCCACAATCTGAGGACAATCACAGGCACATGCAAAGAGCACCGCCTTCCCTCCCTCAAATTGCATGCGAAACAGACGAATGCAAAAGTTAGTACCCAACACCGACATAAAAACCTCGACGCGCGTTTCGCCACTTCACGTGGCATCATCACGAGAGATGTATTCGCCTCGGCTGCGCTTCGACGACTAAACTGTGAGACTGGCGAACAGGCCTTTTATACCCCCTCTCCACCACAAGTTTTAAACGTCACTCGTAACGTTACGAGTAACGTTCATCGTTATTTGACGGTTGTTTCTATTTTGTTGGTTAGAGAAGATATTTAATAGTGGAGAGTTGGCAAAACCGACCTGTTCATTCAACAATGTAAGCGTTTTATCTTTATTGTGTTTTATTATTTCTAATTGTTCTAGGATGGAAAGTTTTAAACTTTTTTCGCATGTGTGTAAAATTGAAAAAGAATGGTTTTCGGAAATACTATGTCCTGAATCTAAAAGGTGTTTTGCAAAATGTGATTTTTCTGGGTGGTTATTGCGATAAGCGGATATGTGTTCTTTATAACGTGTGTTGAAACTACGACCGGTCTGTCCTATATAAGAAGAGTTACAGTCACTACAATCTATTTTATAAACACCAGATTTCTGATTTTGCCAACTCTCCACTATTAAATATCTTCTCTAACCAACAAAATAGAAACAACCGTCAAATAACGATGAACGTTACTCGTAACGTTACGAGTGACGTTTAAAACTTGTGGTGGAGAGGGGGTATAAAAGGCCTGTTCGCCAGTCTCACAGTTTAGTCGTCGAAGCGCAGCCGAGGCGACAACATCTCTCCTGATGATGCCACGTGAAGTGGCGAAACGCACGTCGAGGTTTTTATGTCGGTGTTGGGTACTAACTTTTGCATTCGTCTGTTTCGCATGCAATTTGAGGAAGGGAGGGCGGTGCTCTTTGCATGTGCCTGTGATTGTCCTCAGATTGTGGGTTACAGGTGGTGTAATTGGGGTTCCTATGCCGGCGTAACTAAGCGGAAGTTGTAAGCAAAATAATTACATTTTCATAATTATTTAGTTATGGATTTCCGCAAAGTAACGCCTGATTCTATCAATTTTGAGCCTTAAAATTCAATCAGTGCGTCTTTATGCTTGTTTGAGCCTTAACAGTCAAGCAGTGCGTCTTTATGCTTGAAAACTGGCCTTTAGGGGATATAAAACTTAAACTAACTATTTACCTCCAGATGTACGACCTCCGTAGCCGAGAGGAGAACACACCGGTATATATGGCGTTGCCTTCTCTGAGGTTCCGGGTTCGATCTCCGGTCGGGTCGATGTAGAAAAACGAACTTTTCTATATGTCTCAGACCCGAGACTGGGTCTGGATGTTGTGGTACCGTCGTTGTCCCTGATTCCTATAGCAAAATCGTTTCAGCTACTTACCATAAGATCAGGGCCATAACCATGAACTCTTAAAACAATCTCAAAGTTGTCAAATCTGTCAATTTTGGTACGTCACTTCATACAAAATTTGACAGAAATGATAATGTTTGACAGATTTGAGATTGTTTTAAGAGTTCTTGGTTACCACCCAGAGCAATGTTTGTGATGTTGTCCAATATTTGATATTATATTTATTTATATATTTTAAAGCAGATGACATTTCTAGCAAAACTTTATATCCTCGTAACGACCAAGATCGCAGTCAAAGTTCCTGAATACCAAACTAGTTGCTGTTTGCCCCTGACTATCATAAAGGATATCAATAAACATATTTTAGTATTAAATCTATATAAATGCAAAGTCAAAGTCATTTATTTTTGCAAATTGGCCATCATTGGCCCTACATGTCCCAATTAAACAAAGGTTTTCTCTCTTCAAGAAAAACATTTCTGATTTTATAAAGGCCAAGTATTTTCAATCACCCTTGAATTGTGACTAATATGCTATGTGTAGCACGCTGTTTTGATTCTGATTGCTAATTTATATTTGTAATCTCTTACTTTAACTTACACTACGCTTTGATATTTAAAATCATGTTAAGAACACTATTTTTGAACTACAGTTAAGTCTATATCTGAGAACTCTTTTTAGTTATAAGCAAGTTAAGACTGTAATCTGTCTGTGTACTCTTCAAATAAATAATTTTGTTTTTTCCTACCACCGCTGCTTACCGATTAGCCTTAGAATATGCGTGTAGAAAATATTTTTCTTACCAAAAGATAAATTGATAATCTTTATTGCATACCACACAAGACGAACAGTGGGGTAAACATGAACTCTTAAAAAAATATCAAATCTGTCAAATCTTGTCAAATCCGTCAAATTTCGTACGTAATGACGTAGAAATTAGTAAAGAAAAAAAACAAAATTTAGGATGGTACAATTTAAGCGTTTTTATCAGTAAAAGCGATCTCTTTCAGACAACCTTTTGGTAAATTACAGGTAATTATTCGGAAAAGACTTGATTCTCGTTATGAACTATTTACATACCTACCTACAAGTGTATACGGAACCCTCGGTGCACGAGTTTGACTCAAACTTGGCCGTTTTAAGGGTTCCGCACCTAAAGGGTAAAACGGGATCCTATTACTAAGACTTTACTGTTCGTCCGTCTGTCCGTCTGTCACCAAGCTGTATCTCATGAACCGTGAAGCCCTTTTTATATTATAATGGAACGGAACCCTTCGTGCGCCGGTCCGACTCAATTTTGGCCGCTTTTTTATTCCTTCCACTTTTTTTGTATCTTAATGTCATGAAAATAATCTTAAACCATAACTTACTTGGATTACACAGTCAAGGTACTGTACTATTTCAGACCTAACAAAATAATTAATGTTTTCTAATTAATGTTTTCAATTCTTAATTGCCTAAATCCAATCGTAAAATATCTTTATTAATAAACAAATCGACGAAAGGTACTCAATTTATCGATACAGAGCATCTTCGATTCCAACTGGCAAAGCTAAAATTCGATGTACAAATTGAACAGTAAATGTCTTAATTAATCGTTTAACTCCCTTTAAAAGTACCGAAAACGGTTGTAACAGTGAAGTCGAAAAGTTAAACCAAATAGAAGTAGTGTTGTACAGCTGTCGATAGATGTTTTATCGGTTAATTGAAAATAAATTTAAGTCTCAAATCAAAGTCTTTGGGAGATGACACATTTCCGAGGGAGATAATATTAATGTATAAATATCTACTCATTAATAAGCCTCTATACTAAATGAAACTTCACTGTATCAATAAAGGCTTGTTTTTAGGGTTCCGTACCCAAAGGGTAAAACGGGACCCTATCTAAGGCTCCGCTGTCCGTCTGTCTGTCCGTCCGTCTGTCACCAGGCTGTATCTCATGAATCGCGATAGTTAGAGAGCAGAAATTTTCACAGATGATGTATTTCTGTTGCCGCTATAACAACAAATACACAAAAACAAAATAAAATAAATATTTAAAGAGGCTCCCATACAAGAAACGTGTTTATTTTGCCGTTTTTATAGATAATGGTATTGAACCCTTCGTGCGTGAGTCCGACTCGCACTTGGCCGGTTTTTATGCATGTTGTGCAACTAGAGATTTAGTAAAGATCCACTTATTCTTATTAAAATATCTAAATTCTAGACAAAATAATATGAATTATCTTTAAAGCAAACCCCACACTGTATAACCTCGGTATGGGTAAAACATTCAAAACTACATAATTTAGGCGGTCTTGTCGAAAGAGCATTCGAATACTTAGTTCGAATTTTTTAATTGTTAATTTAGGTTCTTCTTAATTTACTTAACAATTACTTAAATTATTGGGACAGACGCCCCTTGCAAACAATCATTGTCTTGTACCTCATTACACATATCAATTACTTTCAGGACCTCGCCATGATTAGTATGATATCTAGTGCATTTGATATTTTTACTTATTAGTAACGTCCTCCTAAATTACATTAGACATTTGAATTCTTAGAAGGTGCATCCACTGTTATTGTGTTATAAATAGTTTAAATTATTCGATATCGATAGAATATTTTCCCAACTCAAAACCCCCTTAGTTAACGATACAGCTGCTTTCGAGTTTAATCATGCTTTTACAGAGCTGATCGGGTTTCTTTGAAAATGTTGTGAGAATGCGAGTTGGGTTAAAAAGGAAAATAGATTCGAATAGAATTAGGGCAGCGGACTTGATCCAAGTGTATTTTAGATAGAATATCAGTTGGTTTATGTACATCAATTTATCTTATTTTAATATTAATTATACCGCGTGTTGATGGTTATGCGTCGTGTGGTGCCGGCAGCGTCGTGTGGTGCCGGCACGCTAAAAGAATAGCACCACCCCTTCTCTTCCTATGGGTGTCGTAAGAGGCGACTACAGGAGAACCGCCATAAGAAGACGGGCAGCAGCGTCTCCTCTCCACCATTGGCCAAACTGCGATCGCCAACCCGCCTGCCAAGCGTGGTGATTATGGCAAAATCCTCCTTTTGGAGAGGCCTATGTCCAGCAGTAGACTGATATAGGCTGGTGATGTGATGTGATGTGTTGGTGGAAGTCGTATAGCCGCAACATGGATAACATCAAGGAATGGGACAGGAGTTGAAAAACGGGTCGACTTCTGCACTTTGCAAGGGACCTTAATATCAATCTTTGTGTTGCAGAAAAGAGCCGTACGTGCAATATACTACTCTGTCAAGAAAGTACCGAGAAAAGATTAATAATACACAACATGTTAGTTACTCATCGAAATTTATTTTATCACCTTCTAAGTATGCTCCTTCAGAAGCGATACACTTACGCCAACGAATAATTCAATCATCATAACATTTTTTAAACGCTTTTTCCGAAATCGAGTTCAGTTCTCGCCGCGAATTCTACTTTATGTCTTCTACCGAATGAAACCGGGTGCCACGAAGTGTTAATTTGAGTTTAGGAAAAAGAAAGAAGTCGGCTGGAGCCATATCTGGTAGCCATATTTGTTGAGTTTTTGGACAAAAATTCGTTTACAATGATGGCCTTGTGGGAAGGCGCATTATCGTGGTGCAAAATCCAAGAATTTTTATTCCACAAATCTGGCCTTTTTCGTCTAATTTGCTCTCTTAAACACCGCATAACCCTTAAATAATACTCTTTTTTTATCGTTTGACCTTCTGACAAGACTTCTAAGTGCACAACACCGCGACAGTCAAAGAAAACAGTCAACATGACTTTGACTTTCGATCGAGTTTGGCGCGGTTTCTTCGGTTTCGGTTCAGTTGGAAGGCGCCACTCCAAAGCTTGTTGACTAGTTTGCATGTCAAACTCGTAAACCCACGTCTCGTCACCAGTAACAATGCGTTTCATGAATGTTGGGTCGGAATTGACTCGTTCTAGCATGTCTTCAGCGACTCTTTTTAACACTATTTAAGGCATATTGCCAATCGTTTTACACGAGCAGTTTGTGGGTTAATTACACTCTACGTGTTCAATTTAATAATGTTTTCAGGGTGTTGTTACGGCTGCCACGCTTCTGCAGTGCTTCGGCGATGTTTGCCGACACGCGAACTGATGATTTTTACGCGATTAGACGCAAACAAATCTCATCACTATTACACAGAGTGCGTGGTAGCAGTAACGGTATTCTGAAAGCAATATCAGATAAGTATGACTGTCCAATCCAGTCAATTTTAATGAAATTTGTAAGTGGGGCAATTAAATAATACAATTTAAATATCCAATGCCTACTAATATAGTTTTAAGTGTGTACTAACAATAATTTGGATCATCATTGTAATCTGTTTTATGAACAAATAATTATTATTATTAGTTAAAAAAGTGATTCACATCATTATAATACTAGAAATAAAAATAAACTTGCCGTTCCGTGCTTCAGATTAAAAAAGGTTGGTAATTCATTTATAGGGAATGGTATAAATAATTTCAATGAATTACCACAAACTCTTGTTGAACTACCGCTTCATGAGTTCAAAATCCACATTAAAAAAGTCCTGATGACAAAAGGATATTCCAAATTAGAAGATTATTTAAACGACAAGAGTGTATGGACTTAAACTGCCGAGCTTGCACTTACTAATTGCCTTGTAAAATGTACCTATATTTCCTTTAAAATCAGGCTAACAAAGGTGACTGAGTTTGTTGCGCGGTTTCTTCTCATCACCAGCCTATATGTAGTCCCGAAGCGGTGGTAGGGCTAAGTTATATTTTGGGACGTGTATAAGTGCCCGGAGGAGGGCCCTTATACAGAATAAATAATTTCATTTCATTTCGACCGTCAACGCTTTGCAGTACTAGTAGCTGACCTTCACTAGTAGAAGATAAAACGCTGGCTTCGACAGCGAGAAACACTTGAAAAATTTCGTCAGGTCCTCGGTAGCTTAGTTAGAAGAGCACGTGCCCGGTAAAAGATGGTCGTGGGTTCGGGTCCCACCTGATCAAGATCTAGTACTTATTAACACCTTTTATACTTTACTCTAAATAGTAATGAAATGACTTAAAGTAAGTTTTGTTTTGACACGGTTTCAATAGTGGGAATCCAAGTAATGATACAATTGGTGCAATACCTGTATAGTACTAGGTAGTAGGTAGGTTAGGTATTATAATAAAAAGTGGCCAAGTGCGAGTCGGACTCGCACACGAAGGGTTCCGTACCATTATCTATAAAAAACCCAAAAATTACATAATTTGTTGTATGGACGCCACCTTAAATATTTATTTTACTCTGTTAGTATTTGTTGTTATAGTGGCAACAGAGATACACCATCTGTCGGCAACAGAAATTTCACACACAGACAAACAGACAGACAGAGGAGCCTTGGTAATAGGGTCCCGTTTTACCCTTTGGGTATGGAACCCTTAAACCATGCACATTGGTGAATCAGATTACCCAGATTTACCCTGTGCTGGCTTATACGGACTAGACCGAGCTTTAAGCGCCCTCATAGTCAATAGAGCTTACATACGATACACCCGCGCGTAGCGAGTCTTACTTGTTCTGTGGATACTCTCATTCGGCAAAGACAATGACAATACGATATATTAATACGATAAAAGCACGAAACGCACAAGCGAGATTGAAATCGCGAGTTATCACAGAACCAATTTAAACTTTGTAACGATTCAGGAGTTGCTAACTTCGATTCGGATTCGCAAGGATTACAATATCCGATTAGGGAGGCTATTTTAGGTATTATTTTGTAATATATAAGGTCCGATTTTATTAGTGTTCATCCTGTTAATCTGTGACTATATAGGTGAAAAGCAATCGTAAAAACCAATTTTCAAATGTCTATCATAAAAACTAAAAAAGGTAAAAATTAATTACAAAATAACAACATCGACTTCATATTGCATAAACTCGTCCTATCTTCAACTCTTTCTCGCTCTGTACAAGGGGAAGGAATAAGACGGATAATCAGATGGTTAAACGTAGCAAAGATAGGACGAGTTTATGCAATATGAAGTCAATGTTGTTGATTTTTAACTTTTTTAGTTTTTATGGTACACATGAAAATTGGTTTTTACGATTGCTCTTCACCTATTTAGTCACAGGTTAACAGGATGAACACTAATAAAATCGGACCTTATATATTATGATAATACTTATCAAGTTCAATATTAATATTATATGGGACTATATAATAATGATTTTTCTAAGCTAGCAAATGAACTAAACAAACATTATGTTATAAGCACTGATCGGAGTAGGTAGAGCTATTTCGGTTCATTGACCGCAAACATTGATGTTAATATGGATATTCCACGGGATTACGACTGATTCTCCAGGATATTAATGAATTTAATTATTTTTATCAATAAGTATAAAAACCAGCCAAGTGCAAGTCAGACTCGCCCACGAAGGGTTCTGTGCCATTATCTACTAAAACGGCAAATAAATCACATTTGTTGTATGGGAGCCCCCTTAAATATTTATTGTATTCTGTTTTTTAGCTATAGCGGCAACAGAAATACATCATCTGTGAAAATTTTAACTCTATAACTATCACCGTTCATGAGATACAGCTTGGTGACAGACGGACAGACAGACAGACAGACAGACAGACAGACAGACAGACAGACAGACAGACAGACAGACAGACAGACAGACAGACAGACAGACAGACAGACAGACAGACAGACAGGGTCCCGTTTTATATACCCTTTGGGTACGGAACCCTAAAAATGGAAAATGAACCCTGAAAATTTAGACAAAATAATGGTGATTTATTTTAACTCAGATCATACTCAGTCTTCTAGTGAAGCTGAAGACAAACCAAACCAAGAAATAGACCAATAACGTTTTTTGTTAAAATAAGTAAATTATGTTATGTTGTTTAAACGTGTTGGTCATTTTAATAAGGATTTTATTGTTAATACAGTTTGTTCTGTTTTTGAGAAACAAATAAGTAATTTGTATGGTAATATTATGTTTTTCTATTTCTACTAACTGTAAAACAACTTCAGAATAAAAATATTAAATGGTTGTTGATTCTTTTATAAATATAGAAATTAGGGTGGGCCAAAAAAAACTTTTTTTTTTTTTTTCTTAGATACCGTGAAAATATTGTCAGAAATGACGAAAAAAAAATTCTGGTAGAGTTTAAGCACTTAATATTAATATTAAGCGGTGGCGAATCGTAATTTTTAATTTCCCATTTAAATAACACAGGATTTTTATTTTATTTTCTTTCGATTTTTAATGCGTTTGAACGAATAATTATCTAGGTAAAGCGAAAACTTATTCTTGTAGGGAATTTAACGATCTACAAAAAAGGTCTGATGTGATTTTTTGCTAAGTCGACTCTTTCAAAAGTTATTCGAGGTGAAAGTTCAACTCTAAATCCTAAAAGATAATTCTTGCAATTTTTTATACTTTATCGCAAAATAATGGCTCAAAAACATAATATATCTCATTTTTTATAACTTTTTTGTTTTTAATCGATGAATTTATAAAAAAAAAAATTTGTCATCCAGCAGGATTCAAATAAAAATCGTTAAAAAGACATTTAGCCATAGCATAGTTGGAAGTATTGAAAAGATCAGAAATCCAATTCTGTTATACAATTTATAAATGTAATCACTTATTTCATATTTTACCGCTAAAATTGTTGACTACTCGATTTACTTATTATGTTTTTAGGAAATAATCATTTCTACAATGTTATTATTCAGGTAGAGTAGAATTCGGATTTTTTTTTTAATTAAGTATCATAAAATTCGTTTTTCTTACGATATTTTGTGAAAATATTATTGTTTTACCAAAACATTCCATTAGTATTACAAAAAATGAGATATATTATGTTTTTGAGCCATTATTTTGCGATAAAGTATAAAAAATTGCAAAAATTATCTTTTAGGATTTAGAGTTGAACTTTCACCTCGAATAACTTTTGAAAGAGTCGACTTAGCAAAAAATCATATCAGACCTTTTTTGTAGATCGTTAAATTCCCTACAAGAATAAGTTTTCGCTTTACCTAGATAATTATTCGTTCAAACGCATTAAAAATCAAAAGAAAATTAAAAAAAATTCCTGTGTTATTTAAATGGGAAATTAAAAATTACGATTCGCCACCGCTTAATATTAATATTAAGAGCTTAAACTCTACCAGAATTTTTTTTTCGTCATTTCTGACAATATTTTCACGGTATCTAAGAAAAAAAAAAATTAAAAGTTTTTTTTGGCCCACCCTAATAGAAATTGTTACATAAAAATAATGTGTGGTTTAATGAATCAAATTTCTATCTATTTATTATACTATACTTAAATCCGTCCTTCTAATATTAGCCCGCTGAAGAGGAAGTGTATTCTTTCATTCGGCGTGAATAGTTTTAATAATTTTTTTGCTTAAAAAGCAAATCCTGCATGGGGGTCGGGGAATATCCATATTATTCTATCATATGGCAAGTACACAAAATAGTTCTACCTATTCTGATCATTGATTATAATTATATGACTGATTGAAACATGATATTTTGGTCTGAATATGACTCAATTAGGTAAATCGAAGTGATTTTTTTGCAGTAAAAATATTATTACTACTGTAGCGGGTCGTTGTATCTGCTACACTCCGAGACTATCAGAAGGTTTTAGGGAATTAACGGAAACCACAGAGTCAGTTCACGAATGTCCGGATATATTATTTCTCAGTTGGAAGATTACACAGTCCGAAAATAACTTATATGTTACGTGCCTAGCAAGTATGCCTAGGTGTGTCTAAATTCGGGAACGAGCGGGAGACGACTGCCCTGTGAGCGCTGCGCGCCCGACTCGGTATTGTTTTTGCTAACAACGCAGTAATGTAACCCTACACTACAATCTAAAATTACATTTTAATCAAGGAACTTAAATATTTAAAAAAATAATAAGTCAATTTGAATTTGGTTTACTGATCCTCCTTAATAAGTCTTGTTTTTTTTTAAACCTTACTAACCTTGCTTAGCTTGAAAAGTTCATCTGAAAACCAAAAATAATATGGCGACAGTAAAACAGTCTGCCTTTGACTTTATCCAAAATTATTTTATCGCAATCAATCAAATCGATTTTCATTTTTCATAACACGATCTTTTTCTTTAATAACGAACAATTCCAAAAAAAAATGTTACGTTACATCGCATTTACTTTTTCTCAAAGAGTCAATACCACAAAACTTATTTCATCAAATTTTAATTTCACATTTTTATACAGGGTATCCAAAAAATGAAGGATAATCGTGTAGCTGGGGACGGGTAACATTAAGGCCTATTATACAGCATAAAAATTTTCAGGTAAAAGTCCTACCATTTTCGATCTAACGATGTTTTTTTTTTTTTTGGAAATTTTGAACTAGTTCATTATAATTCATGGCAGTTTTAAAAATGATGACTTTTTCAAGACCTGTTTTTTTTGTAATCTTCACAAATGCTTAAGCCATCTAAAGCAATGTCCTTTTGTGCTGGAAATTGTAAGAAAACTAAAAAAAAACTATGTTTTGCAATTATTTTACAAGAAATAATTCAAATAGCTGACTTTCATAGCCTGTGGTATAAAATAAATGTACCAAGAGGATTGTGCCAATTAGTTTAAAAAGTTGCTAGTTTACTGACAATTTTAAAAAGGTATTATTGTTTAGCATTTACTTTTAAAATTATTTTTATGGTAATTCTAATGCACTAAGGTTCTTATTTAGGACTCTTTAAAAAAAATGTCATAGAGTCAATAAAATCGTAAAAAAGGTTTCTATCGTACAAGAAGTTGACCTTAAAATAGCTCTTTGAATGGTAAAACGCACTATAACACTGGCAAATCCATTGCTGGGCTTAAATTTAAAATTAAAAAAATAAGTTTTAGTGTCCTGCTTGACTCTGCTCTGTGACGCGCACGCGATTTTTTTACGGAAAATGCCGTTGCCTCGCTACCGCAGCTGCTCATCTCTATCGTGTCGTGATAGGTAAGATGTTTTTTATTTAGTCTTACTCATCAAGGGAAATATCATTCAGAGCAGTAAATTCTCACAAATCTTATTTGTTGGAGGTATCATAATCGACATCCCCCAGGCTATCGAGTATTTTTTAACGTCCATCGCTCGTACTCGGAAGGACGGACTCCAGGAAGAGGAGGTAGCCAAGGCAGACCAATAATGGATATCGATGAAGAAGTGTTAGGTGAAGTGGAAGCAGACCCCTCTACTTCCGTTAGGAAAATAGAACGTGCTACAGGAATTCCTAAAAGCACCGTATATAAAGTTTTAAAATGATACGAATTGCACCCATATCATGTGCAGCGGGTGCAAACTTTATTACCTGCTGACCACCCGCGAGGAGTGCAGTTCTGTAGGACAATGCTTACTAAAATTAATGAAGATACTTCATTTTTAAATAAGATTTTGTGGAGCGACGAGTCTTCGTGCCGAAAAGATGGATATTTGAATATCCACAATCTACATAGCTGGCAGATGGAAAATCCCCATTCCATAAGAGAGGACCTCTCTCAGACACAATTTAAAGTTAACTTGTGGACTGGAATAATAAACGGACAAGTGATAGGACCGTACGAGCTGCCACCAAGCTTAACAGGAGAAATTTATTTAGACTTTTTACAAAACCAATGAGAAAATCTTATGTTAGATGTGCCGCTTGCAACAAGGCAGTGCATGTGGTTGCAAATGATGGCTGCCCAGCCCATTACGCTCAAGTGGTTCGAAACTACCTAAGCGATAGGTATCCAAGAAGGTGGATCGAGCACCTCGGCCCTATTGCATGGCCAGCAAGATCGCCGGACTTGAATCCGTTGGTTTTTTTTTATTGGGGCTGCCTAAAAGATTTGGTTTACTCTACTGAAACAACATCTATTACACAGCTGCGAACTAAAATTCGAGAAGCGGCGGACCACATTTCAAGCGAAGGCTATGCTCGCCGCATAAATAGGTCCTGTATTAAAAGATTTAGGGCATGCATAAGGGCAAATGGCGGCCACTTTGGACATTTATTGGTTTAATAAAAAAAAAAGTTATTCCGTCGTTTACTTACATTTATTTACATTTACACTTGCCAAACCCATTTTCAAATAATTGTTTAAAATGCACAAATACTGTTTAACAACTTTAAATTTTAATAAAAATATAATTAATAAAGAAATGTGAAACAATTATACCATTTTAAAATTGTCAGTAGACTAGCAACTTTTTAAATTAATTGGCACATTCCACTTGGTACATTTATTTTACACTACAGGCTATGAAAGTCAGCTATTTGAATTATTTCTTGTAAAATAATTGCAAAACATAGTTTTTTTTAGGTTTTCTTACAATTTCCAGAACCTAAGGACGTAGCTTTAAATGGCTCGAGCATTTGTGAGGATTACAAAAAAAACAGATCTCGGAAAAGTCATCATTTGTAAAAATGCCATGAATTTTAAGGAACGAGTTAAAAAAATCCAAAAAAAATATTTAAATATTGACAGCTCAAAAATGGTGGCATTTTTACCTGATTTTTTTTTTGCCGTATAATAGGCCTTAATATTACCCGTCCCCACCCTCAGGATTATCCTTAATTTTTTGGACACCCTGTACATTATTTCGTCAATGAAGTATTTTATAAATGTTATGTTTCCCAAATGTAGTTGAGGATGCCCCCTAGCCCGATGGACCGACGACCTTAGGAAGATGGCTGGCAGTGGCTGGATAAAAAAAGCGGGAGATCGGCTCTCTGGCGTTCTTTTGGGAAGCCTTACGTCCAGCAGTGAACTGCAATATGCTGAATAGATAGATAGATAGATGTTTCCCATAATTTTATTTTCTCGTACATTTCAGTTTTTACAAAAGTTTTACAGTATTATTCCATAATATTTTTTCGTTAATTAATTAGTAATTAATTTAATTTAATTTATTCAACTAATAAATACAATTAGTAATAAACTTATTTGTTTCAGACACGAATTTATTTTACATATCATTAATTTACCAAGTCATAAAAAAATAATTTATTTCAAAACATTCAAAAATCGCATTTGGGTAAGGTTTGGTTAAAACAGTGACAGCACAAAAGCGCTTAATTTCAATTTTTGCTCATAAATTGTGTAATAAATTGTAAACCGTTTTAATAGTTAATTAACATTTGTTTTGATGAGTTTATTTGGACAATAATTATAAAAAATAATATATATATTATTTTATAATAAATAAAATACGATAATGATGATGCTACATACATGTTTTAAAATACGGTTTCATCGATGAAATGATTGTTTTATGAAATAAAAATTGATGAACAGTTTTTCGGTTTACAACAGCAAGTAAAAATACGGTTAAAAAACATTATTCGATGGTAATATAAAACTGTGATAATTAGCTATTCGATTAAAAAAGGAAAAATATATTAAAAATCGTGGATATCGAATTTTGTTTCAAAAAAATGTGACATTAAATTCGATATTATAAAAATCTGTATTCTGAGTATCATCTCAAACATTATATTGTGGTCCTTCGAACCAGATCTGAAGCAACTCAAGGATTAAAAATTCTCAACCATCTTAAAAACGAGATATGTATGCTATCGAATGAAATTTTAAATCAAATAAATTTATCCTAACAGTAACGTTATTATAGGAATGTCCCACAGCCTATTTATATTAATTTCTCAGAGTGTTGTAATATTGTTCTACATTATCATAGTTATTGTATCCTGACATTGTGATCCTCACGAGAATGGCTTAATAACAGCCAGTTCTATTGTAATGCCTCAATTTTCTATGGATTTGTCCAATACGAAGAGATTATTTGTCCGAGCAAATGCGCAAGTGATTCGATGGCAATTGTGTTAGAGACACGACTTACCTACTAGGCTTATCCGTCTCAAGATGAACGACTACCAAAATAGAATGAGGGAAATAGTTGACTTTTAGACTATTTTGCAACTTATTTCTGTCTAATAATTTGTAACCGTATAGAATACAATTTTATACACTGATATTAAACATTTTAAACAACTCTTTACAACAAACAACGTTTACTTTGATTGCCTCAAGACATCAAAATCTTTAAAAAAACAATTAGATGCTGCATAAATTCAATAAATCATAACGTTAGTTAACAAAACAAACAAAAATGTTATACTCGTTGAATAAACACCAAAATGTATTTGCCAATAACTTTAATTACAAATAAAGACACAATTATTGTGATATTCATTTAAAATTTTCATTTGACATAGTGTCGTAAAGCCGACAAACGTATGTGCTAACCTATGCATACAAATACGCGCACCGCCCGCGCTATACGTAATTTGTTCAAATACTATGGCAAAGTCAGATATTACGATTTTCATCACCAAAATAAATGCACCGCACGTAACCATTAAAAATCTACTATTGTTAGAAAAAACTTTATTAAAGAAAATTTCTTAATATACGATCGTATTTCCCTAATGACAGCCATAAGAATGACATTTTCATTTCACTGAAAACAAAAGAATTGCACATATAGTTCCAATGAAATGGTAGAAATTACCTAGCAAATTGTAGATGAGTCAATTCTACGTAAATTACGACAATTTTAACCTTGGCATATAAAGTAATAGATAGACAGATAATTATATGTTGAGCCATTGTACCAATCAGTTACTTTGAAAAGTTATGTCGCACTGCATACAAATTATTTATGTTTAGCCTAACGATCGATTGGAAAAGAAAGCCTTTTGCCATTATTCTTAATAACTTTTCTCTACATTGTCTATATCAGTCTGGGTGTTCTGGAAGACCTCTAGTAAAATTCATTAACATTTTATTCATTAAGATCATGAGCATTATTATTTGTGTTGTCTGGCACATAATTGGTATTCTAATCCTATCTGGAAGAGATCACTCTAGCGATAAGATCGCCTATATTTTACATCTTTCTGTAATCAACTGTAACTTCTTTTTTTATGTGCAATAAAGATTTTTTTTTAACCTATATCATCCCACTGCTGAGCAAAGGTCTCCCACAAACTCCACCTATCTCTATCCATGGCCAACGACTCCCAATCATTAGCAAAACTAACCAAATCGTCACACCAGCGCTTTCTGGGTCTGCCCCTGCGGCAATAGCCATCTGCTGGTTTCCACTGCGTGACGATTTGGGCCCATCTATCCGGGTGCATCCTACATATGTGTCCCGCCCACTCCCACTTTAGCCTTGCTTTTTTCTTGCCTACATCCGCTATACCAGTTCTGGAGCGTATTGTGGTATTACGGGCCTTATCCATCCTTTTAATACCCAACACGCTCCTTTCCATGGCTCTTTAGCAAACCTTGAGTTTGGATTTTTGACTTTCGGTTAGTGACCATGTCTGCGCTCCATACGTAAGAACGGGCAGGATGCGAGCATCGACGAGTTTGCGTTTCAAAGAGATTGGAAGTAAATAAAGCAAGTAGAGCAATAAAAATTATCTATCTAATATTAAAGGTAAGATATTTTTTGTTACACAATCACATTAGAACGGCTTAACGGATCTAGATGAAATAAGGCACAGAGAAATTTCATTGTCATGGATAGCACATTGGCAAGTTTTTATTCTGGATAATTGCACGGTTCATAAAGCATATCGGAACAATTAAATCCAAGGGAAGGACACAGGCTTCTTTTCTTAGAACAGAACTAGAGTGATTATGACTGAATGATGATGATTAGGTAAATCTGCGGATAAAGCTAGTGTAAAATAAAGTTTTAAACAAAATCAACTACAACATCGAAAATCCCAAGAAAACAAAGAAATGCAACCCAAACATCTAAAGGCGATTTTCTGTAAACGACCTAACTCAATTCCCGTTTCTCTGTTCAATAATGTCCTGAATTTGAATACTCTTCGAGTTCTTTTCTCATGAAAATAAAGATCTTGTCTACAAAAATAGCTGACACGCTTAAAAGATTTTCTCGGATTGTAAATCCGATTCTTTCTGCGTGTATGGATTTTAAATCTTATAGCAGAATATGGATGACGACTAACTTTGTTTCTTAGTCTATCAGGTAGATATTTAAAAAGTACTGGACATACATTCTGTCAAAAAAGTTTCGGGAATTGATGATTTGTTTATGGTTCCAAATTCAATATATATTTTTTTGTTGTTGTTAGATTTGCACAACTGTTTTTCATTTTTTATGCGCGGAGTTTGAGTTACATCTGATAATAGTCTAATTAATCTTTAATTAGACTATTGTTTTTAGTTATACCATATCTAGTGTGTATTGCGAATTTTATAATAGACAAAAACATCGAACAAAGAGTTTGTATTAATTTTGCATCGCTAATGGGATTTCGTGTTCGGAGTCTCTGAAAATGTTACACTACGACTTTATCAAAAACACGTGTTTATGAGTGGAACAAAGCGTTCGAAAGCGGTTGAGATGTGATGGAAGATTTGCCTCGCTCTGGTAGGCCATCAACGTCTGCTACTGAAGATAACATCGCAAAAGTGAAGGAAATAGTGACTGAAAATCCTCATTCAAGTTTGAGAGAGCTAGCCGTCGAACTTTCTGTGTCACACGAGTCGATTCGTACCATTTTAAATAGTCAATTGGGTATGAAACATGTTGCCGCTCGGCTAGTCCCAAAAGACCTGAATTTTCTCCAAAAACTCAATCGCAAAAGAGTCGCTGAGGACATGCTAGAACGAGTCAATTCCGAAACAACATTCATGAAACGCATTTTTACTGGTGACGAGACGTGGGTTTACGAGTTTGACATGCAAACTAGTCAACAAGCTTCGGAGTGGCGCCTTCCAACTGAACCGAAACCGAGGAAACCGCGCCAAACTCGATCGAAAGTCAAAGTCATGTTGACTGTTTTCTTTGACTGTCGCGGTGTTGTGCACTTAGAATTCTTGCCAGAAGGTCAAACGATAAAAAAAGAGTATTATTTAAGTGTTATGCGGCTTTTATGAGAGCAAATTAGACGAAAAAGGCCAGATTTATGGAATGAAAATTCTTGCACCACGATAATGCACCTTTTTTTTTTTTTTTTTTTTTATTTGAGATGGGCTTACTCTTGACCCCAATCTTGCTCTAGAGCATAGATGGGATCTACGATAGAGCGAGCTTGCCCAGAAGATGCCTATTCACTCTGGACTTAAAGAGAGTCAGGTTATATGCACTCGGAAATACAGACGCAGGCAGGGAATTCCAATCTTTAGCTGTGCGCATTATAAAAGATGATGAGAAGCGCTTAGTGCGGGTTATGGGTATATCAACTAAGAACGGATGGTAGCCGGCCGTGCGTCTGGATGTCCGATGGAAGAAAGGTGACGGTGGTATGAGTTCATGCAGCTCATGAGCACACTCTCCGAAGTACAATCTATAGAAGACCGATAGGCAAGCAACCTTGCGGCGGTGAGCCAGGTTGTGCAGCTTGGACGCCACCAGTTTTTTATCGCCTATTATTCTCTTGGCTCTGCGTTCCACCGAGTCAAGTGCAGCAAGTTGGTATTTCGCCGAGCCGTCCCAAAGGTGGCAGCAGTACTCCATGCAAGATCGGACTTGGGCTTTGTAAAGAGTTAAAAGCTGTCCAAGCGTGAAGTACCGCTTGACTTTATTCAGGACGCCCAACTTTCTAGCTGCAATTTGAGCCTTAGACTTGATGGTGGTGCCAAAGTTGAGGTCAGAGGACAACTCTATGCCAAGAAGTTGTAGAGTGCCGGTCACTGGAACAGATGTACCTCGGAAAGTAGGAGAAAGGGTGAAAGGACTCCTTTTTGTGGAAAAAAGACACGCCTGCGTTTTAGAGGCATTGAAGCTGACGAGATTGTCATCGCCCCACTGGGAGACGTTACTTAACGTCAGGCTCGTACGCTCAACCATGGCCTCTCTCAGTCTTTGGACCTCAACTCCACTGGCTCCTGCACTAGACAGATACTTCTCCGCGACAGTACTGTCATCTGCGTACCCAACAATACCTGAAGATAGCAGGTCATTGATGTGCAGCAGGAAAAGAGTCGCAGAGAGCACAGACCCCTGAGGAACTCCGGCAACACCTTCCCACAAGGCCATCATTGTGAACGAATTTTTGACCAAAAACTCAACAAATATCATCGAGCAGCCACCTTATTCACCAGATATGGCTCCAGCCGACTTCTTTCATTTTCCTAAACTCAAATTACCACTGCGTGGCATCCGGTTTCATTCGGTAGAAGACCTAAAGGAGAATTCGCGGCGAGGACTGAAACTAGATTCTGGAAAAAGCGTTAATTTTTTTTTGATGATTGGATTATTCGTTGGCGTAAGTGTATCGCTTCTGAAGGAGCATACTTTGAAGGTAATAAAATAAATTTCGATGAAAACCTAACATTTTGTGTATTATTATTCTTTCCCCGGTAATTTCTTGACAGAGTAGTATGTTTTTTTCTTTTTTCAAATAACCAAAATATTACAGTGATATATTAAGTATTGATTCGAAATTTCATCAATTTTTACTTGATGTGACGTTACGAGTCTCCCAAACTTTGACGCGTTTTATTTTGTAATTTTTTGGTTGTTAGTAAGAACATGTAAAGAGTCCATTATTTTTTTTAAATCAACTGACGAACTAAATAGAATTTTATGTTTTTTACCCAGTCGTCATCACTTTTTATGTATTATAGATGAAATAAGTTTTGTAGTTTCTTTTTCTTGACTAACTTGTTGAACACAGATTTAAATATTTTTGTAATTAATAAAACAACCCGCTAAAAATAAGTTTGCGAGTCTTTTAATGTATGGTCTATATCTAAATGGATTTAGATAAATCTGTGTATACACAGAAGGACTATATGCGGTAGAATTTAAGGCCGAGCAATCTTTATTTTTCAAATCATCATTATTTCATTACTTTTGAAAATATTTAACTTTCTCCTTAGTCCAAAGACGAAAAAAAATCAAAATCAAAATCAAAATCATTTATTTCTGTAAATTGGCCATAAAAGGCACTTTTACATGTCCCAATTTTTTACCTACCACTGCTTCGGGACTATTGTGGGCTAGTACCGAGACGAAGCAGCGCAAGAAACTCGGTCACTATTGTCAGCCTCTTTTAAAAATAAATAAATATTTTACAAGATTTGTTGTGAGCTAAGCAATTTTAAATTCACACATTTTTATCATTTATATAATCACTAACGGTGTATTAGCCCTTTTTCATTAGAGTCCTTTTAACATGCTATTTGAATTCATATATATGCATTTCAACAATGGATTGTGGTAATTTATTTAAAAAACGAATACAATTTCCCATGAAAGAACTTCCTACCTTGTGCAATCTAAACATTGGAACGGCAAGTTTATCTTTATGCCTGGTATTATACTTATGTATGTCATTTTTCTTAGTAAACAAGTGCAGATTTTTGCGAACATACATAATATTTTCAAAAATATATTGTGAAGCGACTGTAAGTACGTTAATTTCTTTAAATAGTTCTCTTAGCGAATCTCGGGGTCTAAGATTGTAAATAGCCCGAACAGCTCTCTTTTGCAGGACAAATATGGTTTCAATATCTGCAGCTGAGCCCCATAACAGTATGCCGTATGACATTAAACTGTGAAAATAACTAAAATACACTAATCTTGCCGTTTCAACATCAGTCAGTTGTCTTATCTTTCTCACGGCATAAGCAGCTGAAAGACTATAAAAACAAAGCAGTGTCATATCGTAAAGATTTTTTTGTCTCTTTTGCTTTAAATTTATTTGAATAGAGAAATGCGTTTTATTTACTAAATGAGATAAAATACATATTAGGATAAACATCCTTCACAAAACTCTTAGTTCAATCCTTTATAGAAAGTTTAATGACAGTCCTCTCTTTATACATTTTGACAACCTCCGTGGCCGAGAGGCGAGCACGGACTTTAAATGGCGCCGCCATCTCCGAGGTTCCGGATTCGATCCCCGGTCGGGTCAATGTAGAAAACGAACTTTTCTATATTGTCTCGGGTCTGGGTGTTGTGGTACCGTCGTTGTTTCTGATTTCTATAACACAAGTGCTTTAGCTACTTACCTTAGGATCAGAGCATTGTATGTGATGTTGTCCAATATACATTGTTATTATTATACATTCATCAACCATTTTAACCTAGCTCTAGTCAAGTCGCAAATTACAAGAAACTTTGCTTTCTAAGAACGTATCGATCTAATAAAGACTTGGATAATACATCATGGGAAATGTCACTTGCGTCGTAGTTACTCTTTCTAAGAACATAGGCTACCCTTTTCCAATGACCAATTTATGGAACAACCTTCATAGGTTGTTAGGGCAGTGGGTGAAATGAAATCGACGCCATTTTGACCTGATTGACGCAGTTGCTCGTTGAATGTATTTTCTGTAAAAAATCAGACGTTTAGCCGTTTCTTCTCATCACCAGCCGATATGTAGTCCTGAAGCGGTGGTAGGTTAAAGCTATATGGTTGCGACGGGTATAATAAGTGCTTGAAGCCTTTTGTATCCCACTAATATTTAAAAAAAATCCTCCGTAGCTGAGAGGTGAGTACGCCGGACTATAGATGGCGTCGCCATCTCTGAGGTTCCGGGTTCGATCCCCCCCCGGTAGGAAAAAGAACTTTTCTATATTGACTCGGGTCTGGGTGTTGTGGTACCATCGTTGTTTCTGATTTCTATGACACAAGTGCTAGCGCTACTTACCATAGGATCACAGCAATGTATGTGATGTTGTCCAATATTTATTTATTTATTTATTTATTTATTGATATTGCAAAAGCTTGTCATGTTGTTTTGACGTTTGAAACTTAATCACGCGTAAACGGGTGAACGGGTTTGGATGAAATTTTGCACACATGTAGAATATGATCTGAATTAACATATATGACATTTTTTTTCTCGGTTTATTATTGTGTTCCTGTTATGGAATAAACTAAAGACCACGCGAGCGAAGTCGCCGGCAACAGCTGGTGTTTATATGAAATATATTTAGTTGGAACAAGTTTACAAATTAGGAATATACGATAATAATCAAGATCGTCGAAGATTATGTTGCAGTATTTACCGCCCAAAACTTCACAACTTAAAAATGGCTTATGATATAAGGGCGGTAACCACGAACTCTTAAAACAATCTCAAATCTGTCAAACATTATCGTTTCTGTCAAATTTTGTATGGAATGACGTACCAAAATTGACAGATTTGACAACTTTGAGATTGTTTTAAGAGTTCATGGTTATGGCCAAGTTTTTAAAAGTCAAAACGTATTAGCCTACGTTCATCGTTTCTATAATAACAAAAGACGGCATCAAATTTTTACACTTTCAAAAAAAACCCTTCTCTAGAAAGATGTCGACCTTGATAGATTTTGTATGAAAAAAATATCAGCCAATACCTAAATTCTATTGAAAAAGGCAGCTATCATTTTGGCTCTTGAGCGCGAATATCTTAACTGAAACGATCATAAACTGTCTTCAAATATCCCTTTAGGACGAAGGAAACACTTCCAACTGGGTTGAACTTACATTGGCACAATCGTTGACAGACGATTTTGAACTTTAACTTTACGTAATAAAGGTGAAGTTGCATTTACACATCAGTAAGGTCTTGTTGGCTCATGTATAGATATAATCTAAAATCAATAGTAGGGTAGATGTATTAATATCTAAAGTATGCTTTCTGCTATTGATGGCTAAGTTATCTGCGGGTCTAAAACGGCCGCATTGGATGTTTCATATTCCGTTCATAATATGTTTCATTTAGCAAATCTTAAAATGAAATGTTATTTGATGAATCATAAAATGAGCCTCGAACATATCATATTGCAGTTCATTTAATTTGACAGTTTTGTATGGAAATTCGTAATATTCGGTCCACTTATTATGAAAAGAGTAATTCATATTAAATGTCAAATTGGTGAACCACCATTTTAATGTTATTTTTATTATTATTTTGTATTGATATTTGTAGAACACACAAAACTTGAGTATTTTGAAACATTTTGTTCCTTTGTGTTGTTAAAAACATTCATTTTCACAAAAACCGTAAAGTAAGATTGGACGCGTCACTATATTTTTTTAACGTCATCAAATATGATCCATTTGATGAAATGAATTGCATATGATTCATTTATAATGTGGCCGTTTTAGGGTTTGCAAATCATTTCCGCTAGATTTCATGATAAATGAATCAGATTAAAAATGAAACATCCAATGCGGCCGTTTTAGACCCGCTGGTTATACATTATACAGGCTGTTCTATTTTAAGATGGTACTTTTTTATTTTGCAGTGCAGTGCATTGTAAATACAAGTTAATTTTATGAAAACAAAAACATTTTAGTCATTGAAGTATTGTAGTAGCGTTAGAACAATAGGCCTAATTTTAATTCAAAAGACAACAATGTTATCTTATTTAAGGTTCAAACAGCTATTTATCTCTCAAGTAAATGAAATAAAACAGTAAGAACTTGTAACTGTCAAAGTTGAAGAATAGAATAACATGATTATGAATTAAAAAACCAGTCAAGTGCGAGTCGGACTCGCGCACGAGGTTCCGCACTTTTATCTATAAAAATGAGCAAAAAAATAACGTTTGTTGTATGGGAGCCCCCTTAAATATTTATTTTATTCTGGTTTTTAGTATTTGTTGTTATAGCGGCAACAGAAATACATCATCTGTGAAAATTTCAACTGTCTAGCTACCACGGTTCATTAGTTTCAGCCTGGTGACAGACGAACAAACAGACGGACAGACAGACAGACGGACAGCGGAGCCTCAGTAATAGGGTCCCGTTTTACCCTTTGGGTACGGAACCCTAAAAAAATAATATTTTTTTTTTTTTAGATACGATATTTTATTTAAGTTGTTTTTTTTACATTATATCCAGTTAAATCAAAAGGTTTGTGACAATAGTGTATACCAATGGAAAATGTGATTGTTAATTGTCATAATATAATCTTTTGTTGAAATCGATGGTTTTGGGTGTAATGTTTTTTTGTGCATAATAAAACAAAATCGGACACAACTCTCGGTCAAATTTATGTCGTCGAACAGGCTTATTAAATTTCTGAAATAAAACGTTATCAACCGTTTTGTTAATACGCTCATTCCAAATGTACGTCCGTACAAAACAGGTGGAACCGTCCAAATGAAGTCAACAAAACGACTGCATGATGAATTGACAACATCTCCCTAGCGACCAGAGCGCAGAAAAACATTTGAGGAGCGAGAACAAAGGTTGGGAACAGCGCATAATGATGTTTGCGGTCCCGACAAACAGGAATATGGTATACATTGTACCAGGATAATAAAGACTGGACTTCCTATACATATAAGCAATACCATCGACCAACCAAACCTCTGTACGAGGTTCATTTCTGCTAATGTGGGCTACTTTTCTTTTGTTATAGTTTTCACAAAAAATCACGGGAGTTTAGTGTTCTATTGCTTTGCATAGATTTCAAAAGGGTACTCTTCCAGTAGAAGCTGGTTTTAAGACGCCATCAGGTTTACAAACAGTTGTCTATGAGACAAAATACTGTACACTCTATGCGTGTTGAGTATAATTAAAATGGGTCTATGAATATCTTTATCACTTCACCAAATATTAAAAATGTAAACACAATCTACACCTAACTAGCACTCTTAACCTGTTTTAATATTGAATACCAATCCAAATAGATCGATCCTGGTTTTCATTTGACTACTGCCACCGAATACCCAACTACCGAGACGTTTAGGAATGGCATAATACAAATTGTTCCGTCAAAAACAGATATTAATTTTCGGTCGGGTCCAGTGTCGTACTGTTTGTGGTTATAGGGGTCAGAGTTTACAAGTCTTATCAATTCCTTCACAATTTACTTAAAAATCCCTGACTGATCATCAATCAGACCTATGCATGTGATCATCATCATCATCATCAATCAGCCACAGGACGTCCACTGCTGAACATAGGCCTCCCACAGTGACTTCCAGATCGGCCGGTTAGAAGCGGCCTGTATCCAGCGTTGTCCTGCAAAATGGCTTGTCGTGATGCATGTGATGCTGTCCAATATTTACTCAAGTCATTTCCAAAATATAAACACAAAACACTCACGAACTTTTATTTGAGCAATATGAGTTCCTTAATTCAAGTCGGCCATCAACAAATTAGGAACGGTTCATTTGGGCCTAAGGATTTGTAACAAGTTACAAGTCCGAACTTCCGAAACCTTTTTCTTTGGTGTGCTTAGCTTATGAAGTTGAAAAGTATTCCGGAAGGCATTTTTGTGGTTCCGTACTATTATGAGTAGAGTGAGTTAAAAATATTACTAAATACTGCGAAAAAAATAGATCTTATTATCCCTACATAAGATATCTAAAAATACTTCAACTTCAAAAACGACGTAGGTATTTGGCTAAGACAGCTTGATTTAACTAGGTTTTAAGATTTGAATCTCAATTTTTCCCAAAAATTTGCCTTATTTCTTATTAAACTAGAAACTAATTAATAAAATATGTATTTTTTTAGTTATTATGCCCAAACCATTTTTCTAAAATACTTCAACTTCTTCTAGGCGACAACATCACAATTTGAAAAACACAAATACCCATATAATATATTAATGAACTAATGCAGTCACGATTTTAAATAGAAAGCAGTTATCAATGTTATCATTTTACGTGGGTTAAGCTAAGCTAAGCTAAGCTAAGCTAGCAAGGCTTTAAACATTAATCTCTAAAACGAAATTGTACGTTTCACGAGTCAATACCAGGGCCATAACCATGAACTCTTGAAACAATCTCAAAGTTGTCAAATCTGTCAATTTTGGTTCGTCGTTTCATACAAAATTTGTCAGAAATGATAATGTTTGACAGATTTGTGATTGTTTTAACAGTTCATGGTTAGGGCCCAGGAGTCTACACAGAAATAAAACCAGATAACAATCCCTTTTTCCACATCGTCTGATTCAGACCCCTATCGTTAGTGCATAGGGCGATCGAAAATCTAACGCCTGCATTCGACAGACATAGCATGCACTCGTCACTAAGACTGCTTATTCCCCATTTCAACAAGCAATATACACCACTGCTGAAACGCAAAATGCCGCTTATATCCCTGCTACGTGATCGTATCAGTGCAGTAGGAAGATTTTTGGGTGTGGACTCTATTGCAGTGGAGATATTCGTTTTATAGCTACCTCAATAAAAATAGTGGGAATTCCTATAAAAACTGTTATCTTTTATTTGCCTGACGTTACAAATAAAGTGTTACCTTATCTTATCTTACAACCTGGTTGCAACGACCGTGGTCGCAGGCTGACTGGAACAGCGATGTCTTCACTCCATGAGAGGCAGATTCACCACTTACCCCGGTCGAAATGTCAGGTTAATAATAAGTAACAGTTTACCTAAATTATTATTATCGCGTTAATTCCCGTTACAGTTAGTTTGAATCATGCAACACGAAAGTTTTAAAGTAATTATAAGAAAATTTTGCAAGCTTAAGTGGTAGTGGGCTGGCCACATTTGTCGCAGAACCGATGAAAGGTGGAGTAAATGGATTCTCGGTTGGAGACCACGCCTTGGCAAACATGGATTAAGACGCCCCCCAGCTCGATCGACCGACAACCTTAGGAAGATAGCAGTGAATGGATGAAAAAAGCGGTAGATCGTGCTCTTTGGCGCTCTTTGGGGGAGGCAGAGTCCAGCAGTGGACTGCAATAGGCTGAGATGATGATAATAAGTAAAAGAAGATCCCAGTCACTGATACTGGGACCACACCCGAACAATGCAAATGTCCACGGCTCAGAACTTCGTGTTATCTTTTAGTTTCGCAAAGAGATTTACGTGTTTAGTTTGCTTTTAACGGATCCCTTTTGTTTCATATTTCAGATATTACTTTCCAGTTTTGTTTGACGCTGAACTATTTTGCAACTTTGAAGATTTAAATTTAAGCAAACGGGAGTTTCGGTGGGAGTTGAATATATTTTAAATTTCAAAAGTTGGTGTTATAGTGTTCAGTTACAAATTTGAATTGACCAAGAAGTATTACAATGTTAATCCCGCGTCTTTTATTTTGTTTTTGTTTTTTTCTGTTATGTTATAATTTAGAAGAGTAATGCATTATTTTAATTCATTAATATAAGTATTATGACGTGCAGCAGATATACTATGCAAAGTATCAGGTTAAATT
Source organism: Anania fuscalis (assembly GCA_950371115.1). Lineage (NCBI taxonomy): Eukaryota > Metazoa > Arthropoda > Insecta > Lepidoptera > Crambidae > Anania > Anania fuscalis. The sequence goes on from OX493349.1 coordinate 10,623,626, forward strand.
ATATGCATACTTCATCAGCTAATTACCCAATTAATATTATAAGTAAACAGCTTTTAGGATTGATTATGTTTATAAAAACTCTGTTGTTCTTGATTTTTTACTATTTATACTTGATATTGAAAATGAAGACGCAGTGGCGGATTAAGACATTTGCCGCCAGTAGGCTATTCAAATTTCGCCGCCCCTTCTGACCTCTGCATTTCGATACCCTATACGGACAAAAGACGGTGGAAGAAATATTTTACAATTAAAAGACTAAAAAATGATTCTTTGTTTTGCTAAGCCGTGTCCGCGGGAGCTCCAGCGGTATCCTGCGTGTTGTTTGTAGCAGGGCGAGTGGACTGCCCGTTTATGCAGCATTGGGTTCGACTGCACATAAGAAACCCTTAAATGCCTCAAATGTTACCTATTTATTTTTATCTTTTTGTAATTTTTATATTTGTGTAGTGTTATAGTGTTACTGACTCAACTGTGTTGTTTGTGGTATGGACTTTTTCTGAAATAAATCTTTTAAATTTAAATTTGAATTTAAAAAAAATATATCTTATGAAAAATAAAGAACTGATTACAGTCATTCTAAAGCTGTCCAGTAAATTTTCTAAACTGATAACATTTATTCTAAACCAGTTTAGTAAAATTTCTGAGCTTCTAAATAATGTAATCCTCATGAAATCAATACATACTTACATACAGCAGCATACTAATTTCTAGTAAGCAAGATACTGATATTTAACATCATTGGATTCCAAAAATAACTGCACAGTTTCTAAACAATTGGTATTCTCATCACTAATATTAAACTATATAAGAAACTTGTACAAATTTTTAATAAATGATTGACATAAAAAGATAAATAGTTTGTAAATTTACAAAGCCTCTTTTTGAGTTTCCAGTGAGTAAAGTTAGGTAACTTGAGAAATATAATTTTTGCTGAAGCTTGATAATTATTGCTACATTTTATTCCTGATTCAACATAAGAAACTAAATATGTCTGTTTTTAAGAAAGATTATCATTTTTAGTATAATACTTTTCTCCGTGTAGTCATATTCAAATTTTTTATCAATGAAATTGCAACTTGCAAGGAATAACACGACTTGTGTACTATTATTGTCTTCATTTTATCATTTTTTTTCCGTTATTGGTATGACTGTAAACTAGGGATCATATTATATATCTAGGGGATATTTTTACAACCCAAGACTTAGTGAAGGTTACACAAGAAGTAATTTTATTTCTAAGCTAAGAAAAGCTCAATCATGTATTGCTATATTTTTTATTGGACTTATAGTTAAACAATACGAACAATATTCCTATTAAATTATACTTATGTTAACAATCTGCTTGATTGATGATCGCAATAAAATCAGTTAAGTTATAAAAGTTTTACATGACCTTTTTGCGCGATTTTTTTCGCAAAATCGTCAATTATATCGTCGTATAAAATGTTGTTCATTAGTTCTAACTCTATGCACAAAAGAGCTAAGGCATTTCTTAACATAATGTAGATCGTACATAGTTATTCACCCGCTGTAAGAAAAGCTTCTCTCACCCGAACAATTTGTCGCTGGTGTACACAGAGCCATGCGAACTGCTATATCCAAGTTTGGATAAATGTGCTCAAAATTCTGATTTCGCAGAAACGATGATAGACTTTTCAATGATCCAGAATCTGGTTTTATCACAATTCTTTCAGAAGAAAGGTGGCCTTGAAATTTTACGCATTCCTGAACTAGTTCAGTTTCTAAATCATTAGGATACACTTTTTCCAACAGACTTGCTTTTTCCGTTAGGATCGATGTTGACAACTCCCAAAATATGCCGCCCCCCAAAATCCACCGCCCTAGGCTCAAGCCTACTCAGCCTGCTGGTAAATCCGCCACTGAGAAGACGCAAGATAACTTAACGACGACGATATTAGACGACCACCGCAGCCGAGAGGCGAGCACGCCGGACTTTATAGGGCGTCGCCATCTCTGAGGTTCCGGGTTCGATCCCCGGTCGGGTCAATGTAGAAAACGAACTTTTCTATATTGTCTCGGGTCCGGATGTTGTGGTACCGTCGTTGTTTCTGATTTCTATAACACTAGTGCTTTAGCTACTTTTCTTAGAATGAGAGCATTGTATGTGATGTTGTCCAATTTTTATTTATTTTATTTTAAATTGGAAACAGGGCAAGCCAATTATGATTTGAAATGAATTATATTGTTATAATAAACCAGATCAAACTCAATCGTCACAAAACCGCATTGAGCAAATTAACTTAGTTTATCATTAAGACAAAAATTATATATCTCTATGTTTAACACGGAAATTGGAAACTAACAGCAATGGATGATTTTATTATAGTTCTTCTAAATAGCTAATCATGAGATCACTTCAGCCACATTGTTAAATCTGGATATTTTCCTCTTTAATTACTCTAAATTGCCATTTATTAAAAGTAATATTTTAAGTAGCGAAACAAACAAATTCATAATTTTTCTCCAGTTCACTGCAAATGCATCAAGCGACAAATTCACCAATCCCACGTTTTAAATCCCAGTCCCGAGATCGCATGAGACGTGACCGGAACTCGGGATCCTATCTGCTATACCGTGATGAGATCTCGGTTGAATTTATTAAAAATTTAATACTCCCTTTTTATAAAAGGAAGTTTGTGCTTTGAATTCGAATTAAATTATATTTATACTTGTGACTGTGGGTAGCTGAGTAAAACATTAAATATGAGAAAAGTTTTAACTGTTTCATTCACAAGTCAAAGGACGCAGTCGAAGAGAAAAAAATATCGACTTCTTTTTAGCATTTTCGTCTAAATAGTAGTGTAGTATATAGTAGTTTTTGAAATGCACAAAACAATTGTAAAATACAAAGCTTTGGTATGTTCCCGCTAATACTTGCCCTGAATGCAAAAAACCCAAAGGTTTGACCTTTTTAACCGACTCCGAATACCTACAAGATTATTGCAAAACCATAGAATAGATTGAGGTAGCAATAAGGTAGCAATAGCAAACCAGTTTTTTAACTTTTAATATTAAATTCAATAAAATTATTTATCTTTATTATATAAAACAAAGTCGTGTTTGTTTTACCACATATAACTCGAGACTGGCTGGACCGATTTTCATGGTTTATAATTTGTGGGATTTGTCTCCGACCCGAATATCAGAATTAATAATAAAAACATTGGGAAAGCGAACAAAAAAAACTGTTAGGCGATACGAAGTTCGCCGGGACAGCTAGTTTGCAATAAAACTTGGACTTAGTGTTCCATAATATAAACACCTATGAAATGTTTGCCTAATATAGGAAGCTTAGTAAGGCATGCAAAGTGACAAAATATCTGTAACATACGATTACTTATATCTCAAAATCCAATCTATATTCCAGAAAGTAGTGTATCTCTCCTTTCCAATGGAATACAAAGGGTTTAAAAGCGCAAATCTATTAGAAATAGCTATCTAACTTTCTAAACTAACGGACTAAATCAGCCAATTGCAACTAAATCACGCGCAGCCTGCGTTAGCTAATTTATGCTCAGGTCGTTGAACAAACAGTTGCATTGAAAGAGTGATGTCTCATTTGTCCGGAATTCACGCAAATTTGAGCGCAAAATAGGATCGTCTAAAAGCTGGATGAGATCGTCAACGTATATCAAGATTTAAAACTCAATGAAACGAGAACTAACGCGATCATAATTTAGGTACAAAATTTTACCTCTTTTGCCTGATGTTTCGATCGGGTTACACCGACCGTGGTTACAGGCTGACTGGAACAGCGATGTCTTCACTCCGTATGAGAGGCAGATTTTCAACTACCCTCATAATATTATTTTCACGCCAAGTACCGTCACACACTACACTCATTGTGTCCCTATTCTGCACACTAACCGCCGCGTCCGTATTCAGGTGAGAACTCGATCGCGAAACAAAATATATGCAACGCGAAAGTTTAAAGGTATTCAAGATGCTAAGGCTAGAGTAATTGCTGTTTTTTTTTTTAATTTATGTTTAATACTGACAGTAAAAAAATAATTCAAGTTGAAGTTATTGTATTTATTTACAAAAAAATCAATATTTATGTATGGAAATTTTATTTTTTTATTAAAAGAAAATGTCTTAATGATAACAATACACTAAAATCAATAAAATATATCTATTTACAACCCTATAGATAGATAGTCCCAAAATTAAATTTTAAAATGCCATTAATGTAGAGAATACGATCCGTTACAGTTTTACTTTAATATACAGGTTGTACAAAAGAATAGGATCCTCCTTAAAACCACGTGATTAGCTGGTCAATATTACAACTTATTGCAAGCAAGCAAGAGAGCAACATCGAAATCGATATTTTTTTCGCTTCTCCATACAAACTTGCTCGCTTACTTCGATGATAATGTATGGAGCATCTGAAAATAAAATCACGATTTCGATGTTGCTACCATAGGATAATTAGTTGTTGTTTATGACAAGCTGATGACGTGGTTTTAAGGAGTGTCCTATTCTTTTGTACATCCTGTATACTATAATTAGTATTCTCTACATTGATGGTATTTTGAAATTTGATTTTGGGCACTCTATAATCGATACTGAAGCCAACACTGTAATTGTTTTAATTTTGGTCTGTCTACGTGACCGTGCATCGCGTCGAAACTTGCTTTAGAGCTTTTTAACTACAAAAGATATCCTAAATTGGCCCATTCGTTTTTAAGTTCATGTCAAACATCCAAAAATTCAATTTTTTCTTCTTTATAACATTAAAACTCAATCGATACTGAAGCCAACACTGTAATTGTTTTAATTTTTGTCTGTCTACGTGACCGTGCATCACGTCGAAACTTGCTTTAGAGCTTTTAACTACAAAAGATATCCTAAATTGGCCCATTCGTTTTAAGTTCATGTCAAACATCCAAAAATTCAATTTTTTCTTCTGTATAACATTAAAACTGACAATAGACTATAAGTTAAATATCGGTACTATATACTAAAAATACTATTTATTAGAAGAGTGTTATTTGATTAATATAAACTCTTTTAAACTACATTCAGCCCGTCAGTTTCGTCATACAAATAGCTCGCATCGTGAATTCGGGTCAAGAATATGTCCCAGCTTTCAGCACGGCTATTCATTTTTAGCGCACTATTGTATGGTAGTGTTTCTTTTAAGTGATGTCTTTTTGTAAAGATTGTGAGATGGGAGATTTTCATTTGCTTTTTAATGTAAAATTTATTTTTATACGAAGGCTTATAGCACTTAGATCTGAGGACCGATGGGGCAGAAAGGTTAAATTAGCGTCCAGATCTAGCGAATACGCAGCTTGCAAGCTGCACGCGTGCAGCACGCGTTCCGTTACTGCAATAGTTTGATGCGCCTCTTTAGCGCAATTAATGCAAAGCTTGTACATACTATACAGTAAGCGCGCGCGCGGTGCGATCTGCGCGCGTCTAGAGTTCCGTTTCTCGTAGTTTGCGCGCGTATGGCTCACGGGCGGCGCGCGAACATTAATGCGCGCGAGCATTCGCCAGATCTGGACGCACCCTGGATTTACGACCTGGTAATGGTTGCAGGAAGCCGCTGGATGCAGGCCGCTTCCAAACGGACAATTTATAGGTCATTGAAGGATTTCTTCGTTTAGCAGGGAACGTCTTATAGCTGCAATGATGGTGATTTCTTTTAACAAAACAAACTCATAGTTATAGGTGAATAATGTTTTGATAACACGGACAAAAGTACTACTGAACCACTATCTCTTGCGCGATTTACCTTGTCGTGATTTTAAAATCTGGTTTCTATAGAACTATGCACGATTTATACCGGAAAAACTATGATCTCATCCATCAAAAATCCTCTTCCATTGTTGGAAGCACCTATGACCAGCAGTTAACTAAAGTGGATTGTGATGTAATACGACGATTTTAAAGCATCTTATTGACAAATTAGTAGGTTAGGTATTCCAGTAGTATTTACTAGACACTCGTCAATTTCTCTTTTCTGCCAACATTAACTGAAAACTTTGAAGGATTGCTTACTGCAAGACTTGGATCCTGCGGAGGATTTTGCCGAATCCTCCAGATATTTGTTGAGACTTCGCATTATTAGGGCTGGTAAAATAATCGAATAGCTGGTTAAAAATAAAATAACTTTTAGTAAGGTTTCTGATATTGAAAAGTATATCTCTTATTTAAATAGAAAAGCGTGGGTAAGATTTAACTGTATTTTATTTAGTTACCAAAGGACTATTAGATTTGACATTACACCGTTTTTATATCACCTGCCAACCGTATTATAAGTTTGGCGGAGGACTTTGTTTTTCGTTTCATTTTGTTTGTAGAATTAGTTACCAAATACTACTAAATAATTTTTAAATAATAGAGCTTGTTTCATTTGATTTCATGTCACCCCGCCCACGGTACTGACGCACATCGTAATCGCTGGATTGCCCTGTTTTTTTAAAATGGTGATTCTACCAACATGTAAAAAAAATACCTTGGTAAAACTAAGAATAAACTGTTTGAATGTCATATCTTACATTACGTTTTTGGCCACGCATCGGCAAGCGCAGCGTAGGACGTCCACCCACAAGGTGGAAAGACAACCTAGTAAAGATTGCAGGAAGCCGCTGGATGCAGATCGCTTCCAACCGGCCAACCTGTAAGTCACTAGGGGAGGCCTATGTTCAGCAGTTAACATCCTAGGGCTGAAACGATGTTGATGACATGACTTTTTCTTTTGTGATGATATTAACTCCCAAAGTTTTATTCATTTTTACAAGTGCCAACCCTTGTTCAGCAGAACAACTGTACAAACAAACACACAAACGCTTTCAATTGGCGTCGTTACTAATTGCCATCGACCGCAGCGTCTCGTACATTCGTACACACAGCCCAAAAAGAACAGCCTTTAACTTTGTTTTTTTTCTGCAATGAATGTTGCTACACACATAAGCGGGCTGGTTAGTTGCCAAAGTGGTACGGCCAAATAGACAATAAGGACTCGCTTATGTGTGTAGCTACCCTTACTTTCTAATGGCTTATTTTGTTGCTTTCGTTTGTTGTTGATATACAACTTACACTTTTCTAAGAGACCAACACTGAAATCAAAAATACACTGCTTCATATAAAATAACATTATCTTAAGTGAGCTGCATGAGCTGTTATGATTTATGGAACTGTTTTTTTAACTAATGTTTGAAACTTTCAACTTTAATTCACCTTAAACAACCTTCTGTAAGATACCCTAAATTATACAGTTTTAAATTTTGTTTTCATTTTTTTTTTTTTGTAGTATGCCATAAATATTTATTATCTATCAATTTAAAAGTACCTAATTGTTTGTGTATTCCAGACGTAAGTGAAAGATTCTTAAATATTTAAAATATTGAAACAAATCAATATTATTTATGTTAAAAAAAGCATTAAATATTAAGATCAGACCATACTTCACGTGGTCTGTCTGTTCTCTTTGTCCGTTGTCGAGAATCGAACCCGCAACATGTGTGACCCAACCGAGGATTAATGTTCTACTATGTTAGTTTCAGTGAATGGGGGAAGATTTTGAACGAATTTAAATGAGATAGAACCCTCCTCCTCCTTTAAGTGTGGAAGGAAATTTCGGTGCATTAACAGTAGTCCCACCATTAGGATACGTACGCCGTACTTTGATAGGAAAACTGAGTTTTTTTTAAATACTACAAAGAAAGATGAACAACAACATCAACAGATGATCAACAGGGAAGATGGTTGGAAAATGGGATCCTGTTTTAACGAAATCCCATGCTAGGCCCCGCACTGCAAGACCTCTAGACACAGTTAGCTCTTTTTGCGTAGATAAGAACACAAATAATATTAACTGAGTGACGGTAGTTATATATATTTTTCAAAATATTGTAAAGACGAATAACACCTTAGTCTACCTGTGACCACGAACGCTGTAAAGTGTTCGAAACGTCAGGTTAAATAAAATGTTAATAAATCGCGAAATAATCCGTAAAAGTAGTTTCATTTAAATACTACAAAGAAGTAAAGTGTGTCACAGAGATAACGGGATTTCTGGGAAATACGTATAATCCACGTAGCCCGTCCTCTTTATGCTGTTTAACAAGAGACTCAAGGACAAGACAAGGTTCAAATCAATAATCAAAAAAATAATTTAATTAAATGAATTTTAAAGAACGTTTTACAAAACAAAATTCTCGTATCGACCCAATTTCCAATGAAACGATATCGTAACCGTAAAACATCATTTCACGGTCTAATACAGAAAACGAGTTTCTCATCATCATCATCATCATCATCATTATTTCAGCCACAGGACGTCCACTGCTGAACATGGGCCTCCACCATTGACTTCCAGATCGGCCGATTAGAAGCGGCCTGCATCCAGCGTCGTCCTGCAACCTTTACCAGGTCGTCTGCCCACCTTGTGGGTGGACGTCCTACGCTGCGCTTGCCGGTACGTCTATTAAAATATAATGCTCTACTACAAATATGATAGCTCCCGTAAAATCTATTGATGTAATTTAACGCCAACTTATAAGGTTAAAAAATAAGAAAGAAAACCAACTCCATCACTTGTAACTATATAAAGATAGATATACAGGGTGTTTGGTAAAGGATATATCAAACAGAAACAAGCCTATGTTAACATAAATGTTTATAAATATCATCATTTTTTTTTTCATACAAAATATAATTTTTAAAATTAGATTTTTGTTTTTTTTTTTAAATGATGCTATTAAATTTCTGTTCACCATTTATATGCATATGTTAACATAGGCTAGTCTCGGCTTGTATTACTCTTTATTGCACACCAAATAAAGAAGTTACAGTTGATACTTACAGAAAGAAGTACAATTTAGGCAGGCTTGTCGCTAAGAGCGATCTCTTTCAGGCAACCTTCAGGCAGAGGACAAAAAATGGAAAGGGGAAAGGTGGTGCAGAGTGCTTTTTGTTAAATTTTAATACATATGCATAAAATTACAATATTAATATTACTAACTAACTAGTAACTTTGAAATATAATCATGAATATTGTATTAAGCCTACATTTCCTTTTTACTAAATTTTTGTCCTATTGATTTAAAAGTTTTTTATTAGCATGTGAAATCTAGATGGTCATAGTTTACTGAGTTGAGTGATACGTGGTGAAATTTTTGAAAATGCTGACTATTCCCATTCAAAATAATGACAGTTTTTATACCTTGTCAGGATTTATTTTAATACTTGACATTTTGAGGGTTTTTTTAAAATGCTTTTGAGAATAATTAATAACCTAACGAAAAGTACATTTGAAATTCATTTGATTAATTTCAAATTTACTTTTCGTTAGGTTATTAATAATCAAAAATAACCGTGAAACTCACATTATAAAGTCAAAAAGTTTTCAAACCTAGACCAAATTATAGGACTGGCGATTCCCATCTCAGCAAAGTCTATAGTCAGCTCTAAATCAGGGTGCATTTGGGGTTTGTCGACGTACACAGCGGAGAGAGATATATCATAAGGAGTTACCATAGATAATATTTAGCATAAATAAGTAACTGTCCGTATGAATTAATGTGGATCACTGACTGCATTAGACTAGACAGGCTTGTGCCTAATTAAGTTGATGCAATAACCCCTTTGACGTAGCTCTCAGAATCGCAAACCTTAAGCGGCAGTGGGCGGGGCACATTGCTCGCAGGACTGATGGCCGTTGGGCAGGAAGGTCCTTGAATGGCGGCCGCGGGCCGGACGGCGTAGGCCCCCCACAAGGTGGACCTACGATCTGGTGAAGTTCGCGGGAAACCGCTGGATGCGGGTGGCACAGGACCGATCTTTGTGGAAATCCTTGGGAGAGGCCTTTGTCCAGCAGTATACGTCTTTCGGCTGATGGATGGATGAATGGAATAACCCCAATTTCTGCTGTAGGCCAGTAGCTGTGATTGAAGGCAGATGTTTATAAAACTATATAGTAATGGCCGCAAAATAAGCAGTAATACTACGCAGTATACCTTTGTCAAAATTTAATCTTCGGTCACTTGGGGAGTTTCAAATTAGAAATTAGTGTGTTATTGAACAAGTGTTAAATGCCATTCGACGCATTAGCACTGTCTGACCCGACCCTGGAGGCCTAATACAAAAGCGTGTCGTTCGTTCGGTCGTATTATCCGATCAAATTAAAATATCCAAACTTTTAACAAAGGTTTGACAATTTATGAACAATCGAAAACGGTCTGGTTTTTTACACAGCTAGATTAAGTTGGTCATATTTTATCAAAGAATTGACACATGAGACTGGTTGTTTTAATTTGTATTTCATGACCTCCGTAGCTGAGAGGCGAGCACGGCGGAAGGTATGGCGTTGCCACATCTGAGGTTCCGGGTTCGATCCCCGGTCGGGTCAATGTAAAAAATGAACTTATATTGTCTCGGGTCTGGGTGTTGTGGTGCCGTCGTTGTTTCTGATTTCTATAATACAAGTGCTTTAGTTTACATACCTTAGGATCAGAGCAATGTATGTAAACCTGTCCAATATTTATTACCACTTTCCCGCTGCACTTGAAACCCAACCCTGAGTCTAGCTCAGACCTAACGAGCTCGCTCGCACTGAGTCCGAGTAAATTTACATATATGTCCCAATTTAATATTACCCTACGAGGACTTGTTTACATAACAGTTGTACTAAAGTGGAGCTGTTATAAATTGCATAGCTTCTGCTTGTTGTTTTAATGAAATTCTAACGCCTTTGTTTTATAGAATTAGTGCTCTGCTTTCAAATATGTTAAAGTGATTAATATGAAATTGTTTTAGTGTTTGATATTTTTCTTGCATTGCGAGATGTTTTACCTTTTTCGCTGAGTGTTGCGGTTACCATAATCATTATGGGTGCAATGACCCTTAGCTATTCTTTATTAATTAAAATATTTTTTTTAATATAAATGCACTAGATAGCCACCATATCTGAGGTTCCGGGCTTGATCCCCGGTCTGGGCAGTGTAGAAAACGAACTTTTCTATATTGTCTCGGGTCTGGGTGTTGTGGTGCCGTTTGTTTCTGATTTCTATAATACAAGTGCTTTCGCTACTTACCTTAGGATCAGAGCAATGTATGTGATGTTGTCCAATATTTATTTATTTATAACGCACCATTGTCCAGTTACCTGACATTATTTTGTTACAATTTTGCTAAGAAAGCTAAGAAAAACGCTATTTAAATTGATCCAACCGAAGATCAAACCCGGGAAACTTACACTAAAACCATCATCGCAACACTGTGCTATTCGGGTCATAACATTTTAATATTGAAACAATCGCGATCGCGACAGCAATTTGATTTAATTGCCATTCGCTCTTAAAAATATATTTAAAAGACGATAAATGTGCACGGATCCTGATGAATAATAATATTATAAAGTATTTTTTTTTAATTCACTATAAAGTTCCTAATATCAAACAAGTTGTAGTCCCAAACATCAAATGACTTACTTGAAATACTCATCAAGAAGTTAACTTTAGTTATATAGCACAAATTGTTCTTCAGACAAAGTTTACAAGGAAACAATTTCATTCAAACATCCTTGAGCAGAGCCGTCTAACTTGTGTAGTTTCAGACGAATTCAAGATAAGACGAGTGCACCTTAGAAAGGCTGCTTTTAAGACAAATTGAAGTATATTTAAAGTACTTTCAATGTTAGGTACTATAAAAATCTACAAAGATAAATGTACTAGCTGTTGCTCGCGTCTTCGCTCGCGGGGTCTTTGCGGTTTATTTAATATATCCCACAAAAACATTAAACCAGGTTATAAGTATCATCATCATCATTTCAGCCACAGGACGTCCACTGCTGAACATAGGCCTCCCCCAATGACTTCTAGATCGGCCGGTTGAAAAGTATCCTGTATGGTAATCCAGATCATATTCTATATGTGTGCAAAATTTCATCAAAATCCGTTTACTAGTTTTTGTGTGAAAGAGTAACAAACATCCATACTCACCAACTTTCACATTTATTAGTAGTATTTTGTACAAAATGTTTAAAAATGTATGACCTAAATTCGAGGGGATAGTTAAAATATATGGTATCATGATAATTCAGAAAACCCCACTATCACTCTATTTAATAATAATAAAATAATTTCCACAATCACACCAATTAGCTAGCCCCAAACTAAGCATAGGTTGTAATATGGCGACTAGTCAGCGAATAAATAAACCTAAATAAGTATATAGACATCCATGACCTAGGTACAGACGGTCGTGCTCATCACACAAACATTTGCCCTTCGCAGGATTCAAAATTTAGAACCCGAAACCGCCAGGCTTTGTAGTCCGGAGCGCAAACCACTACACCAGACGGTCGTCAGGCTTAAATTCATAATTACCAAAACAGATCAAGTAAAACATTATTATCGAGCACAAAACACGAAACATGATGAATATAACACCCCCTGGCAAATTATACACCGAGACATTTTAGTGGTTGTTTTCCCGCAGTAAAATTATTCTATCTTCATAGTACCTACAATAGATTAATGACGTTTTTTTTTATTTAAATCACCTGTAGGCATTCAAATTCCAATCGCCTGCAGCGCGTGCGATGCAGTTTATGCTGTATTACTTTGTGCGGGAGCTTATTCTTTTGCTTTAAACATCTATTTTGTCTGTCTCGGTGTATAAAAATATATATAAATAAAACACTATATTATATATATTGTTTATTAATTACAATAATAGTTTCAACACTAGTTATCGAAGCCTCATTTTAAGCATATCAATGCCTGTGCCAGGAGACTCCGCTCTTTCTTATCTAGTTCCAACAATATGGTATTATCAGGTATAATATAAACGTTGACATTTTCAGGTATAAACAATATATTTGGTAAAGCAGTACGTATCAACAATACATATTTTATTATTTTATTTCCAAGATGATTATATCACGGCGGTAACCACGAACTCTTTAAACAATCTGAATTCTGTCAAAAATTATCAAATCTGTCAAATTTTGTATGTAATGACGTACCAAAATTGACAGATTTGACAGCTTTGAGATTGTTTTAAGAGTTCATGGTTACCCCGCAGATTTCAGATTATATCAAATTAACACCATAACACTTATCTAAGAACTATCGCTAATAATATGTTAAGCTTTCTTGTCACATTTTTTAATTAAAACACTATACACAACACGGATATTGATGAAACATACCTCTATTTATTAATTACTGTCCCGACGACGGGAAGACTCTCTCGCGACCACGGCCTATGTAATTAAGCCGAAAGGTCGGGACAATACTTAATAAAAAGAGGTATGTTGCATCAATACCCGTGTTGTATAGTGTTTTATCGCTAATAACTTACAAAGCCAATAAAAACCGCATCTCTATCAGTCGAGCCGTCTCCGAAATACGTTGTTGTAAGTAAGGGTAGCTACGCACATAAGCATCTACTACATTACAACATCCATCTACACAGCTTTGCCGCTTAATACCGGCTTGGGCGGTAACCACGAACTCTTAAAACAATCTCAAATCTGTCAAACATTATCAAATCTGTCAAATTTTGTATGGAATGACGCACCAAAATTGACAGATTTGACAGCTTTGAGATTGTTTTAAGAGTTCATGGTTACCCCGCTGAATGTGTATGTAGCAATCCTAAGTTTTGTTTACTTGTTTTACCAGTTACGAGAAAAACTGTACTCATGAATAGTATTAAGTCAAAGTTGGTTTTAATTTATAAATTTTATTTGTTTTTATAAAATTAAAAAACAGTGTTTTCTTTTCTATCTTTTATTATATAGGCTAAATTGTATTTTATTTACAGACTTAGCAGGCATTTTTTTTAATAACCTTATTACCTAAATTATTATAACGTAAATGTCAGGCGAAGGTCAAATCAAATCAAATCAAATCAATTTATTTGCATAAACGTGGTATTACATAGATGGTACGATGTTTGTTCATAGGTCAGCACATTTACCATTACTGGTTTACAAAATTAAATATATCTAATATTAAGTACAGTTGAGTTAACAAAACAAACAATGAAATTATGCATGTTGAATTAATTAAAATGTAAATGTCAAGATTCAAAATAATAATATAAAAACTAATTTTGTAATATAAATAAATAAAATAATTAAATTGTATAATGGAAACATTTAAATTATGTTAATTCAAAATTATTTGGATAAATACTCAGCAACCGAATAGAAAGCATTGTTTATGAGCCAATTGTATACAAGCGAGCTTTAAACAAATTGAGTGGTAAATTAGCAATATCTGTAGGAAGATTATTATAAATTCTCACAATCATTGCATGGCTGTTTCTACTACATACACTAGTCATAAGGACTCTGGCAGAATTAATTTATTAGGATATCTAGTATTAAATCCACACACATCTTTTTTCCTTTTAAATAGTTCAGGGTGCTGCTTGACAAACTTACAGGCTTCAAAAATATACATCGAGGGAAGTACAATACAATGAAAATTTTATTGTTACGGAGCGGCTGGAGGGTCTTTGCCGCTTGATAGGTATGAAAGTTCAAACTATTTTCGCTTGTATCTTGTATGTTCTGACTGATGACAATCATCTAAACTCGCATTAATTAATATTGGTGACAGCAATCCAGATTCGTTAAAGTGCAATCTATGATATCTACACAATTCAGTTCACTTGAGGAATTTCATCTTGTCACGTGACGTCCTCGGTAGCTTAGTTGGTAAAGCACTCGCCCGGCATGCGATGGGACGTGGGTTCGAGTCCCACCTGAGGTCGATGATTTTTTTTCAAGTTTTCTTATCTTCAATTAAAACTTGCATGGAATTGCTTAAAATAAAAATTTACAATTCAGTAAGTCTAAAATCATTATTCGTCAACATAGGTACTTCTTTTCGTAACATTAATATTGCTTTTATTCAAATTGATATTATTTTCAGAACTATTCGCAACAAAACATGGTTTAAAAGGTTTTTCTTTCGTAATTAGCCTTGCTTCTTTTTTTTTAGTGTTTTATTTTCTAAGTCAACTGTAATTATATGTCATATTCAATTTCTTCGCACCACTCTCAATATTGGCTGGCTTCTTGAACTTTATTCACTATTTCAGTGCACACACAAAGAAACAAACAAAAAACTTGTGACTCCTAAACGCATTACTTTCACTGTTAAAAATTTCAACTCTCTAACTATCACGGTTCATGAGATAAAGCCTGGTGACCGACAGACACACAGACAGACTGGCAGACAGACGGACAGCGGAGCCTAAGTAATAGGGTCCCGTTTTACGCTTTGGGTACGGAACCCTAAAAAGGCAAAAAACCATTTCTTCACAATCTCAAATAAAGGTGAAAATGAAAGAAATACGTTTAAAGTATTTACCAGAGTTTGGAATAGCACTTTAAATTAAAACTTTTGTATTTGTAAACATTTCAGTTGCTTTTCAGAAGCGTGTATATTTCATTCCATTGAGTTAGTATATAGTATAGTATAGTATTCGCGTGAGTATAGAAATTCTGAAGTTGAGAGTTCTCGTGCGTTCGAAATACCATTTTATTTATACTTTCGCTACAGTAGCACTTAGATTTATGCTTTAAACGGAAAAATATAATTATTACAGTACAGTAACAGTTCAGACGACACTCTGGTGTAGTGGTTCGCGCTCCGGACTACAGTGCCTGGCGGTTGCGGGTTCGAATCCTGAAAGGGGCAAATGTAGTGTGATGAGCACGAACATTTGCACCTAAGTCATAGATTTTAAACTATAGTTTATACACCGTGAATTTTTATTTATCCGAGAAAATTATCTAACATACTCAGGTATCGATATACATCGAATTTGGCGAATAAAAAAACGGAACGGCGTACGGCGTTGGCGTACGGAAGGAATAACTATGAATGAAAAAAAAATCATTAATAGTTATTCCTTCCGTACGCCAATATTAGCGACCAAATTAGGTGGATTTTGGTTCCGTTAATGTTGGAATGATAATGATTACTATTTGAATTAGCAGGACTTTTATGGTGCATATTTTTTAAGGAATGTTAGGGACCTTTTAAATAAATTTCTAATATATATTTTTTATTCGCCAAATTCGATGTATATCGATATCTGAGTATGTTAGTTAATTTTCTCGGGTAATTAAAAATTCACGGTGTAGATAGTTTGTAAACTGTGGAAAAAATTTGGTGTGTGTGTGAAACAATTTACCGACCAATGCTAAAATATGCCAAATACTCGGTTTTGGAGTCTGCTTATGATTTTGTACCTTTCGCTGTGGAGACGGCTGGGCCCTGGGGTTGTGAGGTACTTAAGCTTTTCAAGGAAATAGGACGATTTAGGGAAAGGGGTTTCGATCCCCGCTCTGGGTCTTGGTTGGTACAGCGGGTCTCCATTGCTATACAACGAGGCAATGCTGCCAGCATAATGGGAACCTTTGGTTCGGGTGGTAGTGTAGTTTTTTGACATAGTAATAAGCATGTAGCAGATATTGTTTTAATTTATCTTATTTTATTTTATTCTTTTAATTTATAAACATTTGACGGCGCTTGTTGCTGACGAAATTGAATACTTATAATTTACCGACTATCTAACAAGTTATTGACTTTGTCCCCTCCCTATCATTGTCTTATGAAGAGAGATGAAGCGTGATGGTATCGATACAGACGTTTCTTATTGCTCGTCACACGTGGTATTGTGCCTTTTGTGCTATAAATCATCGTACTATTTCAATTACGAGTAGATCTTTTTGTGAAACATATTCGTTAATATCAAAGTTCGCGAAAAATATTTTTTCTAGTTATTTATGAAAATACGTTTTTAAGGGGCCTATAAATAGAGAACATAGGGATTGAAATATCGATTGCTTTTATTGTGTGTTTGATTGCGTTTTGTAGCTATATTTTATGCGAGCTGATTAGTAAGAGTCAAGTAAAATATTTATTTATTAAATTCTGGACTTTCATCCTACATTTGATATTTTATATCAGTGTTTAAGCTTATAGTTATCAGAATTTAAAGAGTTAAAATTTGAATGCTGTAGTTGTTTTTTAAACTCATTACATAATAAACAATTTGTTTCGTTACAAATGTACCTTCAGCCCATGTGATTGTATTCAGCTATCAAAATAATTATATTAAAAAATATATATTAAAGAAACGATAATTCTCTTTTATTATATTATTATCATTATAATAGACGCGTCAATAAAAAATACCCTCAAAATGAAAATGCAACAAAAAAGAAACAGTAAATTTATTTATTGCTTGTTACAGGATTATTGTTTTTTTTTGTGACGGTAATGTTTCATATTTTCTGTAATATTTGTGTATCAAGTACTCTTATTCACTCGAAAATGTATCAGATAACATTTTATCTGACTATAAAATTTATATGTCATCTAGTCGAGCTATAATATTCCTAAGTCACAATTTCCAATACCGATTAAAATAACCTACGCATTTTTTACTGTGGTTTTATTAATAGGATTTTTCAAATTAGATCTAGGCGCACTATGTTATCAAATCATTAGACAAAAATATTCACTTCAATTTTTATCGACGTCGAAACTATTTTGAAGTTAAATCGATAACTTTCTATCGACACTGCCTCTTCACTACCCTGTGTCCAGTGTGTCACGTCGTGCGTAACATTATCGGGACAGGCGTTCCAGGCCGCCAGCCACACATAGATTATGAAGTTTTCTAGAGCTCGCGGGGGACAGCACTACTTATCGAGCTCGATAACTCGTACTGACATTTAGCGGTTAAATTAGCCTGCTAATAAATGTTTGTTAAATAAGTGCCTTTTAGTTCATAAGAAAGCATTTAATATTTTTCATATGAACTTGCATTTCTAATAACTGAAACTAGCCATGTAAAAACGTGTCTTTACTCATAATTTGACTAAATTTTGATGTGGAACTAAATGGTAATATTAGCTTGTTAGGTTAATACATCGAAACGAATGAAACATTTTCTGAAACTAGAAACTTTTTAACAAAAAAATATAAACCGACAAAAACTGAAAGGCATTTTTTTTTTCCTTTAACCTTAATAAAAGTTCCTGGACTAATGTAAGATACCTAATTAGCACTTTTTGGAATCGGTGCCAGCTATTGAAAGTTAAAATGTGTTCATTTGTGATTTTTTTGTTAAAAAGTTTTTATTTAATGATTTTCTGTGGATATAAGATCAGTATTAAAATCTGAGAGTGAAAAATAAATCACCCCTATTTTCCCACCCTTAAGGTACTTTTTTTTTCAAATTTATATTCTAATTTCAAAGTATCCTATCTAATAAAAAAGAATTATCTAAATCGGACTTCTCCGTAAAAAGAAATGCGTGAGTGAACAATCAATCATTCCCTGGTTTTCTACCCTTGGGGTTGGATTTTTTTCCAAATTTATATAGGACTAATTTCGAGTTATACCCTATCTAATAAAAAAAAAGTGGCAGTGGGCTGGCCATGTCTGTCGCAGAACCGACGAGAGGTGGAACAGGAAGGTTCTCGAATGGATACCACGCTTAGGCAAACGTAGTGTAGGACGCCCCCCGGCTAGATGGACCGATGACCTGAAGAAGGCAGCCGGCAGCGACTGGATGCAAAGGGCGGGAGATCGTGCGCTGTGCGCTCCTTGGGGCAGGCCTATGTCCAGCAGTGGTCTGCAACAGGCTGATATGATGATGATGATATGATGAATAAAAAAATAATTATCTAAATCGGACTACTTCGTAAAAAGTTATGCGTGCTGGAACATTACATTGATTCCGTATCTTGCATAAGCAATGTGATAGCGAAAATTGACCAATTCTAGCTCCCAAATTGAAAATTAACATTCCTAAACAGCAGTCTACTGTCAGTGCTGCCCATAGATTCTGACACTAACCATTAATCGGGCGCGATTATTGCTGATTGCAATTTTTTAGGGAATATGGCGGCTGGTTGATTTTAATTGCTTAAAAATAGTCTAAGTCTTGACTTAATATTGATTTGAATCTTTCGTTTGAATTAACAAGCCATTTTCGTATCTGCTCTTTGATTCGTTTTTTCGGGGATCAACAAAACGCATCGCGACTGCGACTATAAATAAAGGGTAGTCGTAAAACGCAATCGTGTGTGAAGCGAGCCCAATAAACCAGTTCTCTACAACGGATTGCTTCCGAATCGCATCTCTGTGGCAGTCATTCTTTTCGGACTACAGTTTCCGACGTGATAATCTAGTTACTCGATACACAATATCGATAGAAGTTCACGGTAAAACTGACTCGACATATAGTATAAAATAGAATGATTGTCGCTAAAAGAATGAAATAAAAAAACGCCAAATAAATCACGTTTGCTGTATGAGAGCTCCCTTAAATATTTATTGTGTTCTGTTTTTTAGTAAAGTTAGAAATACATCATCTGTGAAAATTTCAACTCTCTAGCTATCACGGTTCATGAGATACAGCCTTGTTACAGACGCACAGACAGACAGACAGACGGACAGAGGAGCCTTAGTAATAGGGGTACCCTATAGGGTAAACCCTTTGGGGTAAAACGGGACCCTATTACTAAGGCTCCTCTACACCCAAAGGTACGGAACCCTAAAAACCAAATCTAATATTATTTTAAACTTTTTACGACCTCCGTATTCAAGGGGTGATCATTTCGGACTTGGCGTTGCCATCTATGAGCTCCCGGGCTCTATTCCCTGTAGGGCCGATATGAAAAACAAACTTTTAAAGCGAATCGCTCTACATAATTTTATGCATCCAGCCACGACCATAGAAAAAACAAAACAGTAATCTTGTCTTCAGTTACATTTTTAACTGTGTGTAAAGTATTTGTATCATTTGAAATACTAAATCCGACTGCAAAATGGACAAAAATTGAAAGAACCTTGCATTTTAAGACAATAATTGTGCCAATACCACAGGATGAATAAAACGTCAATTTGCTCCTCAATCTGGTCGTCTGTATCCTGACTACCAAACCAGAAAAAATCAGTAGCAAAATCCCACGAGTAAAACAGGTAGGTACGATGCAAAAAATACATACATTTACATCTTTCAGTCAAAATACATGCTTATAATTCAGTATGTCTAGCAGGTGGCGCTGGCGGCGGCTGCGGTTCGCGGTAGTGCGTCTCCTAGATCTCGTCCCAGAAGCGCACGCGCTCCGCTAGTAGCGCACCGCGGAGCTCCAGCGTGCTAGCGAGCTGTTACACCCTGTATGTGTTGGCATTATTGCTGAACAGCCATGTCTGGCGCAGCATCAGCATTTTTAGTCAGTATCGGCTCGCCCGCTTCACGGGCTCACCAGTCTGTTCCTAACACTCGCGCGTGACGGCTGCCTCTTCTCAAAAGTTAATTAATTGTTTTAATCATTATCCTAGCGTAAGCAAAATTCCTTTTTTTAAAAACCTAATCAAGGGCCCCGGCCTAACATTGGTGGCAGCGTGAAGGGATCATAAAATCCGTTTGGTCCCCGGTTCGTCTCCTCGCATATATGTATTATCGTGAAAATCGTAAAACTCTGTGAAAAACCACTGTGTCCACTGTGTCTACTGTGCTAAGTGCCCGTCACGCCTTGTACACGTCCTACGTGATCTACTTACCAACATCTTGGAACTTGACTCACCTTTACCGGCCGGATTGGCTGGTTCCACTGCATCTACATTGTATCGCCGTATCCTAGTGAAGAACATCTATCTCTGCTGGCCGGACTGGCTGGTACTTTGCATCCTGCTCATCACTGTATCCTGCTATACCCCTAAACATCACCGTTCCTGAAATCCGCCGCATCAAAATAAAATCACCTCTACGAAGCTCCGAGTCGACTCCGAGACGCGTTATCGCTCCGGAATGCAGACACTTCCCGTCGTCGTCGCCGCCTCGCTTATCGCCGTACTGTGAGTCTGGTCTCTTTCAATCTTATTATCCCTATAGGCTATTTTTAGATTAATATTCGCCAGTGAAAGTGTTAATATATATTATTTTATTAATTATTTTTGTAAAATTACAAAATCAAATAAGTCAAAATGACTGATCCTAAGTCGCAACTCCAGGTCCCGCAAGATATTGACCTCCCATTCACGGATGACGAAAGGGCCCCAAGCCCCGTCGTCGACGTAGACAAAAAGAAAAAGAAAAAGACCCCCACCAACTCAACTCCACAAATTAATCTTGAACTCAACATCCTACTAAAGTTTATAAAGCCCTACGATGGGAGCCGAGAAACATTAAATTCATTTATCATAAATTGCAATAACGCCTACAATCTGGCTTCAGAAATACAAAAACACATCATATTCAAATATATCCTTTGCCAATTACAGGGCAAGGCGGAAGTCGCCTGCTCAATAAAAGAGTTCAATAATTGGGAACAATTAAAAGAATTCCTTAAAACTCAATTTAGTGAACGGAAACACTATTCGCACCTGCTTATGGACCTTCAGGAAAGTAAGCAGAACCCAAACGAAAATGTTAGCCAATACTCCCTTCGGGTAGAGACCTGCCTGTCACAACTTCTGACAGAGATATCGCTTTCTAGCCACAAACTCAAGGAAGTCCCTGGCAGAACAGCTGCCATGGAAGACCTTGCTCTCCATCACTTTCTCATGGGTCTACACCCTAGGATATCAAATATAGTCAGGTGTAGGTCTCCTAAAACTCTTAACGAAGCAGTTAATCTAGCAGTATCGGAAGAAAGGATTCAACAGACTTTATACAAAAAATCTCCCTCCGAACCGAAAACTAACCCCAACAACAACAATCGCTTTCGACCACGACCCACCTTCAATAACCAACCTAATCCGCAAGGGAATAACCAGAACCAGGCCCAAACTTCCACTTCTACTAATTCAGGACCTGTAATATGTAGATATTGCAAGTTCCCTGGGCATAGCATTGAGAACTGCCGAAAACGTGAGTACAACAACAAACTTCGAAACCAGGCAGCTCGCCCTACTCCTAATGCAAATTCCCAATTCAGAAAAATCAACTACACTCAAGAGGACGAGCAACAGGACGAGGAGGGCCGCGACGAAGTCGACGCTGATGCCAATTTAAACGCATAATGGGCTCTCGGCGGTGTCTCGCGAGTCCAAAACCTCGTCCAACCTCAAACCAAAGACCAATGACACCTACTATTCCTACTAACTCCTTTGTGTCAAACACAGACGCAAAAACTGCTATATCTACCAAATCTACTAAATCGAAACCCTCTGAATCCAAAACCCCTTTGCAGACGAAAGAGACGTATGCAAAAACTGCTATATCTACCAAATCTACTAAATCGAAACCCTCTGAATCTAAAACCCCTTTGCAGACGAAAGAGACGTATGCAAAAGCTGCTATATCTACTAAATCTACTAAATCGAAACCCTCTGAATCCAAGACCCTTTTGCAAACGAAAGATACGCAAATTTACGAAATCACATTTGACCCCTCGAAGAAGTCGTTACCACATGTCGTAATCAACACAGCATCTTCAGACATGCCCCTGTCTCTCCTAGTTGACACAGGCTCTTCAATTAGTCTACTCAAAAATTCTGTAATTAAACGTCACATTACCCTAAATCAACGAGAAACACTTAAATTAAAAGGTTTCAACTCTACAGATGACTCCGTCCCGACATTGGGCTCTCTAGATTTGATAATGTATCCAAATGATAATTTAAAAAACTCAATTAGACACAAGTTCCACGTAGTAGGAAACATAGATTTTCCCTACGATGGCATTGTCGGTAACGATCTTCTGAGTAAACTGCATGGCAGTATCAACTTTACACAAGAAACATTAAAAATCGGCAAACATGATCTGAAATTATTCTTCACTGATCCTTATTTCATCATTCCAGCTCGCACTGAAAAAGTAATAGAATGCTCTGTTGCCAATCCAGACCTCCAAGAAGGTCTTATTTTAGATCAAAGTCCATCCGATGAAATCCTTATTGCCAATTGTCTCGTTCAAGTTAAAGAAAATAAAAAGGTTAACCTCACAGTTATCAATACCTCTGAATCATCACTAACTTTGAAAACAAACCTTAACCTAAAACTTACCCCAGTTAGTACTATTTCCCAACATAATGATCCTACCACGATTTCTATCAACCACATTAATCATACTAATTCCGTCGAAAGAACTCAACAAGTCTTAAGTATGTTACGAATAGATCATCTAAATAAGGAAGAAGCTGACGCTCTTCTACAACTCTGTTCCGACTACTCCGATATCTTCCACCTCCCAAACGAAAAACTTACCTTTACCAACGCCATTAAACATGACATAAAAACCACAACCGAAGTCCCTATCCATACTAAGTCATACAGATTCCCTGAAATACATAAAAAGGAAGTCGACAAACAAATAAACCAAATGCTTCAACAAGAAATTATAGAACCCTCTGTATCCCCTTGGTCCTCACCGATCTGGGTAGTACCCAAAAAGCTCGACGCATCGGGTGAACAAAAGTGGCGCATTGTAATCGACTACCGGAAGTTGAACGACATAACAATAGGCGACACATATCCTATTCCACAAATCACAGAAATCCTCGATCAACTCGGAAATAGCAAATACTTTTCAACCCTCGATTTAGCTTCCGGATTCCATCAAATTCCGGTAAATAATCCAGAAAAAACTGCCTTCAATGTACCTCAAGGGCACTTCCAATTCACCCGCATGCCGTTTGGGTTAAAAAACGCACCTTCTACATTCCAACGGCTGATGAATACAGCCCTATCTGGCCTACAAGGCATCCGCTGCTTCGTGTATCTCGACGATATCGTCACGTACTCATTTGATCTGTTTTCGCAAATCCAGAACTTAGCGGAAGTATTTCAAAGACTCCGTCAATTTAACCTCAAACTTCAACCAGACAAATGCGAATTCCTAAGGCGTGAAGTCGCCTACCTCGGTCACATAATCACAACCGAAGGAGTCAAACCAAACCCCGACAAAATCAAAGCAGTCGTCGATTTTCCAACTCCTAGTTCTCCTAAAGATATTAAATCATTCCTTGGACTCGTTTCCTACTACCGTCGATTTATCCCAGATTTCTCCAAAATAGCAAAACCCCTTACATCCCTACTCAAAAAGGATATACCATTTAACTGGGAAAATCAACAACAAGTAGCTTTCGATTATTTGAAACAAAAACTTACCACTGCTCCTCTTCTCTGCTACCCTGACTTTTCTCAGCCATTCATTCTCACATGCGACGCTTCTAATCACGCCATAGGTGCCGTTTTATCTCAGGGTCCCATCGGCAAAGATCGACCTGTTGCATATGCCTCACGTACCCTTAACAAAAGTGAGATCAACTATAGCACAACCGAAAAGGAACTTCTGGCGATTCTTTTCGGCTGCAAAACGTTCCGACCTTATCTATACGGGAGGAAATTCCAAATAATCACTGATCACAGACCACTTAAATGGCTTTTTAATCACAAAGACCCAAGCAGCAAAATGCAACGCTGGCGCCTCAAACTCGAGGAATTCGATTACGAAATTGTCTACCGCAAAGGAAAACTCAATTCCGCAGCTGACGCTCTCTCTCGCCATCCAGTTAATCCTGTAATCCCTACAAATCAATCAGATCAACCTGAAAATATCAATCCGCCTAACCCAGTACAAGACTCAAATCCAAGAACTTCACCTAGCGACGATCAGCTACCATTTAGTCCCCTCACACTAGAGGACCTAAACATACAACTTCCTACTGTCCCTGATCACGATGATGACAGTATGCCATCCATCGGCTTGCTGGATGACGACAACGAAATCATATTTCCTCACAGCCCTGAATCTACCATTCCAATACAACCCACTGAATCTACTATACCCAATCCAATTCCTTCTACATCCAATCCAATTCCCTCTATATCTTATGAACCTTTACCTTCTACGAGTAAAGAGAGATATGCAAATCAAAACCCTGAAATACAAGAAAACTTACCCATGCAACATCCTCCGCTGGATCCACTGCAAAGCCCTGAAATATCAGAATCGCCGAATCAACCATTTAACTTATCATCGCAATCTCCAACACAAAACACAGATCATGCCTCTCTCAACGACGATTATTCAAAATTTCATAAAGAAATTAATAGTAAAAACAAAAACTTCAATACCAAAATCCTTGAACACAATCAATCTCTTTTAAAAACCCACTGCAAGATCATTCTTATTCCTACATCCATGGATTTAGACGAATCCAATGTTTACATCCCTGAAATCCTAGAAAATCTCACTGATCCCAACGAATTCATCCAAAAGGACAGACAACTCTATTCATTCGACAAGGTCCCTGAAGGTAATAACAAATCTATTTATCTCATTTTCACAAAGGTCCATCACTTTGAAGATTGCACCTACCCCGAAATATTCTTAACATTAAAAACCATAAGAAACCATATCATTTCAACTGAAGACGAAATCAATGAAATTGCTATATCTGATTTTAAGAATCCTTTTGAAAAACACTTCTTTGCCAAAATATACAATATCTTTGTCTATCTTTTCCATGATACAAATATTACGGTAAACATATACCATAATAATATCACGTATCCAAATCTTAACGAAATCAAGAAAATTCTAAAAGAAAACCACGATCTTCCGATTGCAGGGCATCTTGGCTGTAATCGAATGCTTAACAGAATCCAAGAACGTTATTACTGGAAAGGAATGAAGGCCGATGTCGAAACATACATAAAAAATTGCACCTCCTGTCAGGAGAACAAAGCCCTTAGAAGAATTAATAAGGCACCAATGCAAATAACTACTACTTCTACCAGCCCATTCCAAAGAATCGCCCTGGACATCGTAGGTCCACTCCCCGAATCGGGTCCTGCCAAACTCAAATACATCCTTACTATACAAGATGATCTTACTAAGTTCTCCATAGCTTACCCTCTGCGCAGTGTCACGTCGGAAGAAACAACTGACTGTCTTGTTCATTTCATCTCTTTATTTGGAATTCCAAAATCTATCCTTACGGATCAAGGAACAAACTTCACCGCTGATCTCTTCA
The DNA here is from genome assembly GCA_950371115.1 of Anania fuscalis. Taxonomy (NCBI): domain Eukaryota; kingdom Metazoa; phylum Arthropoda; class Insecta; order Lepidoptera; family Crambidae; genus Anania; species Anania fuscalis. The sequence goes on from OX493349.1 coordinate 10,649,632, forward strand.
AGAAAACATGTGACTTTCTAAAAATTAAACAAATTTGGTCTACTCCGTACCACCCTCAAACTCAAGGAGCTCTGGAAAGAAGCCATTCAACTCTTAAAGAATATCTAAAATCTTACGTCAACGAGAACCAAGATGACTGGCCTCGCTACGTATATACCGCCATTTTGGCCTACAATTCCGCCATTCATAGTACTACAAACTTTAGTCCCTACGAACTTCTATTCGGTCACAAAACATTTATTCCAGACTCTATCCATAGCCAAGACCTTACCACATACCCTGACTACGTCCGGATGCTCCAACATAGGTTAAGGTTGTCCTGGGAACGGGCTGTCGAAAATATACACAAATCTAAAGAGAGATCCAAAGCATATTACGATAACAGAACTCGTCCAGTCCAATACAAAGTAGGCGACTTTGTCTATTTAAAAAATCACCTAAGGCTACGAAAAGCTCTATCGCCCATATGGAAAGGGCCATACAAAGTCATCGCCATTCACGGTAACAATACACTAACATTATTAATTAACAGACGCCATGTCAGACACCATTATGATGAGGTGAAACTAGCTGGCGTCTTTCCCAGTTCTCCTTAGTGGATAAATTAAATAAGACTATCACGTTAATATTAGGATATTAGGTAGGTTAGTTATAATAACAAGGCTTAAATTTATTCAGCACCACTTTATTGAATTCTTTTATTTTCAGTGCGTCGGCTTCCGCAACGCCAAGTTTCATTAAACCAATCCCCTCAAGTTCAGGCATATATTTCGATTATATTGGAAAAACTAGAATAATAAATGGCCAACTAAGTATATTAATACCCGTTGATATTTCTTACATAAGACCACACATACAGAACATTAACTTAGCACTAGACAAGGTCAAATACATATGTGAACAAATTAAATCACTAGACAATTCAGAGTGTCATAATGTGCTCCAACCTTTTGTTGTCCGCTTCAAGGACATCATAAGGGAATATTCATCAATAACTCACCTCATAGACAGTAGGGTCAAACGCAGCGCATGGATTGGCGGCATAGGTTCAGTAATGAAACAAATCTTCGGCACTTTAGACGAAGACGACGCTATTAAATACGAAACAGCTATCAACCATGTACAGAATAACCAAAAGAGATTAGCTTCCTTAACGAAAGAACATATTTTGGTCACTGAATCTGCCCTAGCGCGATTTAATGAAACCCTCTATAAAGTTAAAATTAATGAAGACAATCTCGACTCCGCTATCAACAAGCTCTCATTTAAGCTCAAAAACATATCTGAAACCACAAATAGATTAGTAATAACTTCAGAAATAAATACAGTTTTTACTAACTTAGAGTCATCCCTTCTGACTTTATCTTTCCAAATTGAAGACATAACTAGCTCAATTTTATTTAGTAGTGTTAATGTCATACATCCATCTGTAATAACCCCACAACAGCTTTACAGAGAGCTTGCCGATAACTACAGACACTTACCAATTGACTCAGAACTTGCTGTAAACTTAGATATAAGTTTAATCCATGTTATTATGAGTATAAGTAAATTAGTTAGTTATTATATTAGCGATAAGATTATGTATGTGTTACAAATACCTTTAGTAAGTCCACGCCAATTTTACCTGTATAATATTATTCCACTGCCTATTCCTCATAATGCAACAAGACCAGACTCATTTAGCGTAATAGTCCCCGATTACAAATATATTGCGATTACAAAAGACAAATTACATTATAGCAACCTGGACTCTCTAGAAAAGTGCAAAAATACCCACGATCAAAATTATATCTGTGAAATAGTGAATGTGCTCCCTACAAATGAAAACCCCAACTGTGAAAGTGAACTCTTGTCAAAAGTGATAACAAATCTCCCAAATAAGTGTAGAACGGAATTCATTCGCGGTAATCTAGATATTTGGAAACCACTGCGCAATAACAGGTGGATATTTGTTCAATCCTCTTCAAACAAACTATCCATAGATTGTTCAAATTCTGAATTGTTAGAAATAAATATTTTAGGTACAGGAATCATAGAAATTCCAATATTTTGTAAAGCTTATTGCAAGGAAACCCTACTTTTGCCTAAACACAATGTTTTAAATATCAGTTTTCCTTCAACAAATTTAGATTTTAATCTAATTAATGATTCATGTTGTAGTTTCTCTAAATTTAATAATTTAATGAATGATGTTCCCAGTATTAGCTTAAAGGATTTAGAGTTGGATAAAATTGATTTTGCAAAAACCACTAACAGTAAAATGGTTTCAGAATTGGACAAAATAATCCAAGAACCACATATTATAAGATACGGGGCACATTATTCTTCACTTACATTATTTGTAATACTTACTGTTTTAATTGTAATTTTGTGTATATCATATAAGAAATTAGTAAATAAAACTGGCAGCATTCACGACGCAGAACAAATCGAACTCCCAACGATTAACCCTAAAATTAAAGAGAATAAAGTAAATAACAAACAGACAGACACAGAACAAACAGTCCCAATATTGGAAGAAACCCCGTTTCCAAAAACGCGTAGAAACTTATAGTTACTTTACCTTTCTTCATCCATAAACTTAGAAGATTAAACCCCTAAGTTTAGTCTTAATGGGGGGAGGTGTTACACCCTGTATGTGTTGGCATTATTGCTGAACAGCCATGTCTGGCGCAGCATCAGCATTTTTAGTCAGTATCGGCTCGCCCGCTTCACGGGCTCACCAGTCTGTTCCTAACACTCGCGCGTGACGGCTGCCTCTTCTCAAAAGTTAATTAATTGTTTTAATCATTATCCTAGCGTAAGCAAAATTCCTTTTTTTAAAAACCTAATCAAGGGCCCCGGCCTAACAGAGCGACATGTGTGGTAAGGGGAACCACCAGACACTGGAGTTCTTTGAAATAATCTTATCATAGCCAGACCCAAGTCAATTTAGAAGTATATTTTTTTAATTACATCGTACCGAGTACATTTTAAGCAAATTTCTTATTGTGCCACTACCACAGGATATATAAAATGTTAATCTGGTCCTTCGATAAATATTTTTAACTGTGTTGTGTTATTGTAATTTAAAATTTTAATATAACCTGAATCTAAACAGATGAATCACAATCGCAAACTCCCACGAATTGAAACAGGTAGAATGCAAATAAAAATACATACTTTGACATATTTCAGTAAAAAAAACACGCTTATAATTCAGTATGTCTAGCAGGAGGCGCTGGCGGCGGCTTTGGTTCGAGGTAATGCATCTCGCAGATCTCGTCCCAGAAGCGCACGCGCTCCGCTAGTAGCGCGCCGCGGAGCTGCAACGTGCTAGCGAGCGACATGTGCGGGGCGCCGCCTGCGCCGGTCGGCGGCCATGCTATTTGTTTATTTCTAAGCTTACATCTATTTTTACAGGGGGCCTAATACGATAGAGCAGCAACAATTAAACGTATAAATTACAACACAATCCACATTGATAACACAGAATATAGTGTTAATATAATTTTATTGTCATTAAAATAGAAAAAAAGTATTGATTTAAGCTTGTCAGTAAGCGTTTGAGTTGTCGGGTTATTAAGTATTTTTTTTATTAATTTTTGATACGTAAGCGACAGTTTTAATAAATAAAACAGAGACACAAATTTTCTTTCTGAAAGTAAATGCCCTGTATTTATTTAGAAATAGAAAGCAAAATGTTTTACATTTGCCTATAATCATTGGGGATTCCCATGGATACCTAACCCAGCCACCAAAATACCATAATTTTGTAAATTTTTGTTTTTAGCAATTCCATGCAAGGTTTAATTGAAGATAAATAACACTTAAAAAAAATCATCGACCTCAGGTGGGACTCGAACCCACGTCCCATCGCAAGCCGGGCGAGTGCTTTACCAACTAAGCTACCGAGGACGTCACGTGACAAGGTGAAATTCCTCTAGTGTTTTTGCTCGATGTCAAAGCCAGCGTATTCTGATCAATGTTGTAGCTATATGTATAGCTGAGTAGTATACTACCGTCAACACCCATATTTCTATATTTCTATACACGTCATATTTCTATACGCTGGCGTCATCCTGCAACCTTTAACAGGTCGTCTGCCCACCTTGTGGTTGGTTTTTTGATTTATGTTCACCAATACAAATCACTATTTCTATGAGATCGTTTTATTTATTAGGATTCAACTTTGGGCTCGTCGAAAAGTTCTGTTGTTCCATTTAGGCACCAAAATTAGATCCTTACAGTTTTTGCGTTGTTTCATTAACACCTTGTATAAACACACGAAAATGTTGCAGTATTTCACCAACAAAATAAACATACTTAGTAGGTATACAATGAGTCCCGTCATGACAGCCGAAACGTGGACACTCACGATAGGGCTGGTCCACAGATTTAAAGTCGCTCAGCGAGCTATGAAAAGGGCTATGCTCGGAGTTTCTCTGAGGGATCGGATCCGAAATGAGGTAATCCGACAGAAAACTAAAGTCATCGACATAGCCCATCGAATAAGCAAGCTGAAGTGGCAGTGGGCCAGCCATATTTGTCGCAGAACCGATAACCGCTGGGGTAAACGAGTTCTTGAGTGGAGACCGCGTGTCGGCAAGCGTAGTGTGGGACGCCCTCAGACTAGATGGAGTGACGATCTTCGCAAGGTTGCTGGCAGGAGCTGAATGAGAGTAGCCGTGGATCGTACAGAGTGGCGTGCAATTGGAGAGGCCTATGTCCAGCAGTGGACTAGTGTGGGCTGATGATGATGATACAGTGAGTGCGACCACAGCTCTACCTTGACCATTCTTGTACCTATGCACTTCTGGATTTCCATCTGAATTATTCCCTTGTTTACCCAACCGTTTTTTGGCATAGTCTGGTTTTACTTTTTGTAGGTACTTTTTATTTTTATTTTCTATTTTTAAACAGTTCTTTTTATTTTTGAGTTCTTTTATTTGATACACAAAACGGCATCATTAAACCTTTTTTTAGTTCATGAAGTTATGCCCTCTAGCTAGAGGGTGCCATATCTAATTTAATGTGATGTCACATAGCCTATAGCCAGCGGACAATTAAGACGCTTCTAACAATACCTCTTTGTCATTATTGTAATAAGTAGTGTAGAAGTTACGAGAAAACAAATGAACATTCATACATACCGATCAATATCATAACCCTCCTTTTTTCTGCCGTAGTCGGGTAAAAACACTAAGTACATTCTAAATAGAGGCACAAAAAAAACACTTAAAGATACTCAACGATAACCTATTTCTTAGCGTCAAGCATTTTCTAGACACAATTTATCGAAGACCAACAGTGTTGAGAAAATATTTTCTATCTAACGAGATGAAAGATATTTTTAATTTTGCTTTAAGCTAATTTAAGATTTATCTGAGTAAGAAAATATGTGTGCAGTGAACGCTAGTTTTGTCCAATATTTATTGATTTAATCTTCAATAATCTCGAAGTAAGGAAGTATTATAATACTTGTGTTACGAGGTATCGTGAATTTTGCCAGCACACCCAGAACCGAGTCAATTTAAAAATGTTCGATTTCTTAATCGACACGAAACTGGAAATCGATCGCGGGACATGGCGGGACCCAATGCGTTTAAGGTTACCACTATAGGTACCTACTATCGGGTTGTCGTATTTACTATTACATTTATCAATTTTAAATGTATTTTTTTATAATATTACGATCATGTAACTTAGGTACAATGAGATCAGTATTTTTTTTCTCTTTATTGACAACAAACATGTCGTGGTGTCGTGTGGTGCCGGCAAGTTAAAAGAATAGAACCACCCCTTCTCTTCTTATGGGTGTCTTAAGAGGCGACTACAGGAGAGCTGCCACAAGGAGACGGGCAGCAGCGTTTCCTCTCCACCATTGGCCAAACTGCGATCGCCAACCCGCCTCCCAAGCGTGGCGATTATGGCAAAATCCTCCTTTTGGAGAGGCCTGTGTCCAGCAGTGGACTGATATAGGCTGGTGATGATGATGACAACAAACAACATTGTTACTATACATTAGTATACATTAGTAACTATAATTATACAGGGTGTAAAAAAAGGCTTAACGAAAACTTAAACCACGAATTCTATGCATAAAACCAAGTAGAATGCAAAAAAAATAATTGCTGGGAAATGACTTTAATTTTTGGGTATCAAAAAACACAACTTATTTCTAACCCGCAATGTATAGCGCGCACGCCACAGACTATGCCTGTGTGTGTAAGCGGTCGGCGGGCGAGCGGGTGGCGCGAGAGCACTGCGCACGTTTCATTGCCGGCTGTGCCCTTTAAAGGCCTTTTATGAAAGAAGGACTGAAAATTTTTATCATGTTTCTTTGTAACAAAGTTTAGTATTATTAAACAGAAGTCAATTTTGTAAAAATCTTTGAAAAAAATGTTTAACTTTGACTGTCAATAACTCTGTAACCCGTCATTTCCCAGGTATAGTGTAAAAGAAAAAAATGATCGTAATAATACGTAGAATATGTGGTATTCGGCTTGGTGAAGCCTTTTTTTACACCCGATATAGTTTCTAACAATGCAACCAGCACCATGGTCCACAGATGTTTAGCAATTTAGTCGTTGATTTAATATTTATTAGTCAGTAAGCTACAAGGAAAGGTCATAAAGGCATGTTCAAAATAGACAATGCAACATCAATAATAATACCTCGAAAGTCATTATGCTGCTCATATTACGAACAGCAGTAATAATCTGCTTTTCAAACCAAAACTCAATGATTTACACTGTTCAATGAAGGCTTGTGATTGAGAGATGAACAATTCAACTTGTTTTGACTTATTGATATTCGTGTTCTGGGGGTCTAGTGCGAAGTGACAAATCCGATATATCGGCCGATTGTTCGGGCATTTCCTAATATGAAATCCAATCGGTCGGTCGGTTGGATCGGGCATTTCAGTCGATTCGACCGATCATCATTTGACATTAGTGGCATCGTAAACCCTACTCCGAAGTGTATCGGTCCGACCGAACATTTGAGTTTGACAAGAGTTTTATCGGAGATCTAATGTCAAATTTTACGACATCTAAATAGCTATCGTCTGACCATCGTAAATGGACATATTTTTTAACATGCTTAGAAATCTTGTATTTTATACATACCCAATCATTGTTTACAATAAGTTTCACACCTCCAAGTTAAAACTTCATAACCAACGCATAGCACAAGTACAATTTTACGACACAAATTATTGTAAAAGCTAAAACCTATCAAGTATAATATTTTGGTATGCCGGCTTGACAAAACAATTCATTTCTTCTTATTTTGATTTGATGATAAAACTATTAGAAATGCACTATTATCATTAAGCCACGAATCCCTAAAAATGCAATAGGTAGGCAACACAACCATATTTTGTCTAATCTTAGAGACCATTATATTTGGTTGGATTCGCGCTGACAGTGTGACAGACAGCTGACCGACCAGAATAACAAACACAAACTTTTTTAATGGTTTTAAACTGTAACACGTCGTTATAATATTATTTTTATTTTTCTTATTTTAAAAAGCATTATTTAATAAGTATAACTCATTTTCTACAAAAAACTTATTATTATGCCACATAACGCCATCTATTGAATTATTTTCAAACTACTTTGCGATCGAGTTTCTCAGGACAATTTTTAAAATCAATAAGCAAGCAATGACATTTCATGTGTTCAGCATTTATTTTTCTAAATGTCATAAACAATTGGAAAGGTGCAATTTTCTTAGCTTAAATATATACAATTGATTGAAATAAACATTTTTCTGTAAATAGAAACCATGTCTACGCATTAGTTTACTAATATTTGGAATCGCCAAGAGACTTTTACAAAACCGGTAAAATTTTAATACGTAGTCGTAACACTAGCTCTCAGTATCATTCATTCCGATACTCTTCTACAATTGTCTGTGGCCACGATGGAACTCCGCGATTTCGATATTGTTTCGCGCTAAGGTTCCAATCGAAACTTCGGTCGGGGATCGGTCGGATGCGAACATTCGGATGGTACATTTCGCGCTAGACCCCCAGGTTCAGTTATTATGCATAACTGTCTAGAATTTAATGCACTGATGAATATAAAGCAATTATCAGCTTCTTAATGGATATAGTCCAAAAATGTAGCAAGCTTAAGTGGTAGTGGGCTGGCCACATTTGTAGCAGAACCGATGAAAGGTGAAGTTTTTGTTCTATTATAATTATCCTATATTATTATTGTGCCGTGTGGGGACGGCCGTAAATAATACACTTCCCCACCGCCGTGCAGGAGGCGTGTCGTAAGAGGCGACTAAATCCTGTAGCACGAGACGGGGAGCAGCGTCTGCGTGCGAAACAATATAAAAAAACTGCGCTCGCCAACCCGCCTGCCAAGCGTGGCGAGTCTGGCAACCACCCCCCAATGACAGACACGACAAAGACCAGGCCCCCAGTCTCCGGTGGTCCCGCTGTTCCTGGCTACGGTAGCGGTCAGGGTGACGGTGGGTCAGGGGGTGCTAAGAATCCCCGGAGGAGGAACTTCGACTACCAGCCCCAAAGAAGACTGGCCCTGGTAACACACAACGTCCGCACGCTAAGGACTGATGAGAAGATCGTTGAGCTGGAAGAGGAATTGAGTAGGATGCATTGGAGTATCGTGGGAATATCAGAAGTCCGAAGAGAGGGCGAGGACACGATAACCCTGAAATCTGGCAACCTACTCTATTACCGGGAGGGCGAACAACTGTCCCAAGGTGGTGTCGGGTTTCTCGTCCACAAGTCCCTCATTAACAACATCGTCACCATCGGAAGTGTATCGAGTAGGGTGGCATACCTGATACTCAGAGTGTCAAATAGATACTCGCTGAAGGTTATACAGGTATATGCACCGACCTCTACACACCCCGATGAGGAAGTGGAGGCTATGTATGAGGACGTTAGTAGAGCCATACATACTACTAAAACCCACTTCAATGTTGTTATGGGAGACTTTAACGCGAAACTGGGCATGAGAGGCGATAATGAGCTGAGAGTGGGGCGATTTGGATATGGGCAACGGAACCCTAGGGGACAAAGGCTGGCCGAATTTCTGGAGAAGGAGGACCTCTTCGCGATGAATTCCTTTTTCCAGAAGCCGCCTCAGAGGAAGTGGACCTGGATGAGCCCCGATGGGTCCACGAAAAATGAGATTGACTTCATCATGACCACAGAGCGACGAGTGTTCAATGATGTCTCCGTGATCAACGGGGTGAAAACCGGTAGCGATCACCGAATGGTTAGAGGCACATTAAACATCAACGTCAAGCTAGAAAGGTCCCGTTTGATGAAGTCTACGCTCCGACCCTCTAATGCCCATATTTACTGCCCCGAAAGCTTTCAGCTTGAGCTGTCAAATCGCTTTGAATGCCTAGAAAACTGCGAGTCAGTGGACGAGATTAACAACAGGTTTGTAGAAACTGTCCAGGCGGTCGGGTCGAAATTTTTCAAGCCCCGTCGAAGAGACAGACCGCAAAAACTTACCGACCACACCCTCAAACTCATGGCAGAACGACGTTTACTGGCACTGCAGTCCTCTGTTGACGCTAAGTTATATCGGCAGCACAATAGACGGATATGGAAGTCCTTGCGACATGATATCAGCAACTTTAATACGAATAGTATTAAAGAGGCGATAGAGCGGAACCAAGGCTCCAAAGTGTTTGCAAGAGACATGTCTATTGGGCAGAGCCAGCTGACGAAGCTGAAGACGGAGGATGGTAGTATAATGTCGACAAAAGCCGAAGTTTTGAGGGAGATCGAAAAGTTCTATGGGCAGTTATACACCTCGGTCACTAAACCTGTTAGTAGTTCAGCCGCAGATCCAAGAGCTAAGCTTACCCGACACTATACCGAAGATATCCCGGACATCAGCCTATATGAGATTAGGATGGCTCTCAAACAGCTCAGGAACAACAAGGCGCCGGGTGATGACGGGATTACCTCAGAGATTCTGAAAGCGGGTGGAACACCGGTACTGAAGGTCCTTCAGAAACTCTTTAACTCCGTCTTGCTCGAGGGAATAACGCCGGAGGCATGGAATAGAGGTGTGGTGGTGCTCTTCTTCAAGAAAGGAGATAACACCTTGCTGAAGAACTACAGACCCATCTCGCTTCTGAGCCATGTCTACAAGTTGTTTTCGAGGGTCATCACGAATCGTCTCGCACGTAGGTTCGATGACTTCCAGCCTCCCGAACAAGCAGGTTTCCGAAAAGGCTTTAGTACCATAGACCACATCCATACGCTGCGACAAGTTATACAGAAGACCGAAGAGTATAACTTACCACTATGCTTGGCGTTTGTGGACTATGAGAAGGCCTTCGATTCAATCGAGACTTGGGCAGTGCTACAGTCTCTACAGCGGTGCCATATTGACTATCGGTACATCGAGGTGCTGAAATGTTTATATAAAAACGCCACCATGACGGTCCGAGTACAGGAGCAGAGCACAAAAGCTATTTCTCTGCAGCGAGGCGTAAGGCAGGGAGACGTTATTTCTCCGAAACTGTTTACCGCCGCATTGGAAGATGCTTTTAAACTCCTGGAATGGGAAGGATTCGGCATCAACATTAATGGCGAATACATTACTCACCTTCGGTTTGCCGACGATATTGTGGTCATGGCAGAGTCGCTGGAAGACCTCGGTACAATGCTCGATGGCCTTAATAGAGTTTCCCAACAGGTAGGTCTTCAGATGAACATGGACAAAACAAAGATTATGTCGAATGCCCATGTTGCGCCTTACCCAGTACCGGTTGGGAGCTCTATTCTTGAAATTGTTGACAAATATGTTTACCTGGGACAAGTGATCCAGTTGGGTAGGTCCAATTTTGAGAAAGAGGTCAATCGACGAATCCAACTCGGATGGGCAGCGTTCGGGAAACTACGCAACATCTTCTCGTCCAAAATACCTCAGTGCCTAAAGACGAAAGTATACAACCAGTGTGTGTTACCAGTGATGACATACGGAACTGAAACGTGGCCTCTTACTATGGGCCTTATTAAGAAGCTTAAAGTTGCACAGCGCGCTATGGAAAGGGCTATGCTCGGTGTTTCTTTGCGAGATCAAATCAGAAATGAGGAGATCCGTGAACGAACCAAAGTCGCTGACATAGCTCGACGGATTAGCCGGCTGAAGTGGCAGTGGGCGGGGCACATAGCACGTAGAACTGACGGCCGATGGGGCAGAAAGTTTCTGGAATGGAGGCCGCGTATAGGCAAGCGCAGCGTAGGACGCCCACCCACAAGGTGGGCAGACGACCTGGTAAAGGTTGCAGGACGACGCTGGATGCAGGCCGCTTCCAATCGGCCGATCTGGAAGTCACTGGGGGAGGCCTATGTTCAGCAGTGGACGTCCTGTGGCTGAGATGATGATGATTATTGTTTTGTCTCTATGTATTATAAGTTTAAACGCACTTTTTATCTCGGCAACTTGTTTACTGTAAAAAACTACTGGTGGAAACTTGTAATGCTCTAGTACTAAACATTATTCATATGCTAAATGTAATATTGATAGCTGTTTGTTTCCTTAATAAAGAAAATAAAAAAATAAAATAAAAGGATTCTCGAGTGGAGACCACGCCATGGCAAACGTAGTATACTACGCCCCCCAGCTTGATGGACTGACGATCTTAGGAACAGGGCTGGCAGAGGCTGGGAGAAAAAAGCGGAAGATCGTGCTTTTTGGCGCTCTTAGGGGAAGGATTACGTTTAGCAGTGGACTGCAATAGGCTTGAGATGATGAGATTATTTAAAAAATAAACTCCGAATTATTTACGAACCCTTTTTAACGGTATTTGTATGATCGCTATTACTGTGTAATATTTCAAAAAGGAAATCTGTTTTCTAACAGTCAGGCAGACATTGAATATTATTGATAATACGAGTGAGGTGTATTTACAGATTATCTACAAAATATCTCATGAAATAACTCCGAAAAGCTAACAGAATCAGTTTCTTTTAATACCGAGTTAGGCACACTCGATCACGAATCGAGTTAAATCACAATTAACTCTGTTGTTATTCGATAATCTCTGACTTATAAAAGGGCAGCAAGCGAAACGTGCTGCTGTCATCGCCCCAACAGTACAGACAATTTTTTTATTTTTTTTATTTGAGATGGGCTTACTCTTGACCCCAATCTTGCTCTAGAGCATAGATGGGATCTACGATGGAGCGAGCTTGCCCAGAATTGTCTTCAAAACATGAGTGGCTTTACTACAAAAAAGATAGACTTGGTTTAAGCTATGTCTAAAGAATAGCCAATTAACATCAGACATTCGAGACAATATTAACAAACATTGGCTAATTTTTAGACAGTGTTTAAACCTAGTCCATCTTTTTTGTAGTAAGGACATATAAGTCTTTAACCAGCGGTAGCCGAATATGCCTGCCATCTTATTTTAAATTGTACGTCCTTGAGGTAAGATCGAAAATAAATAAAAAATTCACTTGTTTTGTTTTAAGTGTGATCTGATTTGTACACCAGACCATTTTGGACTATGCTGCACATAATTTATATTTCTAAGTGATTGTAAAGTTTTTGTAAAATGTTATCCATTTTGCTTCATCATCATCACATCACCAGCCTATAACAGTCCACTGCTGGACACAGGCCTCTCCTAAAGGAGGATTTTGCCATAATCGCCACGCTTGGCAGGCGGGTTGGCGATCGCAGTTTGGCCAATGGAGGAGAGGAGACGCTGCTGCCCGTCTTCTAATGGTGGTTCTCCTGTAGTCGCCTCTTACGACACCCATAGGAAGGGAAGGGATGGTGCAATTCTTTTAAAGTGCCGGCACCACACTTTAAAAGAACTTTGCTCACTTTGCTTCACAGGCAATCAATTAGTATAAAATATTTACATGGATTCTAAAATGCACAGATGTCATTTCAGAACCTTTCTGCTCCATCAGCTGTCAGTTTAAAGTGCTATGTGCCCCGCCCACTGCCACTTTAGGTTGCTAATCCGTCGGGCTATGTCAGCGACTTTTGTTCGTTCACAGATCTCATCATTTACCTTACCCATTCCATAGCGCGTTGTGCAACCTTGAGCTTCCTTAAAAGGCCCACAGTAAGAGGTTTCTGTTCCGTATGTCATCACTGGTAACACATGTAACACATACTGGTTGTAGACTTTCGTCTTTAGGCACTGAGGTATTTTAGACGAGAAGATGTTGTGTAGTTTCCCTAACGCTGCCCAGCCGAGTTGGATTCTATATAATTATGATAAGTAGGTTAATTGGCTATTTCGTTAAAGGATAAAATCCAAAATGAGATCATCAGGCAGAGGACTAAATTAACGGACATAGTCAAAAAATATAGCAAGCTTAAGTGGCAGTGGGCTGGCCACATCTGTCGCAGAACCGATGAAAGATGGAGAAAACGGGTTCTCGAGTGGAGACCACGCCTAGGCAAATGTAGTGTAAAACGCTCCCCAGCTTGATGGACCGACGATCTTAGGAAGATGGCTGGCATTGGTAGGATGAAATAAGCGGGAGACCGTGCTCTTTAGCGCTCTTTGGGGGAGGCCTACGTCCAGCAGTGGACTGCTATAGGCTGAGATGAATGAATGAAGGTTAATTGTGGTGTAACTTTGTTGGTGATCTAAATAAAAAAATAATATTCCAATTAGCAAACAAAGATGAACTGGCTGTACTATTTTCACAATAATAAGGTTTTCAACAAATAAAGATCACAACAAAGTGGCTATTATGGACAAAAGCCGTAGTTTGACCCAAGTCGATGCAATGTCACCTGTCTGATAGACTGAGCAAACATTTTGTAAGTTATTTTACTCAATAAAGTTTTTAACCTTATACTGCTTCCATCAATTTAAGAAAAACAATGTCCATTTGATTGTGAGTATTATAATGTAAGAGTAAATTTTAAATTAATCCACGCCACGTGGGCCACCGTTACCCAGTGGACTGACGACTAAGTCAAGGCTTAGGGCAGCCACAGAGGCCCATGTCCAGCAGACTTCAAGACTTGAACTTAAAACTGTATCGAAATACCTTTGTTTAAATGCTTTATAGAAAAAACAAAATAGGGTTGAAGTTATAATGTTTGAGTAACTCATACATAGCACAAGGATGTGAATTCCTTACTTTGGGACAATTTAAAGTGTGTTAAGTAATATTTAATTATGAAAAGTATTCGAGCTCATTTGTATTTTTTACTAGTTGTGCACAAGTGCACAACTTCGTTTGTGTGGACTACGGTATAATGCATAACGCAAAACCTCCAAATATAAACATATAGAAAAATATCCCACGGAAACATTAAATGTGTGCAAAATTTCATCAAAATCCACCGTCATGCGTGATTTAATCACAAACATACACACGAACTTTCGCATTTATTAGTGGTTTGACGACCCCCGTAGCCGAGAGGCGAGCAGTGAGCACGCCGGACTTTAAATGGCGCCGCCATCTCTGAGGTTCCGGGTTCGATCCCCCGTCGGGTCAAAGTAGAAACGAACTTTTCTATATTGGCTCGGGTCTGGGTGTTGTGGTATCGTCGTAGTTTCTGATTCTATATCACAAGTGCTTTAGCTACTTACCTTAGGATCAGAGCAATGTATGTGATGATGTCCAATATTTATTTATTTATAAATACTAACTCCACAACGTCTAGCTAAAATGTTTTATGATATTATACTAAAGCAATGGCCGTGAAAATCGACCTAGAATCGTAGCCGCGTGTTACCTTGTAGCTTGGAAAAAATACATGCGATGTTTCCATAAATACAACCAACCGGTATGAAGGACCGATTCTTATTAGATACTTTTTTTGCTTCAACTATTACCTACTTTGGCTCTACACATCAGTTATCAGACCTTCTATAACTTATGGATCAGTTGTATGGTGGCCCAGAACACAACTGACCACAGTGAAAACAAAACTCCAGAGTCTACAGCGACTAGCGAGCGTAGCAACTACTGGATGCATGAGAACCACCCCATCAGCCGCGCTCGAGTTCCTCCTAAACTTGAGACCGCTAGATCTCATCATACAGGAGGAAGCACAGTCAGCCGCCCTGAGACTAAGAGCAAACGGACTATGGAAACAAAACATAGAAACAACACACTCAAAAGTTCTGCAGGAGGTCCTAAAGGAATTACCACTCCTCGAGGCGCCCATGGACAGAACTCCGTGTCAACACATCTTCGATCGAAGATACAATATCCAACTCACAGAAGAACCAAAAGACAACTCTGGCGTCGATGAAGTTAGGATATATACAGACGGCTCAAAAACGGCACATGGTACCAGAGCCGGCGTCTTCTCGAATGATTTAAACATAAACATATCGACCACACTAGACAAGTTAAACTCCATCTTCCAGGCAGAATGCATTGGTATAACCAAAGCGGCACAGGCGGTTGCAGCCAGAGACGTCCGAGATCTTGGTATAAAAATTGTCTCGGATAGTGCATCCGTACTCCAAGCCCTACAAAACAATGTCGTAACCTCCGCACTCATACTAGAGTGTCACAATGCACTCCAATCCATTGCAAACACGAACAGAGTAGTTCTGCAATGGATCAAAGGACACAGCAACTCACTGGGAAATGACACCGCAGACGAATTGGCCAAAAGAGGATCGAAGGTAGTAGTCCATGGACCGGAACCACTACTGCCTATACCTCAGGCCCAAATTAAAACGTGGCTGCGTGAAAGAACCACAGGAACCCACCATACCGAATGGATGAACAGTGTAGGATGCAGGCAAACAAAAGATGCAATTCCGGCAGCATCAAAAAAGCTTGCCCGCAGCCTCATCAGACTAAAACGGAACGAACTTCGGAAGGTTGTAGGTACTATAACCGGTCATTGTTCACTAAACAGGCACCTATTCCACATAGGAGTAACAGACAGCCCCACATGCAGAGGATGCATGGAGGCAGAGGAAACGCCGCGGCACGTGCTCATGGAGTGCGAGAGCGTGGCAGAACAACGGGCACGGATTCTCCAATCACCAGGATCACTCCCGGAGGCATTCAGGAGCCTGAAGGGTCTGCTGGCCTTCTGGGATGACTTGGGCTGGTTGGAGTAGGGGAAGGACACAACACGCACAATGGCCCAATCGAGAGGCTAAGTGCGGACACCTCCCAGCTAAACTAACTAACTAACTACCTACTTTTATGAACTTACCCTTATTAAAAAATAATAAGTCAAAATTTCCAAAACTTGCACAATTCTCGGCAGCTATGTTGAGCACTGCGGCAAAGAGTGGGGATCGCTTTGCGCATCTTACGAGACGATCATCGTATCAGAGACGCGTATGCGTGAAGCTAAAAACCAATCACCGGCGGTTCAGCCTCGTCACACGACTAGCCAATCACGTAATCGTAATGATCTTCTGCGCATCTCTCTCCCAGCGCTCAACATCGACCGCTAATTTTATAGTATCTTAGCTGCGCATCCCATCATGATTTGATTTTAGACTAGAAAGGTGGGCCATTTGTGACAATTTATATCCCAAAATTCAGGACGGTTCCATTGGAAGAGAGAATAAAAATCATTTTTTTAATCAGTTTTAAATCATGCATGACCACATAGTCCGGCTCCATTTTTTTAGGTTCTTCAAAGATGGTTACGTAAATATTTTATTGTATTATCTTATTTTAAAAATTAAGGTCTTACGACCCTAAGTATAAAAGGTTCAAATAACTAGGAACTTGGAATGTACAAGTAAAACTAGTGGCACCGATGTTGAGCTTTGGGCGAAAGATGCGCAGAAGATCATTACGATTACGTGATTGGCTAATAGTGTTATTAGCTCCGCGCACTAGCGTCTGTGATATGATGATCGTATCGTAAGATGCGCAACGCGATCCCCACTCTGTGCCCCAGCGCTTAACATCGGTGCCGGATACTGCACGCACGTACACGTCTAACATTTATTTAGCCTTTTTTCTATTACATACAAGGTTGAAACTGGGCGTATTTTTATTCAATATATAAGAATCGGCCCCACTCCGCCACACCTAGTGCAAATGATATATGAAGACAAATCTGTGTATTAGCGCGCCACTCGTAAACATTCCCCATAAACATGTTAGGTGTTTTCACAGCTTGGTTAATCTACTTAGATAAAGGTACCTACCTACTTGAATATTAAACACTAGCAGCCCGTCCCGGCTTCGCACGGGGTAGACAATTATCGCTAATAGTTTCGGCAGCGCATTCGACGAAAGACATTTTAAGACTCATTTTTCTACACCTTCGGTTACATTATTCAAATTTTACCAAGGATCCCTAATTTTTTTCAAAATGAAATGTAGCCTATGTCAAATTGGAGGAATGTAGCATTCTATTGGTGAAAGAATTTTTTAAATCAGCCCAGTACTTTTTGAGCCTATTCATTACAAACATACAAAAATAGGTACAAATCTTTCCTCTTTATAATATTATTAGTATAGATTTACGTCCTTACTACAAAAAGATAGACTAGTGTTGAACACGTGTTGAACACCTGTTTACAGATAAGTCGCCCAATTTGAAATGTTTGTTAATAATATGTCTCGAATGTCAGGTGTGTCAACATTTCAAATTGGTGATTAATTTTAGACAAGTGTTTAACGCTAGTCTATCTTTTTTGTAATAATGCCATTACTGTCTTATTCAGAGTGCATTTGAAATTCCGGGACTAAGGTTAAACCACTGTTTTAACGTACAAAAATCTGTGGTTTAACACTTAGGGACTCGCGCCTTAATTTGTAACACAAACACTCGCTACTGGGTACAGCGGACCCACTACTATATCACTTGTTTATTATAAAACTGCTCAATTAAAGTGGTTGGTATATTTTTTAAATCGTTATAAAGGTTCAAAACAAAAACATATATTTGATAAAAAAACGAATATTTATTGTTTTAACTCAATCATTAATCCGTACAAAAATAGAAGGAATTTTGGCTCATTTTTATGACTAAAGTTAGACTAATAGTTATAAATTCTGTAACTATCTATTTTAAACAAAATCTTCTAAACTTTATTATACTACTAGAATGTATCTACTTAGACAAAATAACAATGAGAGATCAATCATCATAGGAACAAGCAAAATTAAATTATAAATCCACAAATTTTAGTTTATTATCTTCGTTGGTATAAAATCACTTTTCAACATAGTTTTACATATTTCTATATCAAACTATGCTATAACTAGCTATAATAGCTATAATAGTTAGTTACAATTACTAGCTTATTTATGTATTATCTTTATAACTATCTTATTTATAAATGAACGATTAACTGCGACTATGTTAAAAAATAAAGATCGAAAACTATAAATAGACTACGTTAAAAAATAATTAACAAGAAAATAATTTAGATATAAATCCAGGAATGCATAGATAAAAAATGGTCAAGGTGTTCCTGACATCCACATAATCATAGTAGGTACCTATATATTATATACCTATAAATTATAGGTGTGACTACAGCTTTACTTATTTTATTTTATTTTATTTTTGTTTGGAATAACAAACAATTGCGCAATAATGCTTAATACTACTACATTAATATTAGAAAAACTTATATAATTACGCAACCAGCACCATTATTCTCAAAATAATATTAGAACAATAAGTAGTTATTAAGTACAAGCAAACTTAGCAAACAAACATTGTCTTTACATATTTAAATTAATGAGAAACGAAAAATCAGTTAACCAATATTCACTAAGGTATGAAAGATACACTTTTTAAATTGCGTTGGTTACTTAGACTATTTTACAATTCCGTTTAAAAAAAAATTGATAAAATATATACCTCTGGCCTATGTCACCTGGGCCACTATTACAAATCTATTGGCATCTAATTCATTAAAATCCATCCAGTAGTTTAGGTGCTATGGTGGAACATACAAACATTACATAGACTGCTATAATTATAACACTTCCTTCTGGCTTTACCGTAGTCGGGTAAAAAGCAATGTCAAGATTTAATTGAAGATAAATAACACTTGAAAAAAATCATCGACCTCAGGTGGGACTCACACCCACGTTCCATCGCATGCCGGGCGAGTGCTTTACCAACTAAGCTACCGAGGACGTCACGTGACAAGATGAAATTCCTCAAGTGTTTTCTCTCGCTGTCAAAGCCAAGTTTTTCAAGTGTTATTTATCTTCAATTATTAAACCTTGCATGGAATTGCTAAAAACAAAAATTTACAATGTCAAGATTGTTAACAAAATTGTAAAGCAATGAAAAATGGACTCTTATAATAAGTGAATGGACTGATTCAATTCCAAAAAATACTCAGAAGTTACAAAATCTGATGAAATATTGTTTTCATCTTTTAAGTTCACTTTTTACGCAGTCGGGTTTTATTTTTTTATTTATTAATTTTTTTTTTTTGACTTTTTAGTTCGTAATGTTCTACTACTACTTTTTTAAAAATGTATTTAGGACAACAAACAATTACATAAATATTATAGTATAAAAATTACTAATAATGTAACCATCACCGTTGCCCACAGATATAGTATATGAACTTAATAAATCGTGCGACATTTGGGAAACAGAAAAATTACGGTGTAGTGTAGCAAAAAAAAGTATACATAATTATACGCTAACTATTCGCACTCGAGGGCACGAAAGGCCACACAGACAGTCACATTTACATTTTTTCTAAAGTTAGCAGGTGAACTTGAGAAAGGATCGACATCACAAAGAAACTTGTTATACATACTCATTATTCTATACAAAGGAGAACGCTCACCTGCGTGCGTCTTAGTAGTTTTGAGTGCAAATAATGTTGGTTTTCGAGTTTGACGAACTGCATACGAGCGATAAGGCAAATGCAGGTATATTTGATTGGTGAATTCAGGGCCATAACCATGAACTCTTAAAACAATCTCAAAGTTGTCAAATCTGTCTATTTTGGTACGTCATTTCATACAAAATTTGACAGAAATGATAATGTTTGACAGATTTGTGATTGTTTTAACAGTTCATGGTTAGGGCCCAGTACAGTCAAATTTATTGTGCGAGATATTGTATAAAAGCATGACATCTAGGTTAATTATTCTCACTTCAAGCTCAGGCAGAGAGTACTTTTGAAGCAAAACATCGCAGGAAGTCTTCAATCAATCAATCATTTATTTGCGTCAAACATGGTATAACAAGGTGTTAACTTACAATAAAAGAATCACATATTTGGGCTACTTAAATTAGCATGCAAATGTCAGGGTACAATTAAGATGAAAAATTATAATAAAAAAAAAAATGTCTGCGTGAAAGCATCGAAAGTGCATTGATCGCACAAACTTTTTTTGGACCCTCTCAATTTGTTCTTTGTACTTTGCATAGTATGGGTTCAAAACAGATGTTGCATATTCTAACTGAGATCTAACAAGTGACTTATAAAGTAACAGATAGGAAGACGGACATTTAAATGGTTTGGCAGACCGCATAACAAAACTGTACAATTGGAAGGCTTTAGCTGTGATGTGATTGATATGAACATCGAAGTGAAGTTTTGAGTCTATGAATAATACCTAAGTCTACCTAAGATTCAATGAACTATAAAGCCTTATTTGTAACTCTTCATTGAAAAAAAAGGTTTTAACTCGAGTAAGTAGTATCTGAAATCGGTTTTTTCCGTTTAATACATGTAGGTACCAGAAGGAATTCCGGGTAATAACATAGCCTATGTCATTCCCATGACTGAGACGAATCTAATGACATATCATATGTTGAAATAAAGTATTGAATACTATTAGCACTGAAAATATGTGACCCTTAGTTAATAAAAGAAAGTTTCAAAATCGGTTTATCAGTATTGCAGATCCGTTTTTCCCGCGTTCTGTTCCCGCGGGAATTTCGGGAAATAACATACCCCTTGTCACTCCCACAATTGAGACGAATCTATTGATATATTATACTTTAATATCAGTCAAATGGTTTAGTCTGTAGGGCGTGCCAAAGAAATAGACATACTTACATACATACATACATACGCTCGAAAAACATAACCCTCGTTTGGCAGTCGGTTAAAAAGTATTGGACACGTATTATTTCCACATAATCAATATATTAACAGATATATATTGATTAGAAATGGCGCAAGATGTCACGCCTAAGTACAATTCTTCTTTCTTAGAAGTTTCTACTTAGAAGTGACATCACGAGCCCCCTCTGACCTCTCCCGAACTTTGACGCGCTTCATCTTTGTAATTGTTTGGTTAATTGAAAAAAGAAAAAATAAAAGTCCATTATTTTCTGTTAATCTAACTGACGGTTTAAAGAGAATTTCATTTTATTTTCCCAGTCATCATCCCTATTCGCCAAATTCTTTGCTTATTTCACAAATTTTAACATTTTATTATTTTCCTTTTCCATAGAATTGAGTAATAAAATGTAAAACGAGTGACAGCTTTATGTTACGTTTGCATACAATTTGGGCAACGTTGAAAATGTGAGACAATCATTTTAATTATGATTGGAATCGTCTTACGAAAATGATTTATATTTTTGTAACAAAATGAATTCTTATAAGCTTAGCAAAATAAGTGAAAACATTTCGGTCAATTAATAGATATATTGTACCAGGTTTACTTAAGACTTTGTCTGCGTAGACAGAATCAAGTCAAAGAGGGATAAGTAATTTTCGACAGGATCCGTAGCTGTGAGGTAAGCGATGTACTCTCTGATATCGATCAATAAGGGGCTAGGTGTTGTGGTACTATAATTGTTTTCTGATTCCTATAACCTAAGTTCTTAATCATTTTTTTATATTAGGATCAGAACAATGTTTGCTTTCTAATACTTACTTATTTATTCACGACTTTCTGCTTGGTACCAACATCGAAATGCATCAGCTATTACTATTTTTTTATGGAAGTAGGATGTGTATTTTTGTAAAAATTATATGATCGTCCGATAGCAAAAATATTTTTATTTGACCAGAATAATCAAATACGAACCTATAACCACAGTATATACAATGTGATATGGGCGGTACTTCTGGACCGTTAAGGTTAAGTTTGATAACTAATTTTATCGACGAATGAAATAGTTTGGGGTCAAAACAAAACCGCAAAAAAAACAAAAATAACGATTTTTTTCGAAAATATATTTTTTTTTTTCTAGCCTACTAAACCCTAAACATCAGAAATGAAATGAAATGAAAATTTTATTCTACCACTTTGTCGGTATAATTGATATACATATCTCCACAAAATTACAGCTCTCTATGATCAACAGTCTTCAAACAATACCTCGGACGGACTGACGGACTAACATGACGAAACAATAAGGGTTCATTATCAGGACTACGGAACCCTAGAAATAAAACCTCAAACCAAAAACAACAATAAACCACATACTGTCACTCAACCACGTCCGAATTTCCATATCAGACACATTCACAGGAGTGCCAACACACAAAATTGAATGGAAATGGACACACCACCGCTTTCGGATTATATATTGTGGATTTATGTGTCTAAATAAACCATTGGGTAGTTTCTATTATAAATTTCCCCTTTGGAATCGCTTAGACGTCGTAACCAGTGGGCGCTATGATAAATATCGAGATCTTGCTAGCGGATTTTGATCCTTATACTATTTGATCTCGTTTCAATACTTTTTTGACTGTTATACTGTAATTAAGAGGTTTGTGTTGCTGTAAGTTTTCATAC
This sequence comes from Anania fuscalis, assembly GCA_950371115.1. Lineage (NCBI taxonomy): Eukaryota > Metazoa > Arthropoda > Insecta > Lepidoptera > Crambidae > Anania > Anania fuscalis. Next base: position 10,672,295 of record OX493349.1, read on the forward strand.
AAAAACGATAACATTCCCCTCCTCCCCCATAAACATAGTCTAATTTTGAAAAAAAAAACATGTTGCTGATATATTGGATACGGCCGTACGTTTTAATTTTAAAGAAATTATAACAAAAGTTATTAGCATCTCAATATCTATATGTTTTAGTACTATTGTCTTGTAAAATGTACCTATTTCCTGTAAAATCAGGCTGACAAAGGTGACTGAGTTTGTTGCGCCGTTTCTTCTCATCACCAGCCTATATGTAGTCCCGAAGCGGTGGTAGGGCTAAGTTATATTTTGGGACGTGTATAAGTGCCCGGAGGAGGGCCTACATACAGAATAAATAATTTCATTTCATTTCATTTCAATTTCATTTCATTTCATTAAAAAACTACGTCTTATGTTTTTTTTTTTAAGTTATGCTAAACTGAATTACTAAAATAAAAAATTGTACATCCCTAGATTAAGTTACTGAATCGAATGATACCAAAATTGCTTCATGACGAAAGATGTATGTTAAAAACATTACCCTCGTTTGGCAGTCGGGTAAAAAGTAGGCAATCGCCTCTAGGCAATCTTTTATATCCACCTTCTGGATTTAGCATCAGATTAATGGTAGGTATTGAATTATTGTATTCATCACCACATCACCAGCCTATATTAGTCCACTGCAGGACACAGGTCTCTCCAAAAGGAGGATTTTGCCATAATCGCCACGCTTGGCAGGCGGGTTGGCGATCGCAGTTTGGCCAATGGTGGAGAGGAGACGCTGCTGCCCGTCTTCTTGTGGCGGTTCTCCTGTAGTAGCCTCTTACGACACCCATAGGAAGAGAAGGGGTGGTTCAATTCTTTTAACGTGCCGGCACCACACGACACTATTATTGTATTGTTGTCCAAATATACTTGAATTTTACTTAATAAGTTTCAAATTAATACAAAAGTTGAAATCAATCTTAAATACATTAAATCTTGTTTTTAACCTACAAACAACTAACAAGAATTCATTTAGGATAGTTTTCTCTTAGTTACGAGTAAAGCTAACAAATGTGTGTTAAAATTAAAAAAAACCGTGTTTGATAATAGCACTTTAATGGTTGAGAGAAATGAAATGAAATAAATTTATTTGCCTAAAAACCAGAGTTAAGTTTGAGACAGGCATTAGTTTTGTAGTCATCATTTCAGCCACAGGACGTCCATTGCTAAACATAGTCCTCCCCCAGTGACTACCAAATCGGCCTGTTGGAAGCGGCCTGCATCCAGCGTCGTCCTGCAACCTTTACCAGGTCGTACCTTATAAGTACCTTGAAAGCTCAAAGTTGCACAGCGCGCTAGGGAAAGGGCTCAGCTCGGTGTTTCTTTGCGAGGAAATTCAACGAAAAAAAGTCGCTGACGTAGCCCGAAGGATTAGCCAGCTAAAGTGGCAATGGAGGGGCACATAGCACGTAGAACTGACGGCCGATGGGGCAGAAAGGTTTTGGAATGGAGGCCACGTACCGGCAAGCGCAGCGTGGGACGTCCACCCACAAGGTGGGCAGACTACCTGGTAATGTTTTGTAGTGAGACCTTGGAAAAACTATATTTGTGCAACAGCAAAATAAAGACATTTTAAAAATATAATAGACACACAACTACACGCCAGACAATAAAAGTTGCCATAAAGATACTACATTGCAAAAAAGTTACTTATTATCAATTTCGTTTCGTGAACGATAAATACTCGAAAATCGGGTTCAGATCGAGTTCTTACAGTAGTTAGCTGTCGACCCAGCAGTTTCTGCATTTGGCAGGAATGCATTCCTATTTACCTACGTGACAACCATACAGAACCGAATATTGCAGTATTTCAGATATTCACACACTGAATTTGAATGAAGTGGATTATTTTAAGGTCTGATTTTTGTCATGTTGAAATATGACTTAAATGTTTTGGTTTGGCACAATTTAAGGGATGGTTTGATTATGTTTAAGGTACTGACAAACTCGAAGGTTTAAGGAGAAGCCATTTTGAAGAGTTCCACTTTTCACTACCTTCTTCTTCTTCTTCTTCCGTGCCTGCTCCCTTTACTTGGGGTCGGCCCTCCTCGTTCGTAGGCGCCAAGATCTCTATGCGTTCAGCTGTGCCCGTTCAATATCTCTGATGTACTCATTGCGTACTTTATCGAGTCTGGTCACTCCAGCAGTCCAACGCAGCATCTTCATCTCGTTTGTGCTCATCTTTTGCTCGTAGGTTTTCTTGACGGCCCAGCACTCCGAACCATGTATCATGGCGGGTCTCACTGCCGTTTTGTAAACTTTGCCCTTCAGTCGTATTGGCATTCGATTGTCTCAGAGTTCTCCTGTGAGTGTTCTCCATCTGAGCCAGGCTGCATTAACTCTGTGTGTCACATCTGCGTCAATATCTGCGTCGCCTGATAGCATAGCACCAAGGTATTTGAAACGGTTAACTTTAGGCAATGGCTGACCGTCAATATGCACAACAGTGTTAGATGAAGGGTGTGCACTGAAGTCGCACCTGAGATATTCTTATTATAGATATGGTCTTGCTTCGACTGATGCGTAGTTCGCTGTCTTCTAGCGCTGTTCTCCATTGCTGAAGGGTTCCATCCATTCAGTTGGTTCGCGCACTTGTCTATTAGCACAACATCATCCGCATAGAATAGGCACCATGGTAAGGGAGACTGGACGTTCTTAGTCAGGTAGTCCATAGACAGATTGAATAGCAATGGGCTGAGGGTGGATCCCTGATGTACCCCTACTTTAACCTCGAACGGTTCGCTGAACCCAGCAAGGCTTCTCACCCGCGTCTTAATGACATCATACATGTCTTTGACCAAGGCTATGTAGTGTTCTGGTATTTGTTGCGCTCTCATTGATTGCCATACCAACTTTCGCGGTATCCTGTCAAAAGCCTTTTCGAGGTCTATGAAGACAAGGTGCAAATCCTCCTTGTTGGTGCGGTGTTTCTCCATAAGAATTCTCACCGTCTGTATAGCGTCTGCTGTGGATTTCCCTGGCATAAATCCGCATTGGTTGTTGGATATGGATACTAATTTGGCAAAACGGTTATTCAGGATGCGCTCCCAGATTTTTAGTGTGTGCGCAGTGAGTTTAATACCCCTATAATTACCGCAGTTGCTGACATCTCCTTTATTTTTGTAAAAAGGTACTAGGTAAGTATGCCGCCATGACTCTGGGATCTTCCTGTCTATGAGTATACGGTTGAAGAGTTTAGTCAGCCACTCTACAGCGTTCAGCCCTAGTAGCTAGTAGCCCTACTTTCAATTTAACATTTTACCTCAAAAAAAACTAAAGAGATATAATTTCATCGAAGATCGCATCATTTTTGACAAGACTTATTTTTGGAAATAAACTGCTATAAAATTATTATTATTATTTTGCTTTTGTGTACCAAAAACTATTTCAGTTTTTGTAAGCTCTATTAACGAATGCTAGAAAAAACATTTGATTTAATTAGAATTAGAGTTTTATTTTTGCTGCAGGACGATAAACAACTTTTGTTATTTTCTAATGAATAGCTTTCTTTAGATTTCTTCAGGTCTACGCTAAATATAGGTATGTTTTCTTAAAATAAAATAGGTTTGAATTTGTACTTATTTTTTGTTTCAAACTTAATGTTGATGCCTAAGGTTAATAACTCAGGATTAATGGACCTAAATGAAGAAACAAAAGAAACGAAAATAATTTAAACATGAGACTCGTAAACAGGACACCGTATAAAAATAATGACACATTGTAAATTAAAATAGTAATCTGGGTATCCTTTTATTTGCCCAAATTATTTTTCGCCAAATTTCACTACCCAAAAAACATATCGCCTATGTTTTATTTACAAAATGAATCTTTAGCAAATATACATTTCGCACTTTATTCATTTGGTCAAATTATCATTTGGCAAAATTTTAGTTTGTCAATTTTCATTAAGGCAAAAGTTAACATAGCAAATGTTTTATTTTCCCAAAAAATTGATTGTTCAATTTGCCATTATACACACAAACAAACTGCTGCCGGAAAAGTTGCATGGTTGTTGACTAAATGCATATATTAGGTAATATTATTACTTACTTAATTTACCAAACTTACCTTACAAACAGAGATCTTTCCTACAGAGTCTAGGTTATGTTAGGTTAGAACAGTCACACACAAAAAGCGCGAAGCCGAGCGAACGGAGCGAGGGTAAAACGTACAAGAAACGTGATTTGTTTGCTCGTTTTTATAGATAATAGTGCGGAACCCTTCGTGCGCGAGTCTGACTCGCATTTGGCCAGTTTTTTTCTTCTTCTTCTACATTAACGCCACCGGGAAGCGAACCCTGAACCTCAGAGATGGCGATGCCAAGCCGGGCGTGCCCGCCACTCAGCTACGATATCCATATTGATGATAATATCATAGTCTTTTTGATTACCTATCTCACTATTAATTTTCAAAACATTTGTCATTTTAAAAACATTTGCCAATCAAGTAAAAGACAAATTGATAACATAGGATCTTGTTCATTAGCGGGTGTTATCTTTGGCGCGAGGACACCGCGTTGAGTGTCTGATAATGGCGGACTAATAGGGTGACCATTAATTATAGCCCATATAAAGGGACACTTTAGGGTTCCTTGTGGAAAAAATATGTTGTGGAAAACCTCAAAATCACCTACGTTATTAATTTATATTATTTCTTGAATTTAGTAACGCTCTTGCAATCTGGTTTAATAAAATAAAATTCTGGATTACTAATAATATATTTTTTGTCTATTTATTATCACATGAAAAAATCTTTGAAAACATCAGTTAGGTATACTAGCATAGCGATACCACTGAGGTTTGTAACTATACTTGGTATTAAGTTTACGTCAATCAGAATGTCAAAATTATTTAAAACAATTATCTATTTATGTAGGCATCCTATGATGCCTACATAAATAATCTATATTATCAGCTGGCATGTTGGTAGGTACGAGCAACATGAACAATATAAATCCTGGGGATAACTATCGTTAAGAGGTATTAAAACAGCAACCGGAACAGTGACCTCTATAAAACTCAATAATTATTGTTCTGACTGTTACTTTTGTCATCATCATATCAGCCTGTTGCATTCCACTGCTGGACATAGGCCTCCCCCAAGGAGCGCCACAGCGCATTAAACTTTTGTCATTAAAAATAATTAAAGATAAATAACACTTGAAAAAATCATCGACCTCAGGTGGGACTCAGGTCGATGATTTTTTCAAGTGTTATTTATCTTTAATAAAACCTTGCATGGAATTGCTAAAAACAAAAATTTAAAAATAATTAGTTAATCATAAAACACGTATTCTACTTGAATATTATATACTTCAAGTAAAGAAAATAAGTTGAGCCGAGAATTTTACTGTCACTACTAAGGGTACGTATTCCAAATTGACACAGACAGAATACAAACTGAAACTACTGAACTCTATTTGATAATCCCAACTCACACTTGCCGATTTACGCTTGAATGGATGTTCGGAGCTTAGCTTTATGTCTGATAATGCGGAAGCTTTGTCTTGGGGCAGACAATAAAATAAAATGAAGATTGGTGCTCGGACTCCTTAGACTTATCTGAATGTATGAGACTAGGTTCGTAGAAGATGCAGTTATTTGTTTGGTTATTGGATTTCTGGTTTTATAGTCGTTACTTTTACTTTGACGACCTCCGTAGCCGAGAGGCGAGCACGTCGGACTTTAAATGGTGCCGCCATCTCTGAGGTTCCGGGTTCGATCCCCGGTCGGATCAATGTAGAAAACAAACTTTTCTATATTGGCTCGGGTCTGGGTGTTGTGGTACCGTCGTTGTTTCTGATTTCTATAACACAAGTGCTTTAGCTACTTACCTTAGGATCAGAGCAATGTATGTGATGTTGTCCAATATTTATTTATTTATATTTATATTTTTAGGTTTGTCATTTTTTACGGTTGTTCAACTGTTCTTGTCAGATTTACATTCGACAACATTGACTTCATATTGCATAAACTCGTCCTATCTTTGATACGTTTAACCATCTGATTATCCGTCTTATTTTCTTCCCCTTGTCAGAGCGAAAGGTCAAATGATGATGTCTATTAGGCCTTCATTTAATCACTTCATTACTAAAACATTTTCGTTTTATTTTACGATCGGTTATTTTAATGTATTTAATATTGAATACATAAAACATCAAACTTGAGGGTGGGATATACTATCCCAGAATCTCTGAAAGCTAATTAAGCTAATATTTAAGCTAAATAAGCTAAAATTAGGGGTTTTATCATTGATTTTAGCTTATTTAGCTTAAAAAAGTCAGTTTTATCGGTCGGCTTAATATTGAAAACGAAAATTGTTATCGTGCCTCGGATCTGGGTGTTGTGGGAACGTCGTTGTTTCTACAACAGTGCTTTGGCTACTTACCTTAGGATCAGAGCAATGTATGCAGTAGGTATGTAATTTTTTGGCTATATGAATCACATGTAAGTACCTAGTTATTGATATTCAAGTGTCGCTCAGATAATTATAACAATTGCAATTAACCAAGTGATTTCACGACGGCACCTGTCAATCCCAAAATGTTATTAATTTTAAACTTTGATATAGTTTTCAAATTGATAATGCCTCTGGCGATATAAAACAGCGTACCCTGAAAACAAAACTTGGTTCCTCCTAGCAAGATTGTGACTGGTGTGTAGAGGTGTTCGATAAGGTTGTAAATATTTATTCAGTTGTAACGTTAAGTTGTATTTTTTAACACGTTATTTTTTCTAAAGTTTTATTTAATTATTAGGTCATAGAGTTATATTTTTACAACCGGTTATTTTATCCGTTGTACGTTATAATGGATATCTCTACTGGTGTGCCTATAAGAGCTTTACAAGACATAGGATACATCAAATAAGAAGGATTTGATTGCTCTTACTGTTATATCTACTAAGATAACTAAGATCTAACTAACTAAGATTATTATTAACACAACCCTTCACTGACTTGCTGTGCATTAAGAGTGTCTATAACGCGTATGTCCGTAGTATCCTTGACTATGCCAGTTGTATATGGTATCCGCAGTATATAACTTACTCTGAACAAATTGAATCTATTCAACAGAAGTTTATTCGTTACCTTAACTTTAAATCACGTAAGTGTTTTGACACGTATGAGAAAGGTTGTAGCTACTACGGTCTACCTACTCTTGCGAACCGCCGTGTAACTACGGACATGATGTTATTGTATGATATTGTGCGCGGAAGACTTGACTGTCTGAGCTTGGTTGGTGAGCTAGGCCTTCGAGCAACGCAGCACCGCTCTCGTAACCCTCAACTGTTCCATACACCGTTACACAGGACAAAGTTTACGCATAACTCTGTTTTATCGAGAATCGCAAGAACATACAATGTTTCTTTTTCGACTATCGATATTTTTAACACCACTAAGGCGAAATTTAAATCTCAAGTTAATAACATTTTGGATAGCAGAAAATAGGCAGGCACGGTCACGTTCAAACTCGTTCATAAAACACTCTTAACCCACACAACCACCCACACACTTACACATAAACTTAAACACACACATACACACACACACTCACGTTTGATGGATGGTTCACATAGCTAGACTTGCATAGACGAATTGTTAATTTAAGAAAAACCTGTTATTGGCCTTACTAAAACACATGTACGTACTTTTAAGTATATTTGTATGTTACGCTGTTGGTTTTTTAAAATAAATAAATAAATAAGATCTTATTTAAAACTAACAGGGACTATGATTATACCAACAATTCATATTTGTTAATCTAAATATTAACTAGATTGCATACTTGATTGATTCAACGTTATTATTAGTTTATGCTAAGTATTAAAGTTTGATCATCATCATCATCATATCAACCTGTTGCAATCCACTGCTGGACAGAGGCCTCTACCGAGGAGCGCCACAGCGCACGATCTCCCGCCCTTTGCATCCAGTCGCTGCCAGCTGCCTTCTTCAGGTCATCGGTCCATCTAGCCGGGGGGCGTCCTACACTACGTTTGCTTAAGCATGGTCTCCATTCGAGAACCTTCCTGCTCCAGCTCTCGTCGGTTCTGCGACAGACATGGCCAGCCCACTGCCACTTCAGCGTGCTACAGTTTGATCAGATCATGCAAAAATAATATACATGATAGATGCAACATCATTTCATTTGTTAGAATTAATACAATCACCTTTTTGTTTAAACACAGATAAAGTAATTGTTAACTATAATTATTCAGTTTTGGTTGATTGAGGTATTAATCCCTACTTCCTTACTTATTTTACTTATAACTTATTTGACGACTTCCGTAGCCGGCGAGCATGCCGGACTTTAAGGCGCCGCCATCTCTGAGGTTCCGGGTTCGATACCCGGTCGGGTCAATCTGGAAAACGAACTTTTCTATGTTGGCTCGGGTCTGGGGATTGTGGCACTGTCATCGTTTCTGATTTCTATAACACAAGTGCTTTAGCTACTTACCTTAGGATCAGAGCAATGTATGTGATGTTGTCTAATATTTATTTAATATAATATTATAAATGCGAAAATAACTCTATCTGTCTGTCTGTCTGTTACGCTTTCACGCCGAAACTACTAAATCGATTACTGTGAGATTTTGTACTTAGATAGACTAAAGCTTGAGAAAGGATATAGGCTTCCTTTTATTGCGAAAAAATGGCTTGAAGGGCAGGAAATAGGGGTTGAATGTTTATATGGAAGTTGGTCATTTTCAGAGATAATCCAATGAAACTTTGTATTTAGGCACTTGATGAGAAATAAATAAATAATTTGTGTAGCGTTTTTGTAATTTGTACCTGTGTGGGGGTGAAATAGGAGCTGAAAGGTTGTACAAAAGTCAAAACAGAGTGACACTTTTACGCCTGTTTGTGTGTATTTTGATAAATACAACCAGAGTGTTTGAAATCCAATGTAAAAAGCGCAGAGCACAATGTTGCTGAATTATGAGACACACCAAATATCTTGTAGTCCACGCGAACGAAGTCGCGGGCAAAGCTAGTAACTATTAAGAAGAATGCACATAGTTGGCTCACATTTTTCACAGTGTACGAGAAACAAAGGTCTTTATGGTCACCCCCACTGATTAGCCGCAAGGATGCTCCCGACGTGTCATGTTACGATACGCTCTCACGCACATGTAGCGAAGCCCTGATTAGGCGTGATACACACTTACGGCTAGGTGTTGTGTTACAGTTGATGATTACATAGCAAATAATTAGAATTGAATATAAGACACCTTATCAATTTAAGACATGATGGTGTATTATATTTATACAAAAACAAATCATTTATTCCGTATCAGCTTTTTAAATTTCTGTGATGCGATTGAGGATTTCTTTTAAGTATACAGGGTGTAAAAAAAAGCTTAACGAAGCCTTAAACCACGAATTCTATACAAAAAACCAAGTAGATGCAAAAAAAAAAATGCTGGGAAATGACTTTTATTTTTGGGTATCAAAAAAAATAACTTATATTTAACCCGCAATGTATAGTGCGCACGCCACAGACTATGCCTGTGTGTGTAAGCGGATCATGTTTCTTTGTAAAAAAGTTTAGTATTTACAAACAGAAGTCAATTTTGTAAAAATCTTTGAAAAAAAATTGTAATTTTGACTGTCAATAACTCGGTAACCCGTCATTTCCCAGGAATAGTGTAAAAGAAAAAATAATATCGTAATAATACGTAGAATATGTGGTATTCGGCTTCGTTAAGCCTTTTTACACCCGATATAAATAATTGTATTAGTAAATCGCCACTCTCCATAAATGTTATGCATTTACAAAAGTGATACCTGTACTACACATACCTATACAATCTAATAATAATAAAAAAATAAAAAAAAATAAACAGTCAATTACTGCTTAACCAGGTGAAGAAGCGCAGAAAGTACAAAAACAAAAAATAATATCTTTTTTCAGTCATTTTTATGGTGGTATTACATCACCACCATCATCGGTATTTATGCAACACATGCCTGCATATGTATAGTGTTACTTAGAGAAAAAAGTTTAAAATGTCATAAAGCACTTGTGTTATAGAAATCCGAAACAACGATGGTAGGTACCACAACACTCGAACCCGAGACAACATAGAAAATTTTGGCTTCTATATCAATACAATTTGAAAAAATAAGGAAAATAGCGACATAATAAATTAGTTACTTATTATTATAATTGCTTGTTTACTCTAGTTTATTTACTTTGTTTTGACTTGTTATTGTATGTAACGTATTCGTTCTATATTCAAAATATGACGCCAAAAGGCTTGTAGTTAAACTTCGTTCGTTCGCTCAGCCAATAGCAACGCTCAATCCTAAGGGCATATCGGTGGGAGTTCATTTTGATTGGCCGCCACTTGGAGTGTGATGGCCGTCCCCGTCGCGAGCTGCAAGCTTTAACTCGAAGGCTGCAAATCTTCATTTTATCCTAACTTTTGTGCTCTGTGTTATCAACGGTGCGCTAAACAAGTATCGTCTTGAACGTCTGTGATTTGTGTAGACAGTATTCCATAAATACCAGCTTTCACCTGCCCTCGGGGAGAACCGCGTGGCAGACTCCTCGTGCAATCCCAAGAAGAAGTCATATCAGGACCATCCTGTCCACTCGTACGTGGAAAAGCCTGCTCCCACTGGTGAGTGTTGTTGCTTTATTGGTGAAGGGCGGGCGAACCTCGACTCGTTATATTTTGTTGGCAGAGCCTTCTCAGGGTTCTTACCCAGTGTGTCGTGATCGGTCTGTACCGGCAAGGCCATCGTGATACATTCATTGTACGTAGTTTTAGTTGTGTTACGCCATAAAATTGTAAATGGTATTTACATATAATTGGCTATGCATTAAAATGTAAGTATAATGTAGGTATTAATGTTTCGCCATCAAATTGCAAGAGGTGTTTACATATAATTGGCTATGCATTTAAATGTAACTATAATGTAAGCATTAATGTAACAGCTGTTGGTAATCCAAAAAATAAAAAATCGGGAACCAAACCTGGGACCCAAGATGGCATGCTCACATATCGACTACAGTGGTCTTCGATTGACTAAATCGGTGTTATGAATGATAAAGGTTTGGACCGTACTCCCACGCGGGCAGATGCGGATTGGTGGAGAGGTGTTGTGAGGCCAGTGACTAAACCTTACTGCCAGGTCTTATCAAACCGCTTTAGGGCCTCTGACTAGGCTTCACGACCAATATCAAGCGAAATCTGCAGGGACCAACTTTTAACGAAATTATTTAGTTCTGAATTCTCTAGTTTCAGCTCGGAAATAAAAAAAACTTGAACTCAAAAGTGATTTTTAGTTCATAAATACTACAACTTAAAAGTATTAAATGCCCACTATAAATTATACACATTTAATAAAAATCTCATAGATTTTCTCAAAACAAAAGTGACTAATAATACTTTAAGTTTGTTTTTGAAACACGTTTTCTAACGTAGGAGTTCTATCTTCTATTTATTTAAAACCCCAACATTGTTGTAAAAAAAACAGGCCAAGTGCAAGCCGGACTCGCGCACGAAGGGTTCCGAACCGTTATTTATAAAAACGAGCAAAATAATCACGTTTGTTGTACATGGGAGCCCCCTTAAATATTTATTTTATTCTGGTTTTTAGTTTTTATTGTTATATCAGCAATAGAAATACATCATCTGTGAAAATTTCAACTGTCTAGCTACTACGGTTTATGAGATACAGCCTGGTGACAGACGGACAGACGGACAGACAGACAGACGGACAGCGGAGCCTCAGTAATATGGTCCCGTTATACCCTTTGGTTACGGAACCCTAAAACACTAAGTAGTTTCACAATAATTCGTAGCATGCAATAGTAGTTGATAACCGTAGCACAAGTCGTAGCTAACCATTGTGTATAGCGTAGCATTTTCGTAGTCCGTAGCTGCTACGAGTCTGAGCCGTAGTAATTATTGTGTTTTCAACACGTCTTCAAATCCATAAAATTAAAGGCATTACCTTAATATCTGCCTGTCGATTCCCTAAACAAAACCGCGATCACTTCGTCATCACTTCACTTATCAACGATTAACCTCTGGCGCGTCGCTTGCCGTCCCACGGCGAGGAAAAAAGTAGCCGTCAAGCGTCACTTGCCGAGTCACGGCAAAGGCTTTCGAGGATAAATATATTACATAACTTTAATTTGCACCGAGATTGCTTTTAATCATTTATCCTTTTTGACACAAGGTTTATACAGTTCCTTGCTTACAGCTTTTATGAGTTTTTTTATTTATAATATGTAAAAGCTTAAATTAAAAAAATCAAGTAAATAAAGGAAAAACTGATAGTACGATATAGAACGATGCGAAAAATATTAAAATGGCCGACGCTCAAGGGTGGTCAGTCCCGTATAACTGTGTCAACCTCTATCAGATGTGGATAAATTTGTATACAGTTTTTTTTTTGGAAATAATGTGTACAAATTTATTTTTATATTTTATTATTTTCTTTGTTGTAGTTAGTTTTTGTCTATGTAATTTCTATATATTATTTTAGGTTTATTTTATTTTATTTATTGGTTTTAGGAAGACTATCGACTATTACAATTTTAATAGTACATACAAATTAAAACATTGGAAGTCATTTATAAGTCTACACTTATAGAGATAATATGTATAACAAATGACACACAATTAGGAAAATAGAAATTATGATAAATTAAAATTAAATGAAAAGTGGTTGTAGCTAAACACTTTCTAAAGCCAGATCAAAAACAAAACAGGTAGGTATCCATTACAAGTATACTTAGTGATATGGTTATGGTTATCATCCGCTGTCTATACAGAATAACAGTTCTGCCAAGGTAGTGAAAAAATGTTACAAATTCAGTAAACTTTAACTAGAGTATTTCTCAAAGAAATCATCACCAAGTCGCTTCCTAAAGGCTGACACACTGGAACAGAAAAGGTCAAGATCGTAATCCTTAACTCTAATAATGTTATTAAAAAGCTCACAGGTCCGTGGGATAAAACTATTCCGACGATAATTTGTAGCTATCAGAGGAAGAAATAGTAAGGGGCTGTTACGGTAAGTTCTTGTGGGTGCATAGAGATCTACCTTGCTGAGTAAATCGGGGCAATCGATAGATGATGTTAAAATTTTGTTTAGAAGAATGGTATCAGATATATCTCGCCGGTATTTGAGAGGAAGAAAGTGATGTTTGGCACATGATTTAAAATAGTCGCTCTCGTTGAGCCGGGCCCTAAAGTTGAGGAATCTAATAAACTTACGTTGTATTCGTTCCAGGCGCTCAATATAGACTGTGTACCTAGGATTCCAAATTTGGGATGCGTATTCTAAATGGCAGCGCACGTATGTGCTATAAAGTTTAGTTGATGTTTGAAGTTTAGTTGTGTGTTGTGTAAAGAGTTGTGTTTCGTTGTGTACAGCTGGAGCTGGGATATTCATCAGTGTGAATAAAGCTCCATAGTGAATAAAAGATTTAAAAAAAAGATACTGTGTCACTTATCGACAATAGTTATTTGAACCCACTTCTTGGCAAACTAGAGGTTATATGTGTTTGTAACGCATAAGTCATATTTAGATCGAGTTAATTTGTAATTTTAGAGAACCGACCCGCTGCTTTTACGGATTAATTTTAAATGTTAAGGTGCTTTGCAATTAGGGTGAACAAAGCATTAATTACAATTCAAATCGGTTTGTTTTCTTGAAGAGTATAGCGAGAAGGCTGCCTAAACAGTTGAGCTGTAAATTAATTTTCTGCATGTATATTGGACAGATTAATTCAATCAATATCTGTTAATTAGTAGACATAATTGATAAATCGATTATTATATTAATAACTTCGATATTTTACGAGATAATATACTGTAGGTACCGTATGCTGTCTCCACTCATATGTGGAGACAGCATACGACACGCACGCAGCATACGATACGATATACGCACACGATACGACATATGTCTCCGATATCTTCTCCTCACAAACACTACCGCAATGCCTCAAGACCAATGTGTGTTGCCAGTGATGACATACAGATCTGTGACGTGGCCGCTAACGATGGGCCTCATAAGAAAGCTCAAGGTCATTGAAAGGGCGATGGAGAGAGCTATGCTCGGAGTGTCGCTTTGCGATCGAATCAGAAATGAGGCGAGGCGAACCAAAGTCACCGTCGTAGCTCTCAGAATCGCAAACCTTAAGGGGCAGTGGGTGGGGCACATTGCTCACAGGAGTGATGGCCGTTGAGGCAGGAAGGTCCTTGAATGGCGGCCGCGGGCTGGATGGCGTAGTGTTGGTAGGCCCCCCACAAGGTAGACCAACGATCTGGTGAAGGTCGCGGGAAGCCGCTGGATGCGGGTGGCACAAGACCGATCTTTGTGGAAATCCTTGGGGGAGGCCTATGTCCAGCAGTGGGCGTCTTTCGGCTGATGGATAGATGTATGGATGCTGTCAGCCTTTGGAAAATCATTACTTTCTTCTTCCTAACGTTCTGATCGTTAGTAAGTATTAGTAGTTAAACTCTGACTATTATGAGCAGCTGACCTCGCGGTTACAAGCAGTATCCTTTTCTTTTGTAAACTCTGTATATTATTTATATCGCTTCATTCTAAGATATATATATTTTATCAATTAGTTTAACTTATTATTATGTATAGTTTGTTATACTGCAGAATTGCGCCTAGTTAGAAAGAAACGGTATAATTTAAAAAAAACAGGTATATTCATATTCATTTATTGCGTCATAAGTGAATACATAAGGTGTTACATTGTGTGAGATCATACTTATGGACCCTGTAAGGGTATTGCATTCTTATTTATATTTACAAATACAATATTACTATTATTATTATTTAATTATAAAATCGTCATATTTCCAATTCAAAACAAAAACAGTCACACTAAATTCGTTAAATAAAATAAATAAAAGTATATAATGTCAAGAAGTAATACACAAGATTCATCGAAACTAAGATTCAATTAAATTACAGAAGAGGATCACGCAAGTTAATACAGTATGTCAAGTAGGTATAGTTTTTGTGTGGAGGGTAGACCAACATTTTTTATGTTGCCAAGGAACTTGCATTAAATATTTTTATCATCAAAGAATTCTTTCAAGTCGTAGTAGCATTTGGATATTAATTTTTTCTTTAATTGTTTAACAAATATATCGTTTTTTGTTTCGGCTTTTAAATAGTTTGGTAATTTATTATAGACCCTAATAGCCATTGACTTATTATATACTTTTGCCTTTTTTTTTTTTTTTTATTTGAGATGGGCTTACTCTTGACCCCAATCTTGCTCTAGACCATAGATGGGATCTACGATGGAGCGAGCTTGCCCAGAAGATGCCTATTCACTCTGGACTTAAAGAGAGTCAGTCAGAGTCTTCCTACTGGAATCCTTACTAGCGCCACCTACATTCTATCAATCTTTTTTTTCGTGCTTTGGCCAGTAAGCACAATGTCGAAATTGACAAGTATTGAAAAATTCAAAAATATTAAAGAAATTAGAAATTGTAAAAATGCCACAGCTAAAAAGACATCGGCTTGTGTACTGAGAAGTTCGTTTGATCATCGGATGATTCTATTATATATCCATAGTGAAAAACTGGCTTTATTCTATTATCAGCCTAAACAATAAGTAAGTTAATAATTGATCATAAAAGCTTAAATAGTAAATTAAGTTCAGTAGACATGATGACTACTAAGTTTAGGCAAGTTAGTAAATCTAGGCGTTACGCGTCAATGTGACTTTCAAAACACAACTATATCAAATACCGATAATCTGATTATAATCTCGTTTATATCTAAACAAGACTTAGATATTTGATAGCTCTGAGTATCAAAGTAAGTATGACATTATGTACAGTAAATAGATCTATAATCTAATTGAATACATTGAATTTAGATAATTGATATTGAACTCTAAATGTTAGAGTTTGAATTGAAAATCTGTTAGATAAACTTGCCGTTTTGTATTTGATCACGACCATTTAAGTATATATTTATACGCAAACTAAACAGAGCTTGTAATAACATCATCATCATCATTTCAGCCACAGGACGTCCACTGCTGAACATAGGCCTCCCCAGGAACTTCCAGATTGGCCGGTTAGAAGCGACCTACATCCAGCGGCTTCCTGCAACCTTTACCAGGTCGTCTGTCCACCTTTCTGGGTGGACGTCCTACGCTGCGCTTGCCGGTACGTGGCCTCCATTCCATTTGAGCTTGTACTATGGCGACTAAATAATTAATAAACATAGTTAAATTCATTTATTATCCGACTAAGGATCAAATTCTCGCACTCATCACACTAAGGTTTGCCCGTAGCGGGTTTCGAACCCGCAAATGGCTTTATAGTCCGAAGTGTAGTGGTTCACATTACACCAAGCGGTTGCCATTAAGAAAAATACCTTCAAACGGGAAAGTTGATCACTGATGGACCAACCACCCTAAGCACTTCTTATTCATCAAAAAAATTAAGCTGTTATTATTCTTTGGACATATAAAAATAGATGACATCCAGGGCATGAAATGTGTAGTGTAGATAAATCGATATTCATATCATATCATATCGTGTTTCGTTAGACAAATAGGTTTCATGATGTAAGCACTTCACACTGTATTTGTTACCTATTTGTACTCATGAATGCAATAAATGACTTTGACTTGACTTTACTTGAGATGCTAGGGGGGCAGGTTCTTATAATAAGCGAGGCAACATAATTTCTTCTAATCACAAAGAGCCTTACAGCCTACTGTTTAATCTTCGCCCTTACTCCGGAGCGGAAGGCTTAAAACTTTTATAAATAAAACTTGAGGGAAAGTTATTGCACTTAGCAAAGTTTAATTTTGTACTCCAGCCTCTTGGAGAATTTTGTGAACAGTTCTTAACCTTACAGGCCAGGTAAGGTGTATTGCACCCCAATCTTTCCCAATCTTTTGATAATCATGCAAAAAAAAAAACTTGGGGACGTGTCTTAAGGTTAAGACTTAAATACAGACTTTAAGTTAGCGACGTCAAATTAAAAAGGTGGAGTAAACGAGTTCTCGAGTGAAGACCGCGCCTTGGCAAACGTAGTATAGGAAGCCCCCCAGATCGATGGACCGATGACCGTAGGAAGATGGCTGACAGTCGATGGATAAAAAAAACCCGCCAAGTGCGAGTCGGACTCGCGCCCGAAGGGTTCCGTAAAATTTTCTATAAAAACGTCAAAAAAAACACGTTTGTTGTATGGGAGCCCCCTTAAATACTTATTGTATTCTATTTTTAGTACCTATTTGTTGTTAAAGCGGCAACAGAAATACATCATTTGTGAAAATTTCAACTCTCTAGCTATCACGGTTCTTAAGATACAGCCTGGTGACAGACGGACAGACAGACAGACAGACAGCGGAACCCTAAAAAGCGGGAGACCGTGCTCTTTGGCGCTCTTTGTGGGAGGCTTACATCCAGCAGTAAACTGCAATAGTCTGCCATAATGAAATCAAAAATTGATTAAAACTGTTTCCAAACACTTTTAACATAAGTTCAAACTATAATGGTCCTCAAAATATCTAGCTTAGCCATCTGTCTATCACGAAAATAAATTAAGTTTATGATATTGAACCATGCATGACGATAAAAAACATAATATGTTGCAAATAAAACCATGTCTTTTCAGCAGTTCCAATGGTACGTTAATTAATAATAAAAAAAACATTATCAATTTTTAGCAAGATAAAAAAATCAGCCAGGTGACAGACTGACAGACCGACAGACCGACAGACCGACAGTCCGACAGACCGACAGACCGACAGACCGACAGACCGACAGACCGACAGACCGACAGACCGACAGACCGACAGACCGACAGACCGACAGACCGACAGACCGACAGACCGACAGACCGACAGACCGACAGACCGACAGACCGACAGACCGACAGACAGACGAACAGCAGAGTCTTAATAATAACACAGAGTAAGTATTATATGTATTAATATTAATTAAGGGTAATAATATTGGACAACATCACATACATTGCTCTGATCCTATGGTAAGTAGCGAAAGCACTTGTGTTATAGAAATCAGAAACAACGACGGTACCACAACACCCAGACCCGAGCCAATATAGAAAAGTTCGTTTTCTACATTGACCCGACCGGGGATCGAACCCGGAACCTCTGAGATGGCGGCGCCATTTATAGTCCGGCGTGCTCGCCTCTCGGCTACGGAGGTCGTCGTATGTAAAAGGATCCCGTTTTACCCTTTGTGTACGGAACCCTAAAAAGAATTAAGCTGAAATTTTCCGGATTTCAGCAAAATGTCTGTATACAGTTCATTAAACAGAATGGACGTGACTTAGTACATAAGGCAATTTATGTTTGTTGAGTCACCATCAACTTTTTGGGGAATGTTTCATGATAGATATTTTTTCTTTAAAATGTATTCCTCTTATAAATGCCACATAGTATTAAGTACAAAAGGTAGATTTGTAAGAATAGCACATACTTATTCAAGCATTGGGCTACATTTAAATATTTTGTAAGCTAATTGAAGATAAATAACACTTGAAAAAAAAAATCATCGACCTCAGGCGGGACTCGGCTTTGACAGCGAGAAAAAACACTTGAGGAATTTCATCTTTTCACGTGACGTCCTCGGTAGCTTAGTGGTCAAAGCACTCGCCCGGTATGCGATGGGACGTGAGTTCGAGTCCCACCTGAGGTCGATGATTTTTTTCAAGTGTTATTTATCTTCAATTAAACCTTGCATGGAATTGCTAAAAACAAAATTTTACAATTTTGTAAGCTATGACAAAGAACGTATTTACTTAGTCTATTACTATAAAATATTAACTGATTTGTTCTGCTTAATTTGCAGTTTGCCTTATTTATAAAACATTATTACTTACTTTTTTTTATGGAGAAGTAAAGTTTAGTTAAAATGATCAAAATAAGATAATTCTTCGACAAATATTTGTAACAAAACTCCTGAATTGGTACAGGCTCTGTCAATCTTTATCTATTAAATAAATATTTCTGCTTTTTCTTCTTGCTAGTGCTTTTTCCATTTTCTAAATCCTCTTTGCCATGATCCTAGATGTGGCAAGATAGGTTAATACATATTGATGACATACGACATGCGATGCCATATGACATACGATACAAGATCATAGGTTAATAATAAATTCAAATTCAATTTGAATAGGTTATAATAGAACGACCTTTGTAACCGAGAGGCGAGCACGCCGGACTAATATGGCGTCGCCATCTCTAAGGTTCCGGGTTCGATCCCAGATCGGATCAATGTAGAAAATGAAATTTTGTCTAATGTCTTGGGTCTAATGGTCTCTGGTGGTACCGTCATTGTTTCTGATTTCTATGACACAAATGCTTTAGCTACTTACCCTAGGATCCGAGCAATGTTTCAAAATCAAAATCATTTATTTCTGTAAATTGGCCATAAAAGGCACTTTTACATGTCCCATATTTTTTTTTCTATTACTGCTTCGGGACTATTGTGGGCTAGTGCCGAGTAAAAGCAGCGCAAGAAACTCGGTCACTATTGTTGTTTGTGTTTGTGATCCTGTCCAATATTTATTGTATTTTAAATATCTATCTGCTATCATCAGATGAATAAGCAGATTTCACGATGTTTTCTCTCACACATCCTTCCACCCATCCGGCAAATATTACATTTCCCGAAGGATGTGATATACATCATTAAACGTAGTAATTATTCGTTTTTGGGGAAATGTATAAAAATCTTTAATAAAGTACCACAAACTCTTGTTGACTTGCCTGTTTATGAGTTCAAAAACCATTTATAAAAAAACTGTATGAAAAAGGATATTACAATGTTGAAGATTACTTGAACGAAAAGAGTGCATGGACTTAATAACCTGCCTAGCTCGCACTTACACTATCTTGTTATTGTATTTCCTGTTATAAAATCAAGCTGACAAAGGTGACTGAGTTTGTTGCGCCGCTTCTTCTCATCACCAGCCGACATGTAGTCCCGAAGCGGTGGTAGAGAAAAAAAATGGGACATGTAAAAGTGCCATTGATGACCAATTTGCAGAAATAAATGACTTTGACTTTGAATAATAAACTTTTATGTACGTCGCTATTCATTTAATAAATAATACCAAATTTGACGCGGATAAAGCAGGGGTACAGCAATTAACTAATAAAGGAATGCTCCTTTAAATTTATGATAGTCATATCACCAAGCTTCGCATCAGAGTCTTTTGTTTTTCAATTTACAATTGTAAATTTTTGTTTTTAGCAATTCCATGCAAGGTTTAATTGAAGATAAATAACACTTGAAAAAAAATCATCGACCTCAGGTGGGACTCGAACCCACATCCCATCGCATACCGGGCGAGTGCTTTGACCACTAAGCTACCGAGGACGTCACGTGACAAGATGAAATTCCTCAAGTGTTTTTTCAAGTGTTATTTATCTTCAATTAAACTTTGCATGGAATTGCTAAAAACAAAAATTTACAATGTTTAAGCATTTCTGATCTTAACCAATAGTCAAATATTTGTAAAAATATTTCTATACGGTGTTGACAGTAGTATACTACTCAAGCTATACATATAGCTACAACATTGATCAGAATACGCTGGCTTTGACAGCGAGAAAAAACACTTGAGAAATTTCATCTTGTCACGTGACGTCCTCGGTAGCTTAGTGGTCAAAGCACTCGCCCGGTATGCGATGGGACGTGGGTTCGAGTCCCACCTGAGGTCGATGATTTTTTTCAAGTGTTATTTATCTTCAATTTACATTAATTAATCAAAGCTAAACGCGTAAAGGGACTCCACGTGTCGCAATTAGGCTCGGATTCATCAAACCCTCGAGTAATACTTTACAGGGAAGAGCTTTGTCATTTTTAGCGAAGACGAGTACAGTCCCATGAAAAAGTGTTGTTTGAACCATAAAATTTTAAGATCGATAAAAATACCATTCTATTTCATGTAGTTGTAAATCTATACTAATATTATAAAGAGGAAAGATTTGTACCTATTTTTGTATGTTTGTAATGAATAGGCTCAAAAAGTACTGGGCCGATTTAAAAAATTCTTTCACAAATAGAATGCTACATTCTTCCAATTTGACATAGGCTACATTTCATTTTAAAAAAAAATAGGGATCCTTGGTAAAATTTGAACAATGTAACCGAAGGTGTAGAAAAATGAGTCTTAAAATGTCTTTCGTCGAATGCGCTGCCGAAACTATTAGCGATAATTGTGTACCCCGTGCGAAGCCGGGACGGGCTGCTAGTTAATTATAAAACTGTAACTGGCCTCTTCACGCTTTTGCTAAAAGGTGTGGAGCAGTGAAATGTGCTATTAAATACAATTAATATAAAATAAAACGCTTTAACATTGAATTTGTAGCTAAATTTTAATTTTATTAACATATTAATATTGAAAGTACCACAACACACAGACCCGAGACAATATAGAAAAGTTCGTTTTCTACATTGACCCGACTGGGAATCGAACTCGGAACCTCAGAGAGGCGAGGCCAAGTCTGGAAGTCATTTTTAACCAACAAAGTGAAAAGTTTGTTGGTTAAATATGACTTCCAGATTTGATGAGGTACATACACGTAGCTATGTATAAATGTTAATTGGTTACAAATGAAGCTAAGTAAGCCTTCAATCATTATAAGTCTACATAAATAGGCTGAGATGATGATGCGAATGTTGTCAAAGTCAAAGTCAAAGTCATTTATTTTTGCAAATTGGCCATCAATGGCACTTTTACATGTCCCAGATGAAGAAAAGTTATAATAACTAAGACTGAGTTGCATCACCTTAACTTTAACCATAACTATAACCGGTGTTTCTGTGTAAAGTTTGACAGAATTTTGACGTTTGTTAAAGTTAAAGTAAGATGGTGCAACCCAGCCTATGTAATCAAAGCTGTGTTTTTTTAAAGTGACAAATGAATTGTCTTGTCAAGTGTACAGTCTTAACGCGTCCCAGAATATGACGGATGTTTAACGAGATTTCTGCTTTAAAAGGATAATAACACGGAACGGAGGACCGTCTACGAAACGCAGACTGGCTTAATTTCAACTAGTGTTGTCTGTGTCAATATTAATGTATATCGATAATCATTTCCCCTAAGTTCCCCTAGTACCCCTTGTTGGATATTAATTATTTATATTATAAAATTTGTCATCATCATCATCATTTTAGCCATAGGACGTCCACCGCTGAACACAGGCCTCCCCCAGTGGCTCCTACATTGGCCAATTGGAAGCGTCCTGTATTCAGCGATTTCCTGCAACCTTTACCAGCAGGGCTAGCATGCGCGCGTCGGTTATTTTATCGATAGACAAGACAAATTTTGTCTTCGACGATATTTGTCGTTTTCCCTAATTACAGACGTCTCGAATCCTTTTTCTTAATATTTTCAGGGTCTCCTGTTCTTCGTAGCTACTTATTTTTACGTTATAACACGGCATTGCATGATAATTTGGTTTTTTCGTTGTTCGTCGAACGTCAAAAGTCGATAAAATGCCACGACAAAATTTTATCGTGTTGCGCAAGCTATGCAGGTTGCCATAATACTGTATGTATTATAATACAAAGGGCTTCCTATCATGAATGTGTATAAATAAAAGCTTTGGCATTGTTAGTGTTGTGAATCGATATCTATAAAATATATATTATTTTTTAATAAACTTAGAGACAAAACTTTATGAAAACTGTATATTTAAACATAACCAATCAATCTAAACAAAAAAAATCTTATCAGTATAAGTAATTACTTCTAATCGAAATAGGATAAACTATCGATACTAATGACATCGACTTACCAGCCACACTTATTTTGACGCTGCCGAATTTCATTGAATTGATTTTTACAAATGACGTTTTACGTTTTATCTGACGACGGATGAAATTCGAGACTTCAGTTGGCCCAGATTCAGTCGTGAAAGCCAGTATTAGTTTCGTAATATTTTTATTGCTTTTGAACTTTTCATAACTTCGATCGAAACCTGACCTCTTATTTATATATGTTTTTGGTAAATTGAATCCTTTTGTAAATTGTAAATTAAAGTTTTATAAATATCTTTGTAACAATATAAATATGGCCAGCCTTTTGGGCACCATGTATTGTGCAAATTGCGTCAGTTTTAGAGTTTTCCCGACGTATAAATTAAAAGTTTTTTTTTAGAATAATAACATAAAATTATGAAACCCTAAGTAATGGACTTAGGGTTTCCGACCATTCCTTGAGAAAATAAACTTTAAATAGTTCTATTAACGTAAAATCTTATCTTTCTTAATCTCGTATTAATCCTCAGAATTACTTACATACCTGCTAAGAAAAGATTTAAAAAAATATATGTAGAGGATAAAAGTGCTTGAAAAATGTGTCAATAATGTGTCAAAAATATGTCAAAAATGTGTCAAATATAGTGTTTATCAGATAAGTAAAATATAGCTTATTTAGAACTAATGCAGAACTTATCCGTACCTTGTGAAATAGCCCCTTAATCTCGTATTAATCCTCGGAATTACCTAGGAAGAGAGATGGATGGATTAGTGTCATTGCTCATAAAGTTTTGACCTAATTCATAAAAGTTTTATGCTGAAGGAAGAAGAAAGATTTGCGGTGCGGATATTATGGCTGTTAAAGTTATTATCGGAATAGATATAGATGCAGTAAGCTTAGGACATATTTTAATTCATTCATCACCAGCCTATATCAGTCCACTGCTGGACACAGGCCTCTCCAAAAGGAGGATTTTGCCATAATCGCCACGCTTGGCAGGCGGGTTGGCGATCGCAGTTTGGCCAATGGTAGAGAGGAGACGCTGCTTGTGGCGGTTCTCCTGTAGTCGCCTCTTACGACACCCATAGGAAGAGAGAGATTTTTATTCATTAATTCTGAGAAAAAGAGATTGAACTAATCACTCACTAAAATGCTAATTAATTATAACAACAGTCATTTATATCTACTCAAAAATAAGTTAAATGTGTCGAAATAACATCATAACCTATATGAACAGATAACAATATTTTGACAAGTTAGTCCCAGCACTTCTTGACGCGAGCCAAATACGTACAGTTCGGTTTATAAACTGAGTCGAGTATTTAAACCTCTCGGACGTCCTGCAACCTTTACCAGGTCGTCTGTCCACCTTGTGGGTGGACGTCGATTTTAAGTGGACTCCATTCTAGCCCAGGTGGTATAACGATTACATTTAAACTATGATATTAGAATCTGCATCATGTAAAAAAATAATAAAAAAAAACAAGATCGAATTTTGCAAATCCCAAGCTAAAAGAAACCCACTGAATCATCTTCAATTATATAGTTATTATGGTATATTAATGTTAAAGTTAGTGGAAACTCGTAAAGTGAAAAGTATTATATGAATAGAGGGTAAAATCGCGATAAAAGGGAATACGTAAAAAAGTTATTTAGATTAGATTGGTATAAAAATACACATCTCTAAATAAATATGGATCATACACAGCTTGACGAGACGTGGAGCAGGAAGGTTCTCGAATGGAGACCACGCTTAGGCAAACGTAGTGTAGGACGCCCCCCGGCTAGATGGACCGATGACCTGAAGAAGGCAGCTAGCAGCGACTGGATGCAAAGGGCGGGAGATCGTGCGCTGTGGCGCTCCTTGGGGGAGGCCTATGTCCAGCAGTGGACTGCAACAGGCTGATATGATGATACACAGCTTTCAATGGTCTTACAACAAAAAAGATAGACCAAATTAAAACCATGTCTAAAGAATAGCCAACGAATTTGAAATGTTGATACATCAGACGTTCGAGAAATTTATTAACAAACATTTTAAATTGGTTAGCTATTCTTTTAACATGGTTTAATCGTAGTCCAAAAAAAATAGTTTTTTGTAGTAGTGTTAGAATGGCCTTACTACAAAAAGATAGACTAGTGTTGAACACTTGTCTAAAGATTCCATCCATCCATCCATCAGCCGAAAGACGTCCACTGCTGGACATAGGCCTCCCCCAAGGATTTACTCGAAGATAGGTCCTGTGCCACCCGCATTCAGCGGCTTCCCGCGACCTTCACCAGATCGTCGGTACACCTTGTGGGGGGGCCTACTAACACTACGCCTTCCGGCCCGCGGCCGCCATTCAAGGACCTTCCTGCCCCAACGGCCATCAGTCCTGCGAGCAATGTGCCCCGCCCACTGCCACTTAAGGTTTGCGATTCTGAGAGCTACGTCGGTGACTTTGGTTCGCCTTCGGATAGTCTCATTTCTGATTCGATCGAGAAGGGAAACTCCGAGCATTGCTCTCTCCATCGCCCTTTGAGTGACCTTGAGCTTTCTTATGAAGCCCATCGTTAGCGGCCACGTCTCAGATCCGTATGTCATCACTGGCAACACACATTGATTCCATACCTTGGTCTTGAGGCATTGCGGTAGTGTTTGTGAGAAGAAGATATTACGTAGCTTCCCGAACGCTGCCCATCCGAGTTGGATTCGACGATCGACCTCTTTCTGAAAGTCTAAAGATTAGTCAACCAATTTGAAATGTTGACACATTAGACATTCGAGACATATTATTAACAAACATGCACAACGACAAATGATTTGCCGTCATGATTTAGTCTTTTTGATTTTTTATTGTTTTACAAATATCGTGCTAGTCGTTCCCACTGCCATTAAATCAGTTGTTACCGCAAAGTCGTAGACGACAGTTTATCGTGTCGTCCTGTATGTGAACACCTACATATAAGCCTCGACACTTATAAATACACGATTATTTTGTCGTTGCGGCAGTGGGCACGCGCCCTTACCGTGTTTGTGTAATAGTTTTGAATTAAATATGCTAATCCTAAAATGCTAATGTGGACTTCAGGTGAGAATATACGTATTAACTTTGAATTGCGACACGCCAATTTTCCCACACATAAAAACTGAAATGCTTACCTAAAACTCTGTACAATTGCTATTAATTTGAATGAAAACATTATGTAACACGCACAAATAAGTATTCCCAGAATTATCTTTAAACTTTATTCTATATTATTATTACAACCCCGGTAACCGCTATCCAAAATATTATTTAATCAAACTTAAAAGATGGGAAAAATTATTCAGAAACAAAATCGCAAATTTGTATTCGTACTTCATGCGCATGCGTGGCGCTTGTTATATACTATGTATGTATATATCGTGGTGGGGGTAGAAGCTTTGCGTCTCTCGAGGGGGGAGGTTGTGTGTCCCCGCGCGGAAACTCGCGATTGTGTAGTGAAGTGAGTTACGAGATGAAGTGAAATTGTAACCGAAGTGAAAGTGATTGCATGTGTTTAGTGATGTACTGTGCCGTGTGATCGGGTGAGTTTTGTTTTTATTAATTTTAATGTAGTTTTACTAATTGTATTTTCAGGTTTAAAAACATTACGTGATTACTATATCTTAAAGCTGACTTATTTAAACCGTATCCACATTTTTAATAATATATATTTTATAAAAAAAATTACAAAGTACTTTTTTTTTAAAGAGATATATGATTACCAATATAATGACATACTAATAGCGGTTCTATTTCAAGATAAAGTTCTAACTGTAAATTGAATGAAGATGACATAGGAATTCATAAAATTAATTCCTTTCTTAACAGTTGGTCCATTTTATTTTACAATCGTGACTTTTTATATGAAGCCTGCGTTAACCAGTTTTCGTTCACAGATTATTTTTAAGTCTAGTCTTTGACTATCACTGTTTAACTATTGTATTTTCAGGTTTAAAAACATTACGTGATTACTATATCTTAAAGCTGACTTATTTAAACCGTATCTACATTTTTAATATTTAAAAAATATATAAAAAATACTTATTTATAAATACATTTAATAACTTACTACTCGCAGTTCTATTTTAAGATAAAGTGCTAACTGTAAATTGAATAAAATGACTTAAATTTAATTCAATTTACAGTTAGTCCATTTTATTTTACATCGGAACTACTTATATGAAGCATGCGTTAACCAGTTTTCGTTCACAGATAAATTTGTTAGTCCATAACTATCACAGTAACTAGTATTTGGTTTCGCCTCTTAACTGAGTGAACTCAGCACTCAGCACAGTCTAGTTTAGAGTTGAAGGAATACACAATCAGGTCATTTAAGGGTCGACAGTACTAGCTGATCTGCACAGTTTGACGACCTCCGTAGCCGAGAGGCGAGCACGCCGGACTTTAAATGGCGCCGCCATCTCTGAGGTTCCGGGTTCGATCTCCGGTCGGGTCAATGTAGAAAACGAACTTTTCTATATTGGCTTGGGTCTGGGTGTTGTGGTACCGTCGTTGTTTCTGATTTCTATAACACAAGTGCTTTAGCAACTTACCTTAGGATCAGAGCAATGTATGTGATGTTGTCTAATATTTATATTTATTTATTTATTTATTTATTTACAGTGAAGCTGAGACCTCTGCCAATAGGATACTTTAGGAGTTTTATTAACCTTTCTCTATTTAAATTACCTCTTATTCTTCTTCGTGATACTCTTGTCAGAGCGGTCGTGGTCATCATGTGCTAAGCTTAGAGGCCGATGTTATGCGCTTCACGATTTCCTTCCAGTTATAGCGACATTTGGTATTTCTGGAACAATCATACAATGTTAAATTACCTACAATTAATATTTTTCTTATATTTTTGTATTGTCAACGTTTGCTAAAAACAAAAACATATTTTGCTTACCATTATTTGATAAGCATATACTTTTAATTTTTGGTAACATTAATGAGCATTACGTTAGCAGGAAACGCCCGTTTCTACCCACAATTTTCCACCTACTATTTTAAATAAAAAGTAATAATTGATATTTCGGCTAACTGGTGAGCCCAAAAAACACTGAACCTATATAGCTACAAATTGAGTAATCATCATCATCATCATTTCAGCCACAGGATGTCCACTGCTGAACATAGGCCTCCCCCAGTGACTTCCAGATCGGCCGGTTGGTTGGCCGGTTGGTAATCAAGTAATGCAATTATAATACTAAACTTTCATAATCTTTAATGGTTTCTTGATGAGATGACTTCTATAATGATATCTATCTCAATTCGACTCAAATGATTACGTATTTCTTAAGGACTTAACACAAAAATAAACAAAGATTTACTAAAAACTAAAAACCGTCTTCAAAAATAAACAAACAAGCGAAAAATTAAAATTACTTATACATACCTAGTCAGTGATTAATAAACTGCGTCATACCGCATAGATAATAAATTGCATGGTTTGAATGCAAATAGGAAATAAAGTAGCATTGATGAAATTTATACATGACTTTTGCATATTTACCTCCATTGATCCAATTTAATTTTACTGTGTAGTAGTAGACTACAGGAGAACCGCCACAAGGAGACGGGCAGCAGCGTCTCCTCTCCACCATTGGCCAAACTGCGATCGCCAACCCGCCTGCAAAGCGTGGCGATTATGGCAAGATCCTCCTTTTGGAGAGGCCTGTGTCCAGCAGTGGACTATTATATACTGGTGATGATGTAGTATTTATTTTATTTCGTTTATAAGTAAACTATTTTGAATATTGATATACGGTTTATTATAACTGTACCAGTTTTTATATTTTTATTACTTTATTAACAAAAAACAACGTATTTTATTAAAATTTAAAACCTCAAATGACATTCCTTTGTTCAAACAAAATAACCATTTTATCAAAATAAATTTAATCGGCCCGTATAGTTAATGGTTAGTCAAAAATTAAAATCAAACCAATTACGTAACCAATGTGTCTTTTTCCATTTTAATAACAGGGAGTTTTGGTAAATAATAGGAAATTTTATGCAGTATGTTTATTTATTCATTTACACTTTAATGCACAGATTAAAAATCATACAATAGGTGGGCTTAATGCCGCGAGGCATTCATTACCAGTCGACCACTAGGCTAAAAAGAGATGTTTTGTTGGCGATGCGATAAAGAAATTGAGATAAAAGTCTTAAGAAGGAAAAATAAAATAAAATCATAAACTACATAAAAATACATAAACTAAATACTATTATAAATGTACATAAACTAAATGCTATCATACATAGGCTAGATACATATGTTTACTTAAGTTTTTGAGTACCAATTAACGTCTTAAGATAACGTGTGTCCATTTAAATCATTAAATATGTATCTAGCTATCCTTTTTCGTGTTCTTGCCGACACGAAAGAAAAAGAAGAAGAAGAAGAAGCTATCAATAAACTTACACAGCTCTCAAGAGTGTAACCTAACACTGGTTAAATTCCTGTATGATTTAGTAACCGACTGCCCAATAAAACAATTGTTATATCTCTAAATTAGAATAATTACAGCTTAAAAACATGACTTATTATTTGAAGGCTCCTGTTTTGCTGATAGGCGAATATAATTCGACCAATAGCAGAAGTTTACAATGGCATAGCCTAGTCATATACAGTCTTGTTTTGCATTAAAATGGCACCCCATCGATGTCACCATACAAATTAACAGTAGGTACTGTAGAGGTTTATAACTCGTTGAATAAAACCTCTACGTCTACCATGGTATAAAAGTATTCGAATTTGGAATAATCGTCTTGACATGGAAAAAACAGTTGTTTCTAGAGATTGATTGAAGTAACGTGAGCCAAACAGAAAGTGAAACGTCTTTTAATCTAAAATAGTATAATTGATTGTAAATCATATGATTCAACATTAGGAAACATATGCAGTTTCCATATTAGGTTTCAAAGTTAAGTAATTAACATGTATTTCTATATATAACGAATAAATATAAAAGTAATATCAATATTCTTCAGTTAAATTAATTTCCCCTGCACGTCCATGCACCACGGTACCTAGAGTAAGTAATCACTATGGGGACAAAACTCTAAAGAAAAGATAACCGTACTTTCTGAACAGTTTGCCTGACGACATACGACGGGAACAAGTTAAAAATATTTCAAAAAATAAACTTAAAACATTTGTTAGCAAGCCTTGGTAAATAATTTTCATAAACATATATTTAATGGGACTTCACCGCATCCTACAGACAAAATATGTAAACAGTTTTGCGGGACAATGTTTTGCGGCTTAAAATTGTACAATTAATATTAAATAAATAAACCACAGCAATTATTAAGCAGCTTTAACGCCCTAGACCTACCGAATAGCACGTTTTACAATATGAAGAAAGCAGCTTTCCTTAAAACATGCCGTATTGTACGGCGATTTTTACAAAACGACCATAACTTGGCTAACAAGAACAACCCTTGAGGTCATCTTTAAAAACTGGAACAGCGGGTTCCGAGAATTTGCCAAGGGTAAAAATGTTAATAATCTTAACCTCTCATGTGTCACTCACCGTACACTTATAACTCGAGAACGGCTCCGATTTTCATGGTTTATAATTTGTTGGATTTGTCTCCACTCCGAATAATAGAATAAGTAATAAAACATTGGAAAAGCTGACGAAAAAAAGTTCTGATAGGCGGTATCAGCAAGGTCAGCTAGTAAATTAATAAAACGTCATTATTTGGCAAGTCACACTAAGGATTGACATACTTTGACATTTAACAGATAGGCATGCCATCCGTTCCTCCTTGCTGTATGGTCTTCCACAAGCAACCATGCTTGGGGAAGACCAGGTGGTGACCACACCACCGCCTAGCTGTGGGACACTAAAAGTAAAAAAAATACGGTATTCACACTTTTGAATTATTATTGTGTTGATAAGTAAGAAAAGATTTATTTAAGATTTTCTCATCTGCTTCATAACATATTCACAGTTTCAAACATTGATCAAAACCTCGATTTTTTTATAAAATATCTGTGCCACAAAGACCCATTTGCTGACCTTATTAAATTTTTACTATAAATACTTCTTACTAATAAGTAAAATATATAGTACGTTTGAACCATTAGCCAATTTATTTAAAATGTATGTCACTATTATTAAGACGTGTGTAATTAGACAAACATTTCAAATTGCATAGATTATCAATAGATTAGCAAAGGTGTTAAGATATTTTGAGTTTAAAACGAGTTTAAAAATCAATGCATTATTATGACTACGCATGTTATTGTGTTTTTAAATGTGTTTTTTTAAACTAACTTTATGCTTAAGAGGGACATAGATTTTTATGATAATGATTAAGATTAAATAATTAATTTCTAAGAACATGGTTCTCGGCGCGCCACCGCTATTATGTAATTTGTGACATGGTAAAACAAGATCTTAAATCTATGCACAACATATTCCTTTGTTTTGCCCCTGTGCATTTCTTTTGGGAATCTAGTTTAAATGTCAGCTATAAGGTGTTGGCAAACAGAAGTTGGCAAAGCATCCCACAGCTTGGCTGAACGTTGAAGCGAACCGCTTCAAAGTTTTAACTAAGTTTGTATTTCAAGCGCCTGGTTTTGGCATGTAAATGGTAATGACAGTCACCCGTACTGTAGTTAGGAAGTTGAAAACATTTGACGAATGCTAATTAGCCCTAATCATTAGGACGTCAAAGCTAGCGGCTGGGGGTTCTGTTCTGCTAGGGGTATATGCTTGCGTGTTGAGCAAGATAATTTATATCAAAGCGATCCCCTCATCCATCCAACCAACAAAACACGATATGATAATAAAATAAAATAATAGAAACTTTTATCGAAACAGCGAGCATGACCTTGATGTCACCAGCATGCTCGCCGTTTAGATAAAAGTTCAAAATGGCGGTTATATGGCATATTTTGACAGTTGAGTGTTGATAGATCGCTGCTATAATCATAATATCATATTATAATATCGTGTTTTGTTGGCATGTTAGGGGAGCATGAATGTTTTTAATAATGTTTAAGTCTTGAATAAAGCTGCCTAGAAAGTTGGACATATGACACATTTATACATTACAAATTGGTCGGCTAATCTTTAGTCATGGTTTAAAATCTAGTCTTTTGATCTAAGTATATCATCATTCCATATCTCCAAGTTATTAAGTTAATAAACACAACAGCAAATTTCATGTGAAATGATAATCATGAGTAATTTTATTCCTGGAACGTGTTATTCATTCTATGTAAACCAATTCCGAGGGATAAAAGGATGGACGAGGATTTATCTACCAATAACGCTCGAAGTTAACTAATATTATATGCAGTTCAAAGGACTGTTTGTTATTTTAGGATCGTTGAAAATTATTCACAAACCACGCAAGGAAAAAGCTATTGAGGCGGAGACCATAAACAAATTTAAACTACGTGAAACAAGTTACTAAAAGACGATACTCAACATGAATGAAGTTAAGAATATTTTAATAATCAAAAGTGATAATTTACCTAAATGAATGAGGTAATCCTCGGGACGAATTTGATGGCCCTTCTATATACATATCTGTTATTTTTAACTGAACTACAGAAAACATTATTATCCTACCAGATTTGTTAATTCAAAATTATTTTTTAACAATATTTCAATGTAATTAATAAATTGAAATATATATTATGTTGATGTAATAGACTGTTATAAATATTTAATGGGGCTCCCATACAACAAACGTGATGTTTTTTGCTTGTTTTTATAGATAATGGTGCGGAAATTTTCGTGCGCGAGTCCGATTCGCACTTTGCCGGTTCTTAATGTGGTTTTTGAACTTAAAAACAGACAGGTGAGCAAGAGTTTGTGGTACTTTATGGAATGTTTATACATACAATTATATTTTCGTACTTCATGTAATTTTTATTCCGATAAACTTAAATACGTATTGGAAACTTACGAAACAACTGCGGTTTGGTTTGATAAACACGGACTTCGAAAACTGGGCTGGTTGTATATCACTAATAATTTGAAACTGACTTCTTGTGAGTTTTCATTTTTACCGACCAGTAATGGACTTCTGAAGGCTGATGATGATTATAGCCCTTAGACACATAATAGATTTGACACCACCTGGAAATTGATGTACTTTTTTTAAGTAGACAAAACGCGACTTTTCACATTGGTATACATGTCGTGGCCAGCGGGGTAACCATGAACTCTTAAAGCAATCTTAAAGCTGTCAAATCTGTCAATTTTGGTACGTGATTACATACAAAATTTGACAGATTTGATAATATTTAACAGATTTGAGATTGTTTTAAGAGTTAGTGGTTACCGCCCAGATCTTAGAATTAATCACTTCATGATGTAGCCGACCATGTGTGTACCATTTCATAAAGTGGTAGTTTTTGACACAGTTGTCACTTTTATGTGGCCAAAAACGAAATGAAATAACTTTTATTTCTGATTGTTTAAAATCGATTTTGGTTGTTAATCACGAATTATTCATGAAATTGCCTGCCCTGATTTGATTGATGTCTGCTATGATTGAAATTGTATTATTATAATGACACGGCTTCGTAGAATTGTTTTTGAA
The DNA here is from genome assembly GCA_950371115.1 of Anania fuscalis. NCBI lineage: Eukaryota > Metazoa > Arthropoda > Insecta > Lepidoptera > Crambidae > Anania > Anania fuscalis. The sequence continues at coordinate 10,705,657 of OX493349.1, forward strand.
CGGTGTCAAAGTCCAAGTGTATTAAGGCGGGTCCGCAGCGCCAATTTTCTAACAAAACATGTTAGCAAAACAGCCAGTCCGCTGCGTCTATTGTTGTTATTGTTTCATTTTAAAAATGTGAATTGCCATACTCAAACTTCGAACGATACGTCATCCTCCTCTGAGCGCAAACACAAAATGCGTCACTTCCCCTCCCCGCAGGCGAACGCGGGGGATGTATCCATTCGTGACGGCAAACATGTTGTTGTGTTTTTACTAACAAAACTGTTAGGCTACGCCCATATTCGGTTTGCAAACAATGTTATCGTGTTTGCAAACACGAAAACGCGGCGTTGTGGACTCAGTTTTATACTTCAAAGTGTGCCTTCCACGTAATAATTAAATATACGAGCCAGGCGTTAACCGCTTTATTTATAACTGGAATCGATTAGCGGTTTGGAAACCGTTTGAATTTTCACTTAAATGTAGTTTGAATTATCGGTTCTCTAAAATAACATTTGATGAGGTTGACAACTATGTAAGGAATATTATTGAGGCAGAAAAAAGTAAAGGTAAATATTTACAAAAAAAAATTTGCTTGTTTTTTATAAAATTCTTATTTGACTATCTCAAGTGTTAAGACCTCCACATAACGAATAATTATTATTTGGGATTCTATAACAATTTCATCCCCAAGTTTTGCACGCTTCGGGTAAAAGATTTTATTAAAATTGTTATGTCTATTCAAATAAAAAAAAAATCTAAGATATTGCTAATAAAAATATATTAATTAAATTTAATTTCATTGCGTAATAAACAAAAAATATTAAAAACAACAATAAAAATGGTAATTTTTTATTGAGAACTAAGAAGGTACTTTCTTTCCAAATATTGTCAAATAGAAGTAAGTATTTATCACGTAGATAGAGCTGTCCATACTCTTAAAATACCTAGCGTTTTAGTAGCTATTACAATACATATTATGATTTGAGTGGATGGGTGACCATTAAAAAATAATGAATTTGTATAGATTTCGTAGCCTTACATACCTAAAAGCTATGTAGGACAGGACAAAGGACTTCCAAAAAATAATGAAAATGAAAAATTACATTTTGCAGTGATGTGTATAAAATCACCTTTTCACAGATTTTTATCCCAATGTTAAGACAGTATAAACATAATACCTTATGTATTAAAAATGATCTAAACTGTTCCATAGCTCTCAATGAATATCAAATTTTTGACAACCTCCGTAGCCGAGAGGTGAGCACGCCGGACTATAGGTACTATGGCGTCCCCATCTCTGAGGTTCAGGGTCAATTTAAAAAAAACAACTTCTTTATTGTCTCGGGTCTGGGTGTTGTGGTACCGTTGTTGTTTCTGATTTCTATGACACAAATGCTTTAGCACTTACCTTAGGATCAGAGCATTGTATGTAATGTTGTCCATTATTTATTTATTAGCCAACACCCTACTCGCCGTAAACTGTAACTTATACTAACGTAAGCAGTGTTATTTTTACGTCAAACTCTAAAACGAAACAAACTGTTTTATGAATCAATATTTAAACCTTAGAAATCGTAAAGCTATTTATATCAAGCGTCAATTTATTTACCTTTGAAAACTTTGAGTATGTTTCACCAAACGGTTTCCAATTTAAACAGTTTTAGTCACTTAAGGCTTCAAAGGAAAATTTGCAGACAACTTCACGTTTTAAATTAAAGTACTTTATGAGCATTTTAGCATTTAAAAAATAATTTTATCGTTTTATGGACTAATAGCTGAGTTAGACTAAATAAATTACCTTTTAATATATTAAATGAATATTATTAAACGTTTAATAGAGATTAACACAATAATAAAATTTTAATGCTATAGTCGGAATGTAAATTTGTCGAATTGTGTAGTCTTTAAGTATTTTCTATATATGTTATGATTTATATGTTCTTTTGCTGGACCTATAAGTAAAGTAAAGTAAAGTATGCCTATATACGTCCCACTGCAGGGCACTGGCCTCACCTCAACTATAAGGTGGTTTGGGCCATACTCCACCACGCGGGCCCGGTGCGGATTGGTGGAGGGGTGTTGTAAGGCCAGTGACTAAACCTTACTGTCAGATGTTATCAAGCCACCTTAAGGCCTCTGACTAGGCTTCACGACCAATATCAAGCGATATTGGCCGGGACCAACTTTTAACGTGCCTTCCGAAGCACGTACCTATAACCTACCTATAAGCAAATAAAAATGTACCTATAAGCAAATAAAAATAAAATAAATCTATAAAACCTTCGAGTTCGTAATAACACTTTATATAAAAATATGACGTTCAAATCTGACTTAATCCGGCCCCAAAGCTGGCATATTCTCACACACCTAGCTAAAACCTTTTTACCTGGCATTTTATTCTATGAAAGGTGCTAACCTTTTTTCATGATACAATTTTAGGCAGTAGAGTCATAAAACAAGATTGGACACTTTTTCTTTTTAACCGACAAGAACCTCACTGTCGTATGTTCGCTTTTGAGGGTTCCGTACCTTAAGGGTAAAACGGGACCCTATTACTAAGACTTCGCTGTCCGTCTGTCTGTCTGTCTGTCCGTCTGTCACCAGGCTGTATCTCAAGAACAGTGATAGATAGATTGTTAAAATTTTTACAGATGATGTATTTTTTTTGCCGCTATAACAAGAAATACTAAAAACCAGAATAAAATACATACTTAAGGGGGCTCTCATACAACAAACGTGTTTTTTTTGCCGTTTTTTATAATGGTATGAAACTCTTAGTGCGCGAGTCCGACTTGCACTTGGCCGGTTTTTTTTGTTTATTTTTGATGTTGGTATTTTTTTTTTAAACTTTTTCTTCTGTTGTTCAATGGCGTTTCTAAATTAACTTCAACTAACTTCACACTTGGTAACTTCTACGGTATGCTATGTCGCTCTGTTTAGATGTTTGGACGCTTTTGGGTTACATAATGTATTGCACCTGCTGTGGGTTAACTACATGGTTCGTACGTACTTGCCCGATTTTACTATTAGATTTATAGTCAATTTGTTTTTAATCATGATTTTATCACTATAATAAAATATGTACAAGGTAATTTGTAAAACGTCAACAACCTCGCAATACTAGGTAGCTAACTTCATAAACAACAACATTAGTTCTACGAGTTTTCTCATAATTCAGTAGGTACATTAATTAAAAATGATTTTCCAAGCTTTCATTGTACCGTCGCGACATTTGTAAGTCTATGTTCCATTCACATACCTACGAAAAGGAGATTCGACGCCCACAGAGATGAGACATTCAGACGTAAAATGATGAATTAAAATTGATATTTTTTTTTTTATTAAAGTAAAATGTTTCAAATTATCAAAAGTTGAAGAACAAAATGTTGTTGTTTATGATGTTAGCTACCTATCTAGTCGTGCAAGGTTATTGATGTATTTCAAATTCAAATAACCCTGTTTACTCATTAAAAAGTGATTCCGTGGGGTAATCTTAAGGATTATTCGAGGAACTTACTAAGGTGTTAATTCTTGCTAACTAAAGTCATCAAAACACTTTGCTTAAGCAAAGCATAAATGCATGAAAGCGAGCATTCATGGTTATGACTTATTTATTAAAGAGTTGAGCCTGTTGCATCAAACTCTCTTATGGTCTAAGTCTAGACTTTTTAGTGCGAATGATAAAACGTAATATTGTAACTTAAGACCCTTATGTGGGTTGAGTTCTGAAATAAGTTTCCCACTTGTATCAATAAACTAGTACTCTGGATTTGCAGGGCGAATGGATTGTGTATTACTGCTTAAAAATTCGTAAATAAATGTGGGTATTTTGTAATATTGATGTAATCTTCTTCACCTCTTCACTGCACCACTTCAAAAGCTTTCTGTATGACCTATAGGTTGACTGGCAGAGAATGCTTCTAGCATTAAGTCTACCTATTGAACATTTCTTTTTTAAGTTTTTGCAATAAATTTTTAAATAAATAAATAAATCTCTATATATTTTAAATCTCTTTTGTCCAAAAATGTAGCAAGCTGAAGTGGCAGTGGGCTGGCCATGTCTGTCGCAGAACCGACTAGAGATGGAGCAGGAAGGTTCTCGAATAGAGACCACGCTTAGGCAAACGTAGTGTAGGACGCCCCCCGGCTAGATAGACCGATGACCTGAAGAAGGCAGCTGGCAGTGACTGGATGCAAAGGGCGGAAGATCGTGCGCTGTGGCGCTCCTTGGGGGAGGCCTATGTCCAGCAGTGGACTGCAACAGGCTGATATGATGATGATGATGATGATGATGTAATCTTAAAACAAAGTCGTGTTTGTTAGAACACTTGTAACTCGAGAACGGCTGGACTATTGTCTCGCCTAGTTAGGTTTCTGCTTGGTTCGCAACCAATTTGTATACTTGTACAACTAGTTACAGTGACCCTGTGAAATAAAACCCTGACTAATTTTCTGTTCCGTCGCCTCAGATTAGTGGCAATCTCTATAAAATCGTCGATCATATCTACTCTGGTGGTCGCAGTCCAACTAGTGTTGCAGAACTGTCGATAGTTTGTTGTTGACTATCGATAGTCGACCTCGAAATTCAGTTACACTATTAATAGCAATATCGATAGTATTAATACTATCCAATAGTACCAACATTATCGATAGTAATGATAGTATTGCACCATAATTATAGCAATCGATAGTATAAAAACAATACTATCGCTAAAATTAATAGAATTTTCTGTAATTAAACAATTGATATGTTGCCACTACCACAATGCCTGAAGAGCAAGGTATTCGATCAGTGCCTCCTACCGGTGATGACCTACGGGGCCAAAACGTGGAACATGACAGTAAAGCTGGCCCACCGACTTCACGTCACTCAGCGAGCTATGGAAAGGTCGATGCTTGGGATTTCGTTAAGGGATAAAATCCGAAACGAGATCATCAGGCAAAACATGGCATATAGTCCAAAAATGTAGCAAGCTTATGAGGCAGTGGGCTGGCCACATCTGTCGCAGAATCGATAAAAGGTGAAGTAAATGAGTTCTCGAGTGGAGACCACGCCTTGGCAAACGTAGTGTAGAGCGCCCCCCAACCCAATGGACCAACGACCGTAGAAAGATGGCTGGCAGTGGCTGGATGAAAAAAGGGATAGATCGTACTCTTTGGCACTCTTTGGGGGAGGCTTATGTCCAGCAGTGGACTGTAATAGGCTGAATAGATAGATAGATAACAATGGATAGTATTCACTTAAAGTGTAAGATGAAGATGTAGAGATAGGCCTATCGATAGTATCGAAAAAATACCAAACTATCGATAATGGGTTATCGTCGAGCGGCAACACTAAGTACAACTAAGATGGATTGTAGGTCGGTTGAAGGGTGACTGATGGTCATGATAAGTTAGGGTTATTCTCTCGAGACGAATTTACAGCCGTCTCTTTATTTGAGCCAAGTGTATTTTGTTAGTACTTATTATCAGTGTACTTACATAATGTGGTGATACATTATGAACTATAAAACCATTTCGACGAAATTGTTAACATTTACGTTATAGAAAATGCCTTCTACATTTTAATGAGGTTTTAAAAATATACAAAGTAATAATGTAACATGATTTATGTCATGTGTAAAGTAATATTGATTTAAATTAACTTTTTTGAATTCAACTGGTTAACATAAAACATATCTATATATCTTTCAGTTAAAGTGAGTTTTTGTCATTTGTATGTTTAAAAAACAGTTTTTTTTGTAATTTACATTATCGTCTTAAGATTGACACCTGGGCGGTAACCACGAACTCTTGAAACAATCTCAAATCTGTCAAACATTATCATTTCTGTCAAAAATTGACAGATTTGACAACTTTGAGATTGTATTAAGAGTTCATGGTTATGGCCCTGTCGTCTATCCCGCCACCAAGCACCACAGTTATCTTCTTCCTGAAGGATGCCTGGAAGATATCCCTTCACCATCTAAATTGTGTTTTTTTCTAAAACATTAACTGTATCTTATTTGTATGGTTGGTAATAAAGAAATTTTATCAATCCTTTAGCTCACTCAGTAACTTATTTGTATAGTGTTATAAAGAATATGTATCCAACATTCATTCGTTAACTTTTTTAACATTCTGTCTCAGCTCACAATGCCAAAAAAAAAAAAAAACCCGACTGCGTAAAAATAAAACCTTAAAGATGAAAACAAGATTTAAAGAATCAATAGACATACTTAAATACATACATACGCTCGAAAAACATAACCCTCGTTTGGCAGTCGGGTAATAAAGAGTATTTTTCCAACATTTCTTCGTGTAGCTCACTTATTCGTTCCGTTTCGTCTAACGATTTCACATTATCTGACCTAGGATCGAACTTAATTTGAATGTCCCAGATTTACTAACATAGAGCTGGTGATTATGACTGATGACCCCTCTTGAGCTCGGAAGCGCTGAACCGAGAAATTGCTCGGAGATTGCCAAATGTGTGGGAAGTTAAGAATTCTAATTTTCCTTTTTCCGTTTCTATACTGTAGGAAATTACGTCGTTATAGAGTATGGTTTCATGCAAAATAACTTTCTTTTGATACGCACGGTATTAATATTCTGAAATTTATACAAACGAGAACGAAATTTATGTAGGTGGTAGTCGTATTAGAAGCTTGTCTTTTTTATTGCTTAACATAATGCTATAATACGTTAAACCAAATAAATCGAGAGCGATTGCAAAATATTAACTAAAATATCTACAACTACACAATCAATTTGTATATTAATTAATAATGAACCAAATATCAAAACTATTCCAGTGATATGTTTTGTACCAGGGCCATAACCATGAACTCTTAAAACAATCTCAAAGTTGTTAAATCTGTCAATTTTGGTACGTCATTTCATACAAAATTTGACAGAAATGATAATGTTTGACAGATTTGTGATTGTTTTAAAAGTTCATGGTTAGTGTCCAGCCCCCTAACCATGAACTCTAAAAACAATCTCAAAGTTGTCAAATCTGTCACTTTTGGTACGTCATTTCATACAAAATTTGAGAGAAATGATAATGTTTGACAGATTTGTGATTGTTTTAACAGCCCCCTAACCATGAACTCTAAAAACAATCTCAAAGTTGTCAAATCTGTCAATTTTGGAACGTCATTTCATACAAAATTTGACAGAAATGATAATGTTTGACAGATTTGTGATTGATTTAACAGTTCATGGTTAGGGCCCAGGTCTAATTACATTGTGCTGTTTTAAGTTTTACCACTGATCAAATTTCTGTGCCTAACGAGACTTTAATCAAAGAAAGCATTAATCAAAAATGTATTACTGTATACTTTTGTAAAATATTAGTACTTACTGCATAATTTTCTAAGTTATCAGTAAACGTAAAGTAATACGAGGCTTATTTACTTATGAGGATTGATATAATAAGCGTTTATATTTTTTTATGCAAACTGAATATACCAAGGATATTAAATTCTTCGAGGCGTTAAATAATTAATCAACATAACTCAGTCGTCGCCCTGTACGATAGAAATAACTTATATCGGTACAAGAAAAACATAAAAAAATATTTTTTCCGTAACTACCCATGAAATTACTAAGGAGCAAGGTATACACAAGAAATAACTCTCCTAATTATATAATAATAACGTTCATTGAAGTGGACCCAAAGCAGTACCCTGGGGGAACCTGTTTTCTTTGCAGTCAAACATGACATCAAAGGGCTGAGCAAGATCAAAAACCATTTTTGACCTTTGAATAAAATTGGTGTTGTGGAAGTTAATTTAGGAAAAGATTACGAAATTACCCTTACGTAATGGGTTTAAATAGCTGCACACGTCTTAACAAAGGAAGGTTTTAAGATTGACAAAACATAACGAGCTAATTCAACTGCTTTGAGCTACGTATATTGAAAAACACTGTTTCTGTGAAAATATCATTAAAAGGAGCGTATTTATTTAGCAAGAAAGCTATTTAAAAACATTTTATTCTAAAGATAATCGTATTAATAAAAGTATTTATTTAGTTTAGGCGAAGTTTGAACTACCTTTATATCATCAAAGATTCATGTTTAACACTGCAACAACTATTAGAAAATTAAGACATTAATTTGCAAATTAGTTTAATTGTATAAATCCTTAAAATTCAATTGTAGAGCTAATTTTAATATTAAAAACAGTCTCAATTGGCTAACTATTATAGCACCATAATAATATTTTAAACCGGACTTTTATATGTGTACAAAGTTTGTTGTGATAAGAAAGTACATTAGAATAAAATAAAACATTAAATTAAACTAACTTATCCTAAAACTCAATACCTACTCAAAAATAAAACCGTGTTCGTGAGGCAAGGAAGCAAGGATACTGGCAGCGTTTCCTCGCTGAATGGCTAAACTAAGCCGTTGTGCGAGGAACAAACCAGCAATTTTATTTTCCGAAATTGATATTTATTTTGGCGCTATTTTTCCGAAAAGTAATTTAGCATTCGGACCCCACGGTGCGAACGTCTCTACGCCAAATGGCGCAAACACGAGTAGTCACCTGCAAGAGGCTCGTTTTTGCGCCGCTTGGCATTTTCTGCTGACGCGGCTGCAGCTCCTGATTTTACTGCTGACTCCCTGAGGTGAAAAGAAGCTAAAATATCGACAAAAGGGAATGAGCGTAAAACCATCAGGCCTCTTGCCATCATCACAGACCAACCCACGAGGCTTCAGCATAGAAGGAACGTTAAGAGCTCTCCTGAAAGCATCATTGAGTGCAGCGTGTCAGGCAAGACCAAATATTAGCAAAAAAAATTGCTCGCGGGCCCTATGCTCGCGTATTAAACTCTCGCAAGGCAAATTTTAAAACGAATTCATTCAGTAAATATGAGTACAACCCTTAAAAAGTCTCAGGAAATATACTGCGTATAATATTGACACCCTTATAAGCGAAGTCACCACAAATAATAACGACGAATATTCTTTCAGGAAAATAAAAGGATATATTAAGTCACCCTCATTCCTACCGCGGTATTGGGTCAGGCATTTTTGCATTAGAGCCTCAGGCATCTCTTGTTATTTAGATCGAATACTGTGGAATCTGATTAGTATTTGTTATTGTCTTTTTTGTTATACAGCCTGTATAAGTCTTGGCAGCTTATATTCTGAAGTCATATTAAATGTTTTGAGAAATATAATAAAATCTTGTTAGTTGGGAGATTAGTTATTTTACAAAATCTTCAATAACGGTATTTACTTGGTGCTATTTTTTTAAAACTCTATTTTTTTTAATTCGAATAACATACAATATTTTTTTTTATGGATAATTAATTACTACTTAAAAACTGTACACCATTTATATATTTTTGTATTATGTAAACTACTCTCTATCTGACTTTGTATTCATTTTAGTAAGATATAAGCCTTCTTCTAACTAATTATGTTGTACACAATTTTACAACTAAAACTGTTAAAAACTGTTGTGTTTAAGGGTCCTACGCAAAAGTTTATACAAAATAATGTTAGAAAAATGTTTATGTTAGTAAATAAATATGCGGATGATAAAGCACGAATTCTTATGGCCTTGAATGAAGCTTATTATGTCACGATTAGATATTAAACTCCTAGCATAACCAGATTCAAGCCAATGAATAAAAAGTCTTGTAAATTAATTTTAATCAATAATCAAACTATAACTGTCTTATTCAGAGTGCATATGCTATTCCGGGACTAAGGTAAAACTACTGTACTAACGTACAAAAATCAGTGATTAAACCTTAGTCCCATACTAACAAATGCACTCTGAATAAGACAGTAAAAGTCGCTGAGATAGCACGATGGATTAGCAAGCTAAAGTGGCCGCACACTGCCACTTGGCACACCACGTAGAACTGACGGCCGCTGGGGCAGAAAGGTTACGTCCGCCCACACGATGGGCCGACGCCCTGTATGTCCACCGTGTGCTTGATATCTGTATCAACGATTGATTTTTATTGTTCTCGATTTTAAATTGCTTAGAAGACTAGAAAATAAAAACTTCCAATCAAGCATTTAAAGGAAATTAATGTGATTTTTTAGTTTTGTATCGATACTAGCTTCCATGCGATCACACTCTTCTAAACAACGTTTGTATGGAATATCTACGCTCCGGGAGACTCTTAAATGGCAGACAAAGCTCAAGAAGTAATAAGCTTAAAAGCTTTAAGAGTATTAACCTAGACTTCAACGCATAGTTCCAAGCTTTCAACTATAAACTTGTGTGTATTGTCAAGAACAAAATAGGCAATAAAGCCACGGTAATAATAACCGTGATAAAGCTTTCAAACTAAAGTTAGCATGCAAATGTCCTTCACAGTAAGTATCAGGTTAACTATTTAAAGTAAAATAAAATAATTTTATGGCTGCACCATTTCAAAAAAGTGGGTTTTGTCGTTCACTTAATTCTTCAATAATTTCTAATATGAGGTTATGTGTCCTTTGTACTAGTGTTGCAACTCGATAGCCTTCTATCGTACAATCCTAAAAGTATTATCGATCGATAGTGGTCAATTGTCATCGTTATCATATATATCTGACAGAGATGAAGAATTTCGATATTGTTTTGCTACCGAGCGATTGCCAAACTAAAAATAAAACTATAAATCGAGTAATTCAACATTCAATAATTTATTGCTGAACTTTAATGTACATTAGGTGTTAAATAATAAAACAATTTCAGACCAGTGTTATGGACCTTGTCGGGCACGCAACATAAACTAGGATTCCTTTGCAAAGAACAAAGTTTAAGAGTCACTTAATCATCATCATCATCACCAGCCTATAACAGTCCACTGCTGGACACAGGCCTCGCCAAAAGGAGGATTTTGCCATAATCGCCACGCTTGGCAGGCGGGTTGGCGGTCGCAGTTTGGCCAATGGTGGAGAGGAGACGCTGCTGCCCGTCTTCTTGTGGCGGCTCTCCTGTAGTCGCCTCTTACGACACCCATAGGAAGAGAAGGGGTGGTGCAATTCTTTTAAAGTGCCGGCACCACACGGCAGTCACTTAATATCTACAAAGTATTTGTGCCTAGTAGATCGTTTGATATTGTCAGGCTATGTATCCTGAGCTTAGCCTCGCTACTGACTACTTACATTGCGCTCGTATATCACTAGTTAATTGTTAAGCAATTGCCACTGGCAGTATCTAAATTAGAATTTATTGGTATATTAATCTCTATTGCGAATCAGTGAAGTGGAGGTGAATTAGAGTATTACTATCTCTATGGAGGTTACTCTATAGTTGGGTGTAAACTATCGCATAGCATTTGATAGATCAGCAGTTCAATAAATAAATATTGGACAACATCACATACATTGCTCTGATCCTAAGGTAAGTAGCTAAAGCACTTGTATTATAGAAATCAAAAACTACGACGGTACCACAACACCCAGACCCGAGACAATATAGAAAAGTTCGTTTTCTACATTGACCCGACCGGGGATAGAACCCGGAACCTCAGAGATGGCGACACCATATATAGTCCGGCGTGCTCGACTCTCGGCTACGGAGGTCGCCTAGTTAATTATATCATTTTGGGGAAGATTTATTACTTATCTCCTTCATCAATTCTGGATTTTTTTAAAGATCATTTTTAGAGATCCGTACCGAAAGAGTAAAATCGGGACCTTATTTCTAAGACTCCATTGTCCGTCTGTCTGTCTGTCACCAGGCTCATTGAGAGCTCATTGAGAGCTAGACAGTTGAAATTGTCACTGAAGTATTTCTGTTACCGTTATAACAAAAATAAAAAATAAAAAAATGAAAAACCCGACTGCGTAAAAAGTGAACTTAAAAGATGAAAATAAGATTTAAAGAATCAATTTGCAGTCTGAGGCATCTTATTTTCATCATTCTTTTTTTTTATACAAAATAATTAAAATTTTTTAGAATCCCTTTTTTTTCAAAATTATGAATCGATGTCAATTTTTTGACTTCGCCATATTACTTATATAATGTTAACATAGGCTAGTCTGGCTTAATATACCATTTATCTAACACCCTGTATACCTTAATAAAGACCAATAAAACCAATTATTTTTTGCAAATAGGCAAGCTTATCCTTTTTCCGGGTGTTAAAATTATGAATGTCAATTTTCTTAGGGAACTGATCCAGATTTTTGCGAATTTAAATGATATAATGATAATAATATATTTTTATGTGATTTCAATGTTGGTACTGCTCAAGCAGTAGAATCACAGGTACTGAGTAGATTGCCAATATCAGGTCCAAACTCATTAGACTTAATTCTAAGTTACTAATGAATTTAAACCTTATATTAGCAATCTACTCAGTACCTACTCAACAACGATTATTATAAACAGTTCGCAAATACGAGTACATGTTATAAGTAGGTACTTCATCGCATCGACGATATTAATTTCTGGCGTAGTTATTTGCACTTGACTTACATAAGTATCTACTTACTGTAATTGAAGTCAGTACAGTTGGGCCACTGTCTGTTTTACACGTGAATATACTGGTATGGCCGATGGGGCAGAAACTTTCTGGAATGGAGGCCACGTACCGGTAAGCGCAGCGTGGGACGTCCACCCTCAAGGTGGACAGACGACCTGGTATCGGTTGCAGGACGCCGCTGGATGCAGCCGCGCGCAACCGGACAAGCTGGAAGTCACTGGGGGAGGCCTATGTTCAGTAGTGGACGTCTTGTGATGATGATGATGAAATGATGATGATGATGATATTTTGGTATGAGCAAGTGACTTCAAATATACAAAACTTCTTAAGGGATTCGCTGATTTTTTTTTACCATTGGGACGAACATTTACGACCGTAGATGGCAGGCCAGCGGACTCGGCATCGCCATTTCTGAGGTCCCAATTTCGACTACCGTTTAGGTCAATGTAAAAAACGATATTTTCTACAAAGTGAACCTAAATTCAATCAGACTCAATATATAGGAGGTGAATGCGATCATTAAAACGAACAACTTTTACTAAGAGGCGAAAATTGAAAACGTAAAAAATGGGTGCTCGATACAAACTAGCACTCTACCTCGATGACAATCATGTTCTAATGTGATCAGTTTTTTTTCCACGACGTCCATTTTGATCCCATTGTCAGATGTTTTCATTACTGCACTCTTATACCCCTTTCAATATTGAGATTAACGAATTTTACACTCCGTCTGGACGTTGTGGTACCGTCGTTGTTTCTGATTCCTTTAACATTAGTGCTTTGGCCTTATGATCAGAGCAATGTGTGTAATGTTTTCCAATATTTATTTATTTAATAATATACAGAAGCTATGTTGTAATATTTATTTATTATTACCGAAACATTTATGAGTGTTAAGAATTTACGTATCAAAGAACTATGATTTGGATTTAACTACAACAAATAGTTAGTTGTATTGACAATAGATGTCGTTGTTTCAATTTACACCGCGGTATTGTTTGGACTACATAAGGTTACGAGCACAATAATGAATCGTATCACAGGAAGAATAATAAAAATAGTTTTATTCTCGAATCATCATTAAAAAGTTAGTTTATTTGACTTGAACAGTGGGCCTACGGTTCAAATGGCTTTCATTTGTATATGTACCTATCTAATCAGAATTGAAACTTGAACTTCAAACAGTATATTATGTATGTTTACATGTAACTCGATTCGATAGCTTCGTCAGTACAGATCTGAGTAGATATTTACGTTTAGTAAATAATGTCGCAGAAAATTTAGCAAATGACTCTAAAGAAAATTTTACTGAATTTGAAATAGGATAAAGTCGTCATCATTTAAAAGACAGGTCTTTTACCTTATCTGATTATGTGCAGAATTTCCAATGTCAATAAAACCTTATTGCATGTAAAATGTATGGCGTATTTAATGCACAACATACTTAATTAATGCAATATAATGCGTCATTCATTTTGACTGAATCCTAATTAAAATTAATTTACCCATCAAAATGAATAATAAATGAAACGTGGGCGTAGTAAAGTCTATTTCTGTGTGCGTAATTTTGTTTATTTAATAGGCAATTTGCTTGTTTGTGTGCGTAATTTTGTTTATATAGTAGGAAATATGCTTGTTTTTGTAAACATTTACAAATCCGTTTTATCTCTTGTAAGGCACGAGTCTTTTTGGCTAGGTCTCTTTGCATTTTGGATAGAAATGAGGTCAAAAATAACTCAGACAGTTTGATAACTCCATGAATTTTAAGATAAATTGAAAAGAAAAAAAAGTTTTTTTACCGTAATTATTCAATTCATCGGAAACTAAACCCGTTCTATTTTTAAACTATTCAAAAAATACATTTTTAAATAATCCCGCGACACCAAGTAATAACTACTTAAGTAAGACTAAGTATTTAAGTTACTCGGAAATTAACAAAAAAAATTTTTTTTTGTGTTTTTATCGTCCATCATAACACCTTTTTTTTCTTAAATTCAGGTTCATGCGTGATGGAATGGTAGTACCTACGTATTTTAGTGCTTTTGATTCTATCGGCGAAATTCCATGAAAAGGCAATTTTTTTTTGTTGCAACCGGCTTTTTTTAAGAGACTTGATTCAACTGAGGAAAACAAGTCATAAATAAAATATTATTCTCATGGTTTTCATACGATTGCACTAAAAAATAATACTTTTTCTATAATTGTATTAATGGTTCTTATTTTTGCTATCTTTCTATCTAATAAATAAAATATAATTAGTTATAATATTTATATAATTGCTGTCAATGCTGCTTTAATTTACTTCCTTCGAGCCAGTTAAATAAAGCTATCATTGCCTTTATAGATATAATTTTATTTCCATTTCTAAGAATAACCACAAACTTGCAGATTTTAACTAAGTTGTGATCTAAAGCTTATTAACATTTTAAGATAGAATTCTAAAATGACAACCAAAATGATATTAAAATACATTCTGAATAAACATTTTAGATTCTAAAAGTCCAATCAATTTTATCTAAAGAAATAAAGAACTTGAAATATGTTTAATGATTTTTAAATATGATAGTCTGACATCTGGCAATTTTAACCTGTCAGGCCAAGGTCAAGAGACACAATAAAAAACCTATTATGACGTGGCCACCGGTGGGGAATTGAAGCTTGACAGGTTAATCATTCATATTTCAAGAACACGCTTGAAATATTGAAGATGGATGGACAGAAATGTTTTCAAATAACTTTTGCGCAACATCAATGCCTTCACTTAAAGTTTCTAAGTGCTTTGTAAATAGATCTATCAAAACTGGAGTGGATTTATATTAAACCGTTAAAAAACATAAACGTATTTCAATGTCAAAATATGTTTTGAATGTTTAATTGAACTGTACTACCTTCGTTTTAGGGTTTCTTTTATGGTACATTTTACACAATGGCCCAATCAAGAGGCTAAGTGCGGAAACCTCCCAGCTAAACTAAACTAAACCATGGTACATTTTACATAGTGGTATAGTTACTTTTAGTTCTCCTTTATACGTATATATCCAATTAGACACACTAAGCAAAACTAATAATGGTGTCGTTCAACGCCCACGACATCAGAGCTTATAGGCAATACAATAATAAATAAAAGAATATAACATCACATACATTGCTCTGATTCTAAGGTAAGTAACTAAAGCACTTGTGTTAAAGAAATCAGTAACAACGATGGCACCACAACACCTAACCCCGAGACAATATAGAAAAGTTCATTTTCTACATTATTGGACCGGGGATCAGACCCGGAACCTCAGAGATGGTGACGACATATACAGAGTGTAACAATAAGGTGAAATAAAATTTAAAGCACGTGTAGAGTAGTAAATGTGTAGTTCCTATGCACAACCACAAACTCGTGCGAGTATAAATTACTGAGTAAATTGATGCTAAAGTTTTAACAAAAACTTATCGGTGACAACATTATATCAGCTGTTAGGTGTAAACAAACTCATAAATCGAGATTAAGTAGGAAACAGATGTGAAACTTTCATATGTATGTACTTTTGTATGTTTACACTTTCGGTAAAAAAACAATTTATTTACTTAGTATGGGAAAAAAAGTTGTTTATTTTTAACTAAAATTTTTACTACTTAATGTTCACATTACATACATACATACCCTTAAATATTATTTCGCCTTTTTGTTACACCCTGTATACTACGGCGTGCACATGTCTCGGCTACCTACTATTTCATTGAAATAACTTTAAAATCATTATTTTAACATTCAACTATATTATCATCATATAGGTCTTTTGCAGTTTTCTGCTGGATGTAAGCCATACAAATACTGCCAGTCATCTTCCTAATGTCATCGGACCATCAAGCTTGGGGTTCTCCTATACTACGTTTTTTTACATTGTTTCCACAATCACACCAATCAGCTAGTCCCAAACTAAGCTTGTTCTATGGCAACTAGATAACGGATAAACATACTTTAAAAACGTTTATAAACATTCATGACTTAGCTACGAATGATTGTGCTCATCACACAAACATTTTCCCCTCGCGGGATTCGTACCCGCAACCACCAGGCTTTGTAGTCCGAAGCGCGAACTACTAGACCAGACTGTTCAACGTTTGCCGATACGTGTCTCCACTCAAGAATCCATTTACTCCATCTTATAACGGTTCTGCGACAGATGTGGCCGGTCCACTGTCGATTTTGCTTGCTACATTTTTGGGCTATGTCAATTACTTTGGTCTTCTGTTCCCTTCCCTCCTTCCATCCCTTAACAAGACCTCAAGCTGACCTTTCCATACTTAATGGTCAAAACGTGAAGTCGATAGCCCACGTTTGGACTACGTAGATCATCACTTGTAGGATGATCTGATCAAAGACCTTGCTCTTAAGGCATCGTATTTTACATTGATTTCGTAAAATAACTCTAAAAGTATTCTGTATTTGATTTCAATCCCGTCTTCAAACAATAAAGCCACTTTATTCCCTAAATATTATTGCTTTGCCACTTTTCCGCTCTGATTTTGAGATTTCACTAATAAAAGTCATTTATTTTTCCCACCTGTCAACGGAGCTTAACAATGTTCACGGGAAATCTTCTTGACACGCCGTTTTTCCATAAAACCTTTTCCAAATGTCGAATTTTCCTCATTTTAGCTAAATGAGGCGTTGACACAACGAATAAAAAAAACATAAAAATGTATTTTTTTATATGAAAGTTTTGAACAGCGTTGAATAATTCATTATTGATCTAACCACAAAACACAAACTTAGATTTCACGTTTTTTTGAATTATCAATATCGAATAACACCGGGTTCCTATATTGTACTATGCGTAAATGTACATCAGCAACTGATCGTATTGGTGTCAAAAGTAACGAGCCGTTATAGTCGTTCCTATAAAATTTGACGAAGCGTCATTCATAGGAACGCTTTTGAGTATGTCAAGATGACAATTCCTACCATCCGTTAGCAAAACCAACCGTTTCTCGGATATAGGAACCGGGCTTAAGTATATCAGCCTGGCTATCCTCAAACGATCAACATTTCGGCACATACTAAAACAGCTTTTAGGTGCATTTATGAATATTCGATCGAAACTATCTTGAAATCGCTTTGACCGCAAGGGTTCCTAAAGGTTCCTAAGAGTTCCCAAGTTCAATATCGCTTCGGGTCAGTATGAAAAAATATCTTTTCAAAATTGGCTAGAATCTGGAGGTGCTTGGAGACACCTCGGGCCGAAATTGTCTGGTACATCGGAACACAAGTATGTATTTACTTTTGTGACAATCATCCTGACCATTTCTTTTTTATCCATCATCATCATTTTCGCACAGGACGTCCACTGCTGAAAATAGGCGGCCTGCATCCAGCGGCTTCCTGCAACCTTTACCAGGTCGTCCTTCCACCGTGTGGGTGGACGTTCCACGTTTTCTATTTAATTTATTAAAATATAAGTACTGTTTGTGTAAATAGTATCTATGTAAATGAAGATATTTTGAAAGTACTTTTGATAAGTGAAACCTCAATAAATTGCTATTCCTTAACATACCTAAGCCACCTTCCAAACTTATATCGTTCTCCACACTCCACACCAATACATAATAGACCTTTGAACACCAAAGTTTGAAATTTAACAAACATTTAAGGACGTGTATCGAGATCAACTCCTAGTTTTCAACTGTTTATAATTTTAATGAGAATTATTTTGAGAGCAACTTCAGTTACTGATACTCTTAGGTAAAAACGGACATCAATGAATTGCTTCTTGTCGTCGATAAAATCAATTTCAATATTTATAGACAATCTGAATTTTAATAACTTATAAAAAACAACAATTTCATTTCTATAACTAAACTTACCTTAAATAAAAAAATAAACTACTCAAAAATAAACTACTCTTAGGTACCTACCTACTAACTTTTTTACTACTTTTTAAGAATGGCTGCCAATGATTTGGAGTTACACCTTATTCGGCAAACGATCTACTTACTCACTTTAAAAGTTAAATAATCCACCTTTTTATGGTTCCGTACCCAAAGGGTAAATGGGATCTTATTACCAAGGCAACGCTGTCCGTCCGTCTGTCTGTATGTCACCAGACTGTATCTCATGAACCATGATAGTTAGAAAGTTGTTATTTTCACAAATGAAGTATTTCTGTTGCCGCTATAACAGCAAATACTAAATCAGAATTGAACACATATTTAAGTAGGGCTCTCATACAACAGACATGTTTTTTTTTGCCGTTTTTATAGATAATGGTACGGAACCCCTTCGTGCGCGAGTCCGACTCGCACTTGGCCGGTTTTTTATCCTATATCTAAATACCTATAACACCAATAGCCTAAGCTAATGAATTATTGAAATTTGATTCACCACTCAGCCTGGATGGCGAAAGAGGGGAAAAAGGGCCCTCATCTCAAGAGGGTTTTATTGTCTGAAAGGAGGTTCAGTCCAGAAAAAGTGTAATAAGAAAGATTTTATGAAAATACCGAAAGCATTGATTTGGGATTTAATTTAGTTTGTTTCTTGATACCTAAGTATTTCAAGACGCTGATTCCGATAACTTAGGTATTAAATTAATTCTTTGAAAAAGTTTCTTGAGTAAATTTTTACTTCATTCATTTGTGGATATTATTGCCTATTGTTTTCTGTAATTTGTGAATTGACTGAGTTAAAAGCTTCTAAAAATGTATTATGAATTTAAATGTAAGAAAAAAATATGTTGAAAGTAAATGCTTACACTTTACTTCACAATCCAAAGTACTATTTTCTTGCTACGGGTTTCATAAAGAAAACTGATCGGATCAGAAAATGAAGAGATCCGTAATCGAACAAAAAGTCGCTGACATAGTCTGACGGATTAGCAAGCTAAAGTGGCAGTGGGCGGGCCACTAGCACGTAGACTGACGGCCGATGGGGCAGAAAGGTTCTGAAATGGAGGCCACGTACCGGCAAGCGCAGCGTGGAACTCAGACCCACAAGGTGGAGAGTTGGCAGGAAGCCACTGAATGTAGGCCGCTTCCGAAAAGATAATCTGAGAGTCATTGGGAAAGGCCTATGTTCAGCAATGGACGTCCTATGAAATGATGATTGTTTCTCAATCATGTACTGAATGACAATGATTCTCATCATTAGAGTTAGCATAAAATACGGTCAAGTATTGGATATAAAATGGTCACAAATTTAAATAAATTATTATTTATTTATTCTTATTTCCTTAAATTTTTTATGTATCATATTTAAGTATCTATGTATGTTTATTTTATCTAAGCATTTATATTTTATAGGTATTTTTTGTATGTAGTTTATACTTATTGATATTGTTATTGTAGGTATGTATATGAAATTACACAAAAAGCACTCTGCACCACTTTCCCCTTTCTTTATAGTTGTCCACTGCCTGAAGGTTGTCTGGAAGAGATCGCTTTTTAGCGATAAGACCGCCCAAATTGTACATCTTTCTGTAAATATCACCATTCTTTGTTTGGTGTGCAATAAAGAGTATCTATCTATCTATTTAAATCCCTTATTCAAACGGCTGTTTTTGTTTTCGAAAAATTCAAATTGCGGGGAAAATAAACACGTACATTACATTAAAGAGTTGTGCCTAAAAAGTTATAATCTAACAAGCTTTCGTTGGATTTCACAGTTTAAAGTTTGATGGTCTGTTTCAATTCAAACTTTTTGTGGTGAAATTTTTGCAGCCTGAGTGCATTTTGTTTACGAAATTCTATTTTTTAATTACACAAATAGGTTTACGGTTTCAGAAACACGAAATTTTGCAGACACGTAACTAACGTTCTGCTAAAAACCGTTAACGTTAATTAAAATTAAATGACTAATAAAATTAAGTACAATTATATTCGTGCGCGTAACACAGTTTTGCTTCTTGCAGGTTTTGAACCCGGAACCACCTGAATTTGTAGTCCGGAGTACCTACAAACCACTTGTTCAATCAGCTTTGTTTTTTATATAAAAATAGCTTTTTATTATTAAATTATTGACAGTAAAGGTGAAGTTTATGTTTTCTGGTTCATGGAAAATTGCTCCTATTAGAGTAAATTGCTTTAAGGATCAATTTGTTTTGGATAATACTTTTTTCTTCCAATTCCGTTATTGGTGATATTGAAAAAAAGAAAGAATAAATAAACATTTATTTGACACAGTATGTACAAAAAAAATGATGATTTAATTTAATTTGGATATAAGCGTTTTCTAATGAATGATCAGAAATGAGACGATCCGGAGGCAAACCAAAGTCACCGACGTAGCTCTCAGAATCGCAAACCTTAAGTGGCAGTGGGCGGGGCACATTGCTCGCAGGACTGATGGCCGTTGGGGCAGGAAGGTCCTTGAATGGCGGCCGCGGGCCGGAAGGCGTAGTGTTGGTAGGCCCCCCACAAGGTGGACCGACGATCTGGTGAAGGTCTCGGGAAGCCGCTGGATGGCACAAGAACGATCTTTGTGGAAATCCTTGGGGGAGGCCTATGTCCAGCAGTGGACGTCTTTCAGCTGATGGATGGATGGATGGATGAAGCGTTTCCTTGGTCTATCCAAATCACAGTCAATTAAATTATTATTCTAACAAGTCTTAATCCACAAAAGAGTTTAGTATAGTTATGAATATTTAGTATGTCATAATTATATATTCTGTATTAGTTATTAATATCATCTACAAGCCTAACAGTAAAGTTATCTTGAAACCTTATCCCGTAAGTTTCATCTTCTAAATCAATTAGTAGGTGTTAGTTTAGGACAAATGAAACATTTAGAAGATGCAAATATTTAGTTAATTACGTCTTGGAAACGATTGAAGCTTGACTTCAAAGGTATTTTAGTGATGTGATGTTTTAAAAAGTGGCAAAAATTAATTCAACATATAGGGTGCGGTGTATTTTGTTAAATTGTTTTTTACGACGATTTTTTCTTAAAAAAATTGAATAGTTTTGGTAGTTTTTTTTATATTTACAGATACCTACTCAGAAAATATTTTGAAAAGATTGTATTTATTTATTTGAATAAACTTCTACATTGTATACAAACTAGTATAATATCGATATTTTATTTTATTTTATTCGGAACACCAACGGCATTGACACAATCTATGAGAACAGTGTTATCATATAAACTTACCTATATAGATAAATAAATATTGGACAACATCACATACATTGCTCTGATCCTAATGTAAGTAGCTATAGCACTTGTGTTATAGAAATTAGAAACAATGACGGTACCACACCACCCAGACCCGAGCCAATATAGAAAAGTTCGTTTTCCACATTGACCCGACCGGGGATCGAACCCGGAACCGCAGATATGGCGGCGCCTTAAAGTCCGGCATGCTAGCCTTTCGGCTACGGAGGTCGTCGATAGATAATAGATTATAATAGATATAAGCTTCAGAAAATTAGCTTTGCGGGAATTGGCTCGGGTGTGGGTGTACGTGGAGCCGTAACTGACTTGCTTTATTGTTTGGTATTATTCAACACAAAAATCCTCCTCTAAGACTATGACAATTTGTCTATTGTCACCGATTTATCTACGAATAATTATAATTGCCAAAACACACTTGCTGACACCATTGAACTTGGCACCCATTTATATCTCACTCATTTTGTCGTCAAAATCAACAACCAAGGCATTTTATCATAATATTGGACTTGGCTCATTTTTCACATACGTTTTTGATGGTATCATTATTTCCAAAACACACTTGTTCTAAATAAATTCAAATTATACAGGGTGTACAAAAGAATGGGACACCCTGAAAACCACGTGATCAGCTGGTCATATACAACAACTTTTCCTACGGGAGCAACATCGTTATCGTTATTTTATTTTCAGATGCTTCATACATTATCATCGAGATGTGTCAGTAAGTTTGAATGGAGAAGCTGTTTTTTTTTATTGATTTCGATGTTGCTCCTATAGTAAAAGTTGTTGTATATGATCAGCTGATCACGTGGTTTTAAGGAGTGTCCTATTCTCTTGTAAACCCTGTATATATATATGATTATTATTTAATCAAAAATTTAACAAAGTAGGACGTTACGGAAAAGTGATTAAAACTTCCATCTGGTTTCCAGAATCGATCCTTCCAAATGTAGATCCGTAACGAAGTCGGTAATTCTACTCGCTACTCATATTAATGAAGAAGTATTATTACGTTAGGGTTCCGTAGGATCTTGCTTCCAAATTATTTTATTCATGGAAACGACAATATTGAATTTGTTCAAGGAAGTGCACTTTATTTTAAGCTAGCTGATGATTGCGGCTTCGACTTCGTAGACATCAGAATTACGTTAAAGAAGAATAATTATTTATCATCTCATGAAAAAACCGGTCAAGTGCGAGTCGGACTCGCGCACGAAGGGATCCGCACCATTATCTATAAAATCGAGCATAAAAATCACGTTTGTTGTATGGGTACCACGGTTCATGAAACACAGCCTGGTGACAGAGGAACAGACAAACAGACGGACAGCGGAGCCTCAGTAATAGGTTTCCGTTTAACCCTTGGGTTAAGGAACCCTAAAAAGATAATTTAAAGAACAGAATAAAAATTTTGATAGGTTTAAATCAATAATATGTGTGGCTTTCAGCTTATTTTAAGCTGGTAAAATGTAATTCAGTAACAAGGTTTCAGCAGGGGAATAAAATGGGAAAGCTTAGGATAAGTATAGTTAGTTATTACCATTCAAAACGTTGCCTGTCAACGTCTAATGACCTCCCTAGCCGTAGCCATTAGGCGAGCACGTCACATTTGGCGTCACCATCTCTGCAATCCCGGGTTTGATCCCTGGTCAGGTCTATTTAGTCAATAATCTTTTCTATAAATCTGGGTGTTGTGGTACCGTCGTTGTGTCTGATTTCTATAACACAAGGCTACTTTACTTTAGGATCAGACCAATGTATGTGATGTTGTCTAATGTAAAAAAGAAAACAACCAAACGTTAAAACAAATATATGGAACCCTGATCTAGTAAAAAATTGTGGCTTCACCGCTTTTTACAGCGCTCTTATCCTAATGAAGGCATTATAATCTCATTTAATGTTTCCTCTGTTCTTACAAAAAGGAACTGTTAAATTATTCAGATAGCTTTATGATTAGAATCAAGTAAAATCGACTTTTCATGTTTGTTAGAATAAAAACGTCGCTGGCAGTTGTTCATCACTTTTTTTTAGTTTCTTATAGCAAATAAGTTTTATGAGCTTAGTATAGTCACTTACCGCATTTATTAGTACATACAGCATGCATCAATTATATTTAAAAATAAAGAAAGTAATTTTTTATTAAAGGAAAATTTAAAAAATATTAAAGAGGTTTCCACCTCTCTTCTTCTTCTTTCTAGCGTTCTTCCCGTCTTATGACAGGGTCCGCTTTTCCACTCTTTCTTCTTCACTTCACTCTATCTTGGGCATCCTCCAGGGGCGTGCGGTCCATATAGGCAATTAGGCAGTGCCTCCCTGATAAATAAAATGAGGTAGGCAGTAGGTACCGTGTGGTGCCGGCACTTTAAAAGAATTGCACCACCCCTTCTCTTCCTATGGTTGTCGTAAGAGGCGACTACAGGAGAACCGCCTTAAAAAGACGGGCAGCAGCGTCTCCTCTCCACCATTGGCCAAACTGCGATCGCCAACCCGCCTGCCAAGCGTGGCGATTATGGCAAAATCCTCCTTTTGGAGAGGCCTGTGTCCAGCAGTGGACTGATATAGGCTCGTGATGTGATGATGTGTGAGGCAGTAGGTACTTATAAGTGTGTATTATTGATGAAAACCACAGATTTTCATTATTAAAACACATCAGTAAGTATCTAGTGCCTACCTCGAAATAAAACCAATGCCGGCCACTGGCTTCCTAATAAGTGAGACTGCAGCTCTCCATGTCTTTTTTGATAACACTCAACCATCGCAACTTAAAGACGTAGTCCACCCTGCATCTATAAAAAAAAAGGTTTTAAAAACTAAAAACCGAATTTGAAAATAAACTACAAAGCGAAAAAGAATATTAAGTAAGTGAAATATACCTAATTAGTCATTTTTGAGTCAGTGCCAGTCATGGAGAGTTAAGTGTTAAAATAAATGATTAGGTATGTTTTACTAAATATTATTTTCTCTTTTTAGTTTTGTTGCACAAGATTTTAAGCAAGCATTTTTTAATGATAACTAAAAGCGGAATGAATTTAAGTTCACTTCAACTAATTAAGTTTTTGTAAGGGATAACAATTGAAATTACAATTGTTAATTAATACTAATTGAAATGTGAAATTCACCCATTAAGTTAAAAACCAATGCGGTTCCTTTGTTTTTAACAAGTTCTGAATCCCTTGCCTCCTAAAATGTTAAGAGAATTGCGTCATAATTTATTCTAAATGCTTTTCTATTAACAATTTACAAAACTACTAGCCAATAACATTAATCTTATCAATTCTATTTCATTTCAAACTAGTTCAATTCAATGATTTAATTAATAATCTTAGTTAAGGGATGAAATCTGTCTAATCTAGGCAGCTAATAAGTTAGTTAGTTTGGATTAAACTTGGCAATTCAGTAAACTGATTCGCTGGTACTGAAGTGAATTGCTTTGACAGCCAACATTATTGAAAATATCAGACTGTTTGTGGTTATTGTATATTCATTTTGATTAATGGACAGTTAAGGGGAATTTCGAATTATTATTATTCGGTAACCATAGTTTACCGAATAGCAAAGTGAAAGTTATTTATTCAGTATATCATCATCATCGTTTCAGCCACTGGACGTCCACTGCTGAACATAGGCCTCCCTCAGTGACTTCCAGATCGGCCGGTTGGAAGCGACCTGCATCCAGCGGCTTCCTGCAACCTTTACTAGGTCGTCTGCCTACCTTGTGGGTGTGAGTCCCACGCTGCGCTTGCCGGTACGTGGCCTCCATACCAAAACCTTTATGCCCCATCGGCCGTCAGTTCTACGTGCTATGTGCCGCGCCCATTGCCACTTTAGCTAGCTAATCTATCGGGCTATGTCAGCCCGACAATATTCAGTATATAGGCTTTTTAATTTAGTTTTAAGTTCAATAAAAATATATTTATCGCAAGACTGGACTGGTAATCTACTGGTCTTGATTTAAACAGGACCGTAGGTAGTATATGGTAGTCTAAGAAGGAGATTTTACCCTGCATTTCGCACGATAAAGTAACTTTAATGATAACCATTATTATAAAAATTGGAAACTCATAAAAATATAAGTAATTCGGAATATTCACCATGATGCGCCTCTTATAGAAATATTCTTCTTTTACATTTTTTATTAATGGCTAACCCTTCAAGTCGCCATTAACATGATTTAATGTACATCAAACGCTAGTTCTAACAATAGGTTACTAAAATGTGTCGAAATTCCTACAAAAATAGAAAATCTTCTTAACGCACTTTCATAGTTTCATATCTATTTTTTTATCAATTAAAACAAACATACTTTGCTCTCGATACATACTATTCCAATCGTGCCAAATTGAGTTTGGAATACAGACTGACAGTGGGTATTACTGAATGGGAGCCTCAAAGCCTTCTGGACACATCGATGACATTTCGCCTATTAGTTTCCGCTGCCGAATGTTTAGGGAAAAGGTATGTTTTGCGAATTTCTGATGTTTTTAGTGGGATATTGAGTTCTGGTTAATTACTGGTTGGAAAAACTAAAGATTTAACTGTTTTTATCTTTTGAAATGTTTTTCAAAAATAACCTGAGCTATAGGTTTGATTGAGAACTATATTATTCAGTTAGCGGTACCGTATTATACCACTGAAAGGCGATGAATGTTACATTACTTAACAAAATAAATATTTTTTTAACCTAGGATTCTTTGGTGACATTTATTGATATTGTACTGACAAATTGGTAACTTTCTTAGAACTATAGACTTAGGATTCGCTACGCATACTTATCTGTGCTAAGAACAGATTTTTGTCTTATTTAAACCCTTTTTGCGCTTTGATGTATAAAGCTATATAGTTAGTTAGCTACTATAAGTATAGTTATAGTTATATAACTATACTTATAGTAGATAAGAATAGTTATATAACTATACTACTTATACCTATGTATAAGCTATAATAAGTCCATAAAAATAAATATTAGACAACATCACATACATTTGATTGCTCTGATTCTAAGGTAAGTAGCTAAAGCAGTTGTGTTATAGAAATCAGAAACAACGACGGTACCTACCACAACACCAGACCCAAGACAATATAGAAAAGTTCGTTTGCTTCACTGACCCGACCGGGAATCGAACCCGGGACCTCACAGATGGCGCGGCGACGTCATGTCCGGCGTGCTAGTCTCTCGGCTACGGAGATCGTCAAAATATGACATGTATTGATATGTATGAATAAGTAAGCTTCTTTTCATAAATAGAAAAACTCATCCCACCCTAACGTTGATTGCAATAATACGCTGACAAAAGATATAATCTTTAGTGCTTTCTATAACACATGGCGTCACATCGCCGACATACAAACATAAACACATAAAACTTTATGGGGTAGCATAAATGGGGCCGTATTTACATAGTGGTATGTGTGGCATAGAATAGAAAGGAATAGAAGACCCGTATTTCCAAAAAAAAATTGCAATCAGCAATAATCGCGCAGTCATCGCCCGATTGATGGTTAGTGTCAAATTCTATGGACAGCACTGACAGCTTTGTTTTTGTTTTTGCTGTCAATTTGCGATTTTAAAGCCAGAACTGCGGGGTAACCATGAACTCTTAAAACAATCTCAAAGCTGTCAAATCTGTCAATATTGGTACGTCATTCCATACAAAATTTGACAGAATGTTTGATAGATTTGAGATTGTTTTAAGAGTTCGTGGTTACCGCCCTGGACAATTTTTGCTATCGCATTGCTATTGTAAGATACGGATTCAGGGTACCGATGTGTGTGTTTGTTTGTTTGTTTGATTACGTCTAGCAATTGTAAAAGTTGAATATTGATAAGTAATAGTACTACTTTTTTGAAGATTTAGGTCGTAGGTTTCTTATAAAATTTAAAAAAAGGATACTAGCACTTTCGTCAGAAATGAAGAATGCAAATGAAGATGTCAAACCCAAATCACCATCTTTGCCTAAATTTTTAGGACATGTAAGATTGAATTGGCGACACATTTTACGCCGTTTCTTAATAGATCATCATCATTATTATTTCAGCCACAGGACGTCCACTGCTGAACATAGGCCTCCCCCAGTGACTTCCAGATCGGCCGGTTGGAAGCGGCCTGCATCCAGCGTCGTCCTGCAACCTTTACCACGTTGTCTGCCCACCTTGTGGGTGGACGTCCCACGCTGCGCTTGCCGGTACGTGGCCTCCATTAATAGATAGTGGGACAAAATCACAACTGACTACAATCCGCCTATAAAGAACAGAATACGTAGCAAGCAAAAAACCAGATGTAGGGACGTAATAGATGCAACAGATTGGCTTGCATTAAGCTGGATTGCTGGATAAGAATAGAGACAAGATTTTTGTATGACGCTTGACAGTCATATTTTAGAGGTTCGCGTAATACAAAGTGGTTGTGTGTTCAGGTTTAGTATTTTAATATAATAATACAATGTATTTAAATATGCCCATCTATACTTAGCTGCATCAAAATAAAGTGCAATTTCTGTTTGGGGCACCATAAATTTGTTTTTTTTAATTCATCATCATCATCACCAGCCTATAACAGTCCACTGCTGGACACAGGCCTCTCCAAAAGAAGGATTTTGCCATAATCGCCACGCTTAGCAGGCGGGTTGGTGATCGCAGTTTGGCCAATGGTGGAAAGGAGACGCTGCTGCCTCTTTAATTTTTTTTAATTATTTAATTTCTAGGCGTGTATTACAAAGCGAGGTTACTGCATCTCTCTATTGTGTGGCAGTACACTGTACTGTGTTTGTTTAGCGGGAATAAGTGAGATATGGAGATTACTTAAATTGCGACGAGTGAGTTTTTGTACTGCTCTGGGTGAGATTGAGATAGAACTTGTGTACTTATGTTGACGGTATGATATTTTTCTTGAAAAAAGGTAAAAACTATCTTTGCTTAAATACGATGTTATTATTATAAACTACACGGACAGGGGATTTTATTATTATAAACTTATGTGTTAAGTTGAATCAAGCAATCTTTAAATGGAAAAAAATGTAGGGTTATTTTAAAAAATGCTGATAATAACCTAGAGACTGATTTTATTAATCCAGATAGGTACTTATTAATACGGTACAAATATAAAAAAATAAAAAGAGTTCAATGGTGCGCATCATTATTATACAACAGACTAACGATTGATAGTTTTGTGTGTCTACGCCAAACTAATTAATTTAGGGAAATTTATTATTTAATACACAAAAATACCTACATGTATACAAAGCAAGGTTACTGCATCTTTCTATTGTGTGGCTGCTCAGTGTATCGTGTTTGTTTACCGGGAATAATGGAGTTTACTTAAATTGAGACAAGTGAGGAGTATTCTTATAATGTTTTGTATGATGAGATGGATAGAGATAGAACTATTGTACTTATGTTGATGATATATATTTTTTTAAAGTACAAAATATATTTGCGTGCCTTTTCTGACATCGGTTTTTTTAATTGTTTTCACAATCACACCAATTATCTAGCCCCAAACTAAGCATAGCTTGTACTATGGCGTCTGGTTAACGGATAAACATACTTTAATACTTTTTCAATACAGTTGCTCGTAAATTGACTCTTATAACACCGTTTTTAGTTTCATAATTCATCATATTACGCACTTGTGCTGTAATAACATTATCGCACTAGTGCGGTAATGTAAACTTTTTTTTTAAATCCAGCAAAAGGTTATGTCTAAGAACATTGAATATTTTACCAATATGAAATTATTTTAGGGTTAAGATGACAAATAAATATTTCATTTTATCAAATTGTATATTAATAAACACAAATTAACTATCATTTTTAAAAACAAAATTTTTTTAGTTTATTTTTTAAATTGCTGCTACTCCGGCTGAACAGCCTGTTTTCCTGTGCCATTATTGAACCTGCGCGCGCATCGAAATTGCGGCGCGCGAAAAAAACAAAACTTTCATGCCATATTCACATACTCTGACTAATCTGTGCCATATTCTCTAAATATTTGGTAAAGTTGTTGCTGTGTGATTAATTACTATCAAAAAAGTCTACTTTTAATAGTAAAATGTTAGTCAACCCCGTCGGAAATACTTATCGAGGCACGAAACGCAAGTGATAGCCTGTTGCCGCCAAAATCCAGAGAAAAACAGCAAAAACAGAGAAGGTATTTTAGATTTTAGTTTGGTTTTTTCCTCGCAAATGTGTTGGAAAACGTCGTATGCAACTCGTGTGCATTGATTATTAGACACTCGGCTTCCTTACCGCGCTCGCCTGCGGCTCGCGCTTACAATAATGCCTCGTGTATAATAATCAACTTTGCACACTCGTATCATAATGTACTATTATAAACGTCCATGACTAGGTAAGGTACAAATAATTGAGCTCATCACACAAACATTTGAACCTCGCGGGATTCGAACCGCAACGGCCAGGCTTTGTAGTCCGGAGCGCGAACCACTACACCAGGCGGTCGTCACCTAACCTACTATTTAATAAATTTGTATTATTATTAAATAGTACATCATCATAGTCATCATCATATCAGAATAATATGTAATATTGTGGGCTATAATAAACTGGACGTCAGCCTCCCCCAAAGAGCACCAAACAGCACGATCTCCCTCTTTTTTCTTTCAGCCACTACCAGCCACCTTCTTAAGGTTGTCGGTCCATCGAGCTGGCGGAAATAGTACGTGTAAAGATATATTTCAAGCAATCACCTCTTAGACGGAGGGAATAAATTCAGATATACTTTAAAAATGTGGAAATTAACTTCCTAGAGGCTGATTTTCGTAAAAGGAATTTATTATTATTGAACCGATATCAAAAACACTTACATTTTATATCCTGATACACATTAAAAAGCAATATATCATTTACTATAGTAGGGAGTGTGTTATTTCAAGGTTTATTTTTATTTTGTATTTGAGTACAAAAAATGTCCAACTAACAAAAAAAACATATTAACATTTTTGATAAACTGTATGACATACGTGTTAACAAATAAAAACATATTTTCTCACGTTTTTTTTTTATTTAACGCCAATTCTAGCCACACTTTTTTAAATACTCGCCATTTGACTAACATACTAATTTTGGCCTTAAATGTAATCTAGGTCAACAGAATATATCTCTCTTATTTACAAAGCCAATTTACTGAAACACTAAGACAGGCGACAAGAAGCCTGTCTTCGTAGAACCTTATTGAGCTTACTCTTGAATTGAGTGTGACAGAGAAATATGTGTGTCTGAATCAGCTAGACTTGGTGAACGAAAAATAAATAGATTCAGAACGAAAGAAACCGGACAAGTGCGAGTCGGACTCGCCCAGCGAGGGTTTGTAGGTTCATATTTGTTCTAATTTAATTTAATTACAAATGTATAGTTTTCAGAATTTTTTCCTTACTTTTTGTATAAGACGGTTAAATAATAAATTTCATAGTTTTAGGTCAACGGCAAATACCCTATAAATTTTGATTACCTTTAGAGTGTCGAAATAAATGTTTTATGCGGCATAAACAGCCGTATCTTTTTTAGCGTTAACTTAAAAGTTCAATTTTTTACAGCTTCAAGACTGTTTACCAGAGTATAGTTTAAATTTCAACTCGATACCTTCACGCGTTCCCAAGATGAAGGGTCAGAGCATTCAATGCTCTAAGGTCTTGACAGACAAACAGACGAGGGAAAACAAAATGATCCTATAACGATTCCGTTTTTTCCTGTAGGGATCCCTAAAATAAAGAAAACTGGAGTAAACGGGTTCTCAAGTAGAGATTATGTTTCGCTAACATAGTGTAGGCTGCACCTAGCTCGACAGGCCGACGACCTTAGAAAGAAGTCTAGCAGTGGCTGGGTGAAAAATAAAACCGGCCAAGTGCGAGTCGGACTCGCGCACCGAGGGTTCCGTCCAAACCTTAGATCTAAGTATTTGATATGAATTTCAACTTGATAGCTCTACGCGTTCATGATGAAAAAAGTAATAAGTTTATATTTATTAAAAAATATATATTTTGTAATGTAACTTAAAATTTAAGGCTTTCGGAATTTTTCCTTTATGTGTGCTATAAAACGTTGCTTCATGCCAAATTTCAAGATTCTAGGTCGACTGGAAGTACCCTTTAGGTTTTGATTCCCTTGCGAGTACTTGCGAGTTTCAAAATATGCAGCTTAAATTGCTGTTTCTTTTAATTGCGTTGACATATAAGTTTGATTTTGTTACAGCTTAAAGGTATTAAAGACCTGAGTATTTGGTATGAATTTCAATTTAATACCTCTACTCGTTTATGAGGAAATGGGTAGTAAGTTTAAAATTATTAAAAAAATATATATTATGTGATGTAACTAAAAATTTATGGTTTTCGTAATTTTTCCTTTATCTATGCTATAAGACGTTGCTTCGTACCAAATTTCAAGATTCTGAGTTCACGGGAAGCACCCTGTAGGTTTTGATTCCCTTGCAAGTGTCGAAAATTTGCGGCATAAACGGCTGTCTTCTTTCTCTTTTGATTGCGTTGGCTTAGAAGTTTGATTTTTTCACAGCTTCAAGGGACAGTAGACCTGAGTAATTGATATAAATTTCAGCTTCATACCTCCACGCGTTCCTGAGAAAAAGGGTCTTGACAGACGGACGGACGGACGGACAGACGGACAACAAAGTGATCCTATAAGGGTTCCGTTTTTTCCTTTTGAGGTACGGAACCCTAAAAATGAAGATTGTGTCTTTTGGCATTCTTTGAGAGGCTTACACTGAAAAAAATCGGATCTAATCAAGTGCAATTTTAACTTGTTTAAAAAAATGTGACGTATTTAATAAACAATATGTAGGAAATAACAAAATACAAATGTTTCCATCTATTAAGCTGATGGATAACATATTTAACTTAGTCCAATTTATCACAAGGACTGATTAAATTAACAAAATAATTAATTAAAATTTGCGCAAACAAGGTAGTGTTTGAAGTAAATAGGTAATGTGTCGAATTAAACAACAAACGATAACTATTATAAAATTACATTAATAAATACGATCAAGTTGTGTGATCTTATTTATCAAAATATTTGATTCATATGAATACAATTAGGTCATTACAACAATCACATTAATTGATAGCTTGATACCCTTTTTTTTCCTGAGTGTTGCCATTTATAGGAAATTTATACTAATTGTGAAAAATCACCTACAAAAATTATGCTTTATTTTCTAGGTTGAAAGTAAGTTATAATTTTTGTGAAGGTGAAGTAAATAATCCTAATTACTATTACGATTACGAACTAAGATATTATAGTATATAATATATTTATAATAATACCACACTGATCACATTTCACGTCGTAACGAAGCAATTTTATATTATGTACGTTTTATTTCAGTGGATATACACTCAGAGGCATAATTATGTTAATTTCATACTAAAACAGCTGCAAATTATGTTACAATGTGCACTTTTTACCGTGAAAAAACATCTCAAGCGTATATGAATCCCTCCATACCAACTAAAATTTACAATGTGTACATATACAACGAACAAAGAAGATAATATCTTCTTTATATTCGAAAGACATCCATGGCTTGATTTTTTAAAATGAACAATAGGTACCTAGGTGCACTTGGAAACCTTAAGTATGTCATACTTATTTTCACAGCGGAGGAACTTCTTTTTCTCGCGATTTATTTGTGCTTTTGATTTGAAGCCATACTTTTTTAAAAATGTATTATTGGCCGTTTTTAGGTTCCAATGCCAGCAAATCTTTATAGTGGAACCACAGACCAAAACCCGAAAAGGCCCACGTTGCAGACCTAATAAAAGCAAACTACAGATTTAAAATCTTCACAGATATTTTACTGTTGCTGCTGTTCCAACAAATACTTACCAAAACTATAAGATTAAAATCAAAGGGGATCTTTTATTATACGAGAAATTACATTTCTCGGTCCATTTTTTAAACCCTCAGTTGACAGGGTCGTTAACAAAATATGTACTTACCTATTGCTTTATCTGCTATTCTAATTTATTGTTATTAAAAGTCATTTTTTCGGTTTATGAATAATTTATCTTGCATTTTAAGATTTAAAAGTAGAAAACCGAACATTATTGGCAACACTTTATTAAGCGCGGCCGCGGCCGGCGCCGGCAGAACCGGGCAAAAAGAAAGAAAGAAGTTACAAGTTTTAAGTTGATAGCCGTTGATGTGTGTTCGAAGTGAACAAGTGCAAATTTAAATATAACTGCGGTTTCGATTACAATAAATAGTAATGGACAAAGTGGCTGATCTTTTGACAGCATGGGAAATACCAGAACTGATCCCAACGTTTGCAAGTAAGTAATTCATATAAGTGTTTTTTTACTGCAATAGTCACTTTGTTCTATGTTAACGAAAGTGATGTTTTAGAGGTAGACTTATTCTCTTGGATTTTCGTCTCAGCCACTTTTGGGTCAAATGTTCATCTTGTATTGCCATACACGATGGCGAATAATTAGGTACCTATAGCTATAATACTGAACCTAACTACTACGTTACGTACGCATTGAGCGGTTGCGGTTAGCCGCGGTTCGGCGATTGATCAACCGCCTAACCGCGCTGTTGCTCGTGTGAGATCGCCGTTCGAGTCGCTTTGAATCTCACAATGTGATCTCACACGAGAAACAGAGTTGTTAGCGGTTTGTCAACCGCACCTCGCGGTTAGCCGCTTGGTTCGGCGGTTGCTTAACCGTCTTCCAACCGCCGAACCACGCGGCTATCTCCATCGCTAACCGCAACCGCAGCCGCCGCTCAATGCGTAAGTAAGTATGTAGCCTAAACTAGGCAACTGACTAGGCCAGGGCGCATGAATTTAGGAGGGAGGAGTGCGAAGCGAAAGTAGCTTGTCAACGATGCTTCTAAAAGCCAAACATTGTTTCAATTGTAAGTGTTAGGTATGTTAGTGGCAAACATGACTTATTCTAGTGTTTGATTTGTCAAGCTGTCAAATCACTTCTGACAAATTTTAAATTTCTACTTTCTTTCTAAAATAGCCAATACTGTGTGTACCTATTCAATCTACAACTTATATAAGTACCTAGCTAAAGCTGAGTAGCATTTTCTGACAGTGAACCTTTGGGTCATGTAGAAAGTTAAGGTTAGAGTTTAGACACGGTGAAAGAAATGAGAAACAAAATTTATTAATAGGTACTATTAACAAGCAAATTATGATAAAAAGTAAAAAAGGTACCTATACTTTCACATTACACATATAACAAAGGTGCTAAGAATGAAAAATGTATTTCTACCTAAATATTAAACACACAGGTAGCATAGTACACAGGTAATAGACATTTATAACAAATTACAATACAGAGAAACTTGAGATGTAGGAGATAAATTAAGGTTTTTGTTTAGCTTAACTATCATCCCATTTGATTTTAACATGTAAGTAAATATCTATGTCAGAAATGATTACCTGTGGAGTAATGAGTGTATTAGCATATACCTACTTACAGTAATATGAGCAAAGTGATTGTGAGTTATTTATTAATTTAAATTTTTTTTTTTTAGAAAATGGAATAACTGTAAATTCTTTATCAGCTTTAAATGTTGAGGAAATAAAGGAACTGATACCACTTATTGGGCCAAGAGCACTTTTATACGAAGTTGGAAGGTTTGGTTGAAAACAGTCAACGAAGAAAATGCTATCATCTGTGAAAACATAGAGGAAGTTGACTTTTCCAGTTGCAATATATCTCTGAGTGTAAGTATCTTTTTAAATTTTATGCATGTGACCAGTAAGTATATCTGTACTTTCCAATTTTAAAATAAAAAAGTAATGAGTGTATTAGCATATACCTACTTACAGTAATATGAGCAAAGTGATTGTGAGTTATTTATTAATTTAAATTTTTTTTTTTTAGAAAATGGAATAACTGTAAATTCTTTATCAGCTTTAAATGTTGAGGAAATAAAGGAACTGATACCACTTATTGGGCCAAGAGCACTTTTATATGAAGTTGGAAGGTTTGGTTGAAAACAGTCAACGAAGAAAATGCTATCATCTGTGAAAACATAGAGGAAGTTGACTTTTCCAGTTGCAATATATCTCTGAGTGTAAGTATCTTTTTAAATTTTATGCATGTGACCAGTAAGTATATCTGTACTTTCCAATTTTAAAATAAAAAAGTAATGAGTGTATTAGCATATACCTACTTACAGTAATATGAGCAAAGTGATTGTGAGTTATTTATTAATTTAAATTTTTTTTTTTTAGAAAATGGAATAACTGTAAATTCTTTATCAGCTTTAAATGTTGAGGAAATAAAGGAACTGATACCACTTATTGGGCCAAGAGCACTTTTATACGAAGTTGGAAGGTTTGGTTGAAAACAGTCAACGAAGAAAATGCTATCATCTGTGAAAACATAGAGGAAGTTGACTTTTCCAGTTGCAATATATCTCTGAGTGTAAGTATCTTTTTAAATTTTATGCATGTGACCAGTAAGTATATCTGTACTTTCCAATTTTAAAATAAAAAAGTAATGCGAGTAATGAATTAGGTTACTTAAATAATTCCAACAAATATAAAACAAGTGTGTTTGTTTAGACATGTTATGTACCTAATTATGTAAGTATTATTGTTTCTTAAAGTAAATGATACTTTTAAATATAAAAACCAAATTATCATGACGTTTGTGGAATTATTTTAGGTCCCAAAGTTATTGCGAAAACAATTTTTATATTATGTATTAAATATTTTATTGTGCTTTTTCATGTTCAATCTGACCGTTAAATTGTCTTCATGGTAAGTATGGGTGTAAAGTAAATCATTTACTTTAATGGAGCTGACTGACTTGGAAATAAATAATATTTTTGTTTCAGGCTCTTCAAGATATAAATATTTTGCAAGAGCAAGAAACACAGACCACAACACCAAAAAAAATTTTTTCAAATGAAACCGAAACAACTCCTCCACACAAAACTGTATCAGAAAATGTGAGTTTTTTGTTAATTGTGAAGCCAAATTTATTTTTATGAAGTATATAATAGTTTACTTGATTTATTTATCAATCTTTTTTTT
Source organism: Anania fuscalis (assembly GCA_950371115.1). Classification (NCBI taxonomy): domain Eukaryota; kingdom Metazoa; phylum Arthropoda; class Insecta; order Lepidoptera; family Crambidae; genus Anania; species Anania fuscalis. The sequence continues at coordinate 10,742,260 of OX493349.1, forward strand.
ATTTCAGGTGGAGTTATTACAATTATTAAAAGAAAACTTTGAAGCAACATGCTTAGTTCAATATGTGGGAAAATCTTTACGGTATAAAGCCGGCATGATATTGATTTATTCTTCAAGTCCAGATGATTTGTTAAAGTTTTTTAAATTAATCGATGTGTATTTATTTAATTCATGTGAGTTAATTTTAAAAGGTATATTATTTGACACTTTAGATTTTAATGAACACTTTCAGGCATACGAAGTTGAAGAGCCTTTAAACCAAAAAATCGTTACCAAATTACAAAGGGATTTAGAATCCCCGGTTCCTTGTAATATTAATAATGTTACTTCTAAAAATTTTATAACACTGCGCAGTCAGGGCTGAGCAATAATAGACTGATTAAAGTGACATGTTACCTAACATTAAATTGTACACATGTTGTAAATATATTTGAATTGTTGTTGATTTGTTTAAAAAGTTTGAAGTGTTGTAAAATGTTGCTTTGTTACAATTATTTTTGAATAAAGACTAATTACGTGATATTAAATGGTATGTATTTCATTTGTAATTTAAAACAATAATGTTAAGTCCAAGTATTTATAATTATGATGTTTGGTGTTAATTAATTACAGTAAGTGGCGCGAGTGACTCCAAACGCCTCTCTATGTACACTCATATACAATGTGCTTCAGACCACTTGCACATGCAACTGAACTTTAATCTATGGATCTTTATGCCGAGCGTCACACGGAATACCTGTCCTGGGACCGTACCATGAGCTATTATAGCAGGCCTGCTTTAATAGCTCATAGTAAGAGCTCAGAACAGCACTATCTGACGCATCGTTTGACTATTTTCTAAACAAAATATGTCAAATGATCCGTCCGATAGGCTATCCGTAACTTATCCAGATGTGGTAAAACAGGCCCTAAGCATCAGTCGCAGCAGTGTGACACCTATTTATCAGTCGATCTGCAATCGCATTGCAAACGCATTTTGTGTGAGTGTGATAAGAGTGAAGTATGGAGACCACTAGTGCCACTAGCGACCACTGTTCCACATTTTAAACAAGTTATATATTTGGACTAAACATAACACCTAGTGGATCCCAACACATATACTCGATGAATGTGATAAAGGATTTGTATAAATCATACAAATTGAATAGTAACATCAATATACTAACTTAATGGAACAAAGTAAGGACACGTTGGATCTAATGAGGTAACGTGATTAATCTTACATAGATCTTCGATCAATTTGAACACATAACTTTGTTGATGTTACACATTTTTTTTGTTAAATTAATAAATATCAATTATAACGTTGATCATTATTGTTAGTAAGATTAATCAAATTTCAGGATTAAATACATAAAAAAAGTTGGTTAAATGAATAAAGATAATTATTACTATCACCAACTTCATCATCACTGCTAACAATTAGGCATTATGAATTTAATCAAGGGCTTGATCTATTCTACTAAAAGGTTAGTTAAATTGGCAGTAATTCTTGATTATTTTTTTATCAAGATGGCTTGATAGCCAGCATCAAGTTGCTTTATGCGAACGTATTTAAATAAGTATGTTGATTAAATTGAACAATATTTTGATTTAATTAATCATATTTTTTTTTCAGTGTAGGGCCGCAAAGGGCTGCTCAGTACGCAATAGCACTGCAATAGGACTGCAATATTATATATGTATTGTACCCTATTTATATGCAAATAAACATTTTGAATTTGAAATTGAATTTTGAATAGGACTGCAATAGGCTAATATGATAATGCTAACGTCTAGCAGTGGACTCCAATAAGCTGAGACAATGACGATAAAGTTACCAGCGGTCAAGCGTTTCTCATCTTTAAAGGACTAAAGTATTTCCTTACACTTCACTTCACTATGATTAAATTTTAAGGTTATTTCTATTAATAATGGTGATGAAATCACAATAGTTATAACATCTACGTCTAACGAGCAGTATTGACACACTTTGGCGTTATGAAAGTATGTATTCTTCTAAAAGAGACTACTTCTAAACCTTTGTCGTAACTTTGTGTAACGAAAGTCGCTCAAAGTTGCGACATAATATTACAGTTAACTCAGTCAATGCAAAAGTAAAGCAAAGGGAAAAAAAGAGCTAGGTTTTTCTTAAAAAAGAAATTGCAAGTAATTACGCAACCTAACCTAAGCAATATTTACGAGTAAGTGGCGTTTATGAATACTAAAATTTTAATTGAGACTGAACTATATACTTACCTACCTTGTAAGTTTTTTTTAGCTATTTTTTTTAACCTGCAAGATTGTATCGTAAATGTTTTCATAACAAATCATTGCACATTTTAGTCTTAAAAATCGATCACGAAGTACCTAACTGATAAATACCGTCTCTTTTTCCAATCTTAGTAGGTATATAAACTGGACAAGAATTGCCACGTTTAGCCCCTCAGCTCTCTGTAGGGATTCCAAGCCCCTCTGGGATTCCTCGGACAATTGGTTCGGGTCTTAGTCCTTTTGTTGTTCAAATATCTTGGATTTCCTTATTGTGCTTTGCGCTTTGGTTCGTGAATGCAGAGGATTGCGATTCCCCTTTCATTGTTATAAACATTTATACGTGTAAATAAATAGGTTTGGAACCCATTTGATTCACATCAGGAAAAACGTTTTGTACTGATTTTCTGATGCGTGCTGTCCGAAAATTGTCTGAATATTTTGGATAAAAGTGAGTGAGAAAAAAATACTCCTCCATTTTATACAGAGTGTTCCTGGAAGTATGGGTTAAATCGAACACACGCATAGTGAGCTTTTTGGGTCTATGAATGTGGGTTCTATTTTAGACAGGAAAAAAGTTGTGATTGATTTGATTTTTTTTCGTAACATCGCATAGAATTTTAACAATGCTTAAAGAATCAAACTATCAAAGACAACTGTTTAATAGTTTGTTTATAATGTTGTAAGCGGGTTTGCTATTCCTTAGGAAGTTAATTTGATCAGTTAGCAAACAAGTGTAAGAAAAATAAAATTAATATTTTGTTAAACATTTTTATTCGTCAAAAATTAAACTTCATTCATATAGCCAAAAGGCCAAGAAATCACTCCCACTGCTCCTGTTCGATTTGATCCACACTTCCAAGACACCCTGTATATCAGATAGAAAATAAACAGTAATATGGATCAGACAAAACATCGATTGTAAATAATTGTCAATCGGTATGATATCGATTCAAAAACAACGACGGTACCACAACCAAATTCAAGATATTACAGAAAATATCATTCCCCTACATTGACAGAAGTCCAGCTACAGAGGTCGTCAAAATTATTTCAATTTATTATTATTATTAGTTATCATAATTCCCAAATGGTTGGATCCTCTACTTCGCAAAACAATTTTCACAGACAATTTCTGCAGCGCCAAGCTCTGTTGGGTATATTTTAGCCTTGCTCATTTCAATTTGTTTTCTTTTACTGGATATTGTGCTGGACAATATGTTACTGGTTGCTTTTATTGTTTTCTTTCGGCTCGTGCAAGATGTTGGGACGATAACATTGATATATTGCTAATATATATCTATCTTCAAGATATCATGTGATAAAAAATAAATAACATGCAAATCGTCATAAATAATATATAATCCGAAACAAGATCATCACGCAGAGGACTTAAGTAACGGACGTATTCCAAAAATAAAGCAAGCTTAACCGAAAAGTTGAGTAAGCGGGTTCTCGAGTGGAGACCACGCCTTGGCAAACCTAGTGTAGGACGCTCCCCAGCTCGATGGACCGATGATCTTAGGAAGATGGCTGGATGAAAAAAGGGAGATCGTGTTAATTGGCGCTCATTGGGGGAGGCTTACGTCCAGCAGTGGACTGCAATAGTTGCAGAATCTTTACATACAAAAATGGGAATTAACGCGGTCATTGTAAGTAGGTACATATTCTAGATTGTATTCGCTTGAAATTACGACCGTCTCATATGGCACTCCATACAAACTCAATACGTCGCTGTTTTAGTCAGCCTGTAACAATTTTGGCAAATAGATGATTAAATATGTAACTAAAAATATCGCTTTATTTACCGTATTGAATTTGACAGTTGAGTTTGTATGAGAAGACCAAACATATATTTTATAGATCCACCCATTTTTACTTAGTAAATTTTCAAAAAATTTCAAGGTTACAACGATATCCTGAAATATGATCAAACCCTAATATCCCAAGATGAATATAGATCGTTCTAACGAAAAACATAAAATTCATACGGGCTCCTAAATTCAGGCCATCTATTCGATATTCCCCAATCCGATAACGTTTACTAAAAACGATTCCCCAAAAACTCAGACATAAAACGCTGCCTAAACCCCGCTTAGAAACAGAATTTTGCGATGCGTGAAAAAGTATGCTCTAATAAAATTATTTCTACCCAAAAAAGAAGGATAGACACCACAAATCCAATTAAAACTGGACCACACCTGTTACGTTCGCTTTTGTCTGGATTCTGCGAGAAATTCCATGCATTCCAGGGCTGGGAAGTTTGTTCGGAACCAGAATAATTCCACACTTCATTGGACAAAGTCTGGTGTATTTGGTGATTCTGCATCACGCCAGCTCATGCAAGGAACAAAGGAACGAAGCCCTATTTACTATACTAACATTATTACTAGTGTTGTTACTCGATTCGACTTAATCGAATATCGATAAACATCCACGATAGATATTTATATAAATAGACCCAAAAAACAAGCAAAATTTTAAAACAAGACACATTTACGTAAAATCACTTTACCGCAAAAAGCAATCTCTAAGAAACAACCCACTATTTGATTGACCAATACAAATTTTACTGTTAAAATAAAGGTATAAAGTCAATTGTAAAATTTGAATGCAGAATCATTAGTGACATTGTGTCGACTATATTTTTTTTAAACTCAATAAAACGGGAATTATCGCGATCATAATTTAGGTACAAAATGTTACCTCTTTTGCCTGACGTTTCGATCGGGTTACACCGACCGTGGTCACAGGCTGACTCAGTCAGCCCGTTTCATTGAGTTTTAAATTATGCAACGCGAAAATTTAAAAGTGACTAATTTTTAATTGTTAAGACCTAATTTCTCATAAAATAAAAAACGCGCGTTGGATGATCTTTGCAATTTATGGATCTGCCAATTAATCTCAAACGTGCAAAGGTATTACAAAGGCATATAAAGGCATACAAGGAAAAAAAACTATTTTTTTATGGTATTTTGCTACAAAATGGATTGAATGGATTAGATTTGCATTTTTTTTTTTAATTTATTGAAAAAAAATACAAATATACGTGTCGACTTGAGAACCTCCTCCGTTTCTTCGTCGGTTAATATAAAAATCACACGGCAATTAATTAAACATTTTGTAAATAGAAATCTATGCCAGAAATTAAACAATCGATAAATTCACCATGAACAACACTAATTCACTGGCTGGATCAGTTACGTATTTCAAACTAGGATAATAGTTTTGGTATTTACCTACGTAGATTGAAAAACAACAGAATATTTGATGGTATCGTTTCATACATTCTCGATTTATATTTATATTTATTTATACTCTAGTTTTACTGTCGATATTACGAGAAGATCTTTTACGATGGTTTTTATTTAAGCCGAACGACGTCTTAACCCAAGTCTAAATCATTTTTTATGTCTATGGCCCGATTTGACCAAGCTGAAGTAACATTTTACCCGAAAAAATAAGCCATTTTTTTTGAGATGGGCTTACTGTTGACCCCAATCTTGCTCTAGAGCATAGATGGGATCTACGATGGAGCGAGCTTGCCCAGAAGATGCCTATTCACTCTGGACTTAAAGATAGTCAGGTTATATGCACTCGGAAATACAGACGCAGGCAGGGAATTCCAATCTTTAGCTGTGCGCATTATAAAAGATGATGAGAAGCGCTAAGTGCGGATTATGGGTATATCAACTAAGAACGGATGGTAGCCGGCCGTGCGTCTGGATGTCCGATGGAAAAAAGGTGACGGTGGTATGAGCTTATGCAGCTCATGAGCACACTCTCCGAAGTACAATCTATAGAAGACCGATAGGCAAGCAACTTTGCGGCGGTGAGCCAGGCTGTGCAGCTTGGACGCCACCAGTTTTTTATCGCCTATTATTCTCTTGACTCTGCGTTCCACCGAGTCTAGTGTAGCAAGTTGGTGTTTCGCCGAGCCGTCCCAAAGGTGGCTGCAGTACTCCATGCAAGATCGGACTTGGGCTTTGTAAAGACTTAAAAGCTGTCCAGGCGTGAGGTACCGCTTGACTTTAGTTGGGCGTCCTGAAAAAAGTCAAGCGGTACTTCACGCCTGGACAGCTTTTAACTCTTTACAAAGCCCAAGTCCGATCTTGCATGGAGTCTCGAATTTTCATTCTATCGACCACAAATCTAAAAAAAAGGTAACTATACACGACCATAATATATCTGAGGGGTAACCATGAACTCTTAAAAAAAATCTTTGACAGATTTGAGATTGTTTTAAGAGTTCATGGTTACCCTGCTGTACTGGTGATCTTAGCTGAGTATAGATTATTCTGAGAATAGATTAATGTCAAAGATCGTCACTTGTCAGCTAGAAACAGACAAGTTGTCAATAATTGGCATTGAAACTCTATTATCTCACAAAATTGAATTGTTGCATTTCAAGTCACCCTATAGCAGAAATCGGATAACATATTTTTTGTAGAATTTACATTCACTAACATAAGAATAACACTGGATTTGGTCGAATCGAGCCTCATAAGTTCCACACTATTTTGCATATTCAAGGGTTCGGTACCCAAAGGGTAAAACGGGACCCTATTACTAAGGCTCCACTATCCGTCTGTCAGTATGTCTGTCTGTCTAAAAGAAGTGAAAGTTTAAATTTTCATATATGATGTATTTCTTTTGCCGCTATAACAACAAATACTAAAAAACAGAATAAAATAAATATTTAAGCGAGCTCGGGCTAGGGGGACAACAAACGTGGTTTTTTTTGCCGATTTTATTAAATAATGGTACCGAACCCTACGTGCTCGAGTCCGACTCGGACTTAGCCGGTTTTTATTTTAAACGCCGGTTTTGTATTTTAGATTTTGTATCATAACTAGAAACCTTCACTTCGCGGCTTCGTTCATGTGAATTAGAAAATAGCGCAATACTCAGACACTGATCAGTCAAAGATAATCCAACACGTAAAAAAGGTTGTAAAAATTAAATAGATTTTGACGACCTTCGTAGCCGAGAGGCGAGCACGCCGGACTTTAAATGGCGCCGCCATCTCTGAGGTTCCGGGTTCGATCCCCGGCCGGGTCAATGTAGAAAACGAACTTTTCTATATAGGCTCGGGTCTGGGTGGTGTGGTACCGTCGTTGTTTCTGATTTCTATAACATAAGTGCTTTAGCTACTTACTTTAGGATCAGAGCAATGTATGTGATGTTGTCCAATATTTATTTATTATTTATTTATTTAGTTTAGTGTACCGTATTGTAAGCGATGTCTATTAGGAGTTGTCTTATTTCCCTAAAAATATGCAATCAGCAATAATCGCGCGGTCATCGCCCGATTGATGCTTAGTGTCAAAATCTATCAGCAGCATTGACAGTAGATTGCTTTGTTTTTGTTTAGTGCTGTCAATTCGAGATTTTAAAGCCAGCATTGCTATATTTTCTGTATTTGCAAGATACGAAATCACGGTACTGCGGTTAAATGTTTTAAGAGTTCAAATCTGTCAATTTTGGTACGTAATTACATACAAAATTTGACAGATATGATAATGTTTGACAGATTTGAGATTATTTTAAGAGTTCGTGGTTACCGCCCTGCATGGTAACCATGGACTCTAAAAACAATCTCAAAGTTGTCAAATCTGTCAATTTTGGTACGTCATTTTATACAAAATTTGACAGAAATGATAATGTTTGACAGATTTGAGATTGTTTTAAGGGTTCGTGGTTACCGCCCTGGGCCATAACCATGAACTCTTAAAACAATCTCAAAGTTGTCAAATCTGTCAATTTTGGTACGTCATTTCATACAAAATTTGACAGAAATGATAATGTTTGATAGATTTGTGATTGTTTTAACAGTTCATGGTTAGGGCCCTGGTATCCTTTATGTTTAAGGTGAATAATGTAGTGCCGCTGTACTAATCGTTTGCACAAATATTAAGAATTCCATTAAAAACCTATACATGTGTGTGATATGAAACTAAAATCTGATATACTTGGTCATGCTATCAAGTATGCGCTTTGAAATCAATCCGGATTAAGTTCACTGCACTCAAACCGACTAGTAAATCCGGATGCTCTAGACCTAAGGCCTAACTATGAGCTCTTAACCCATTATTACTTTAACATTGTTTTTTTAGGGTTCCGTGCCCAAAAGGGTAAAACAGGACCCTATTACTAAGGCTCCGCTGTCCGTCTGTCCGTCTGTCCGTCTGTCCGTCTGTCCGTCTGTCCGTCTGTCCGTCTGTCCGTCTGTCCGTCTGTCCGTCTGTCCGTCTGTCCGTCTGTCCGTCTGTCCGTCTGTCCGTCTGTCCGTCTGTCCGTCTGTCCGTCTGTCCGTCTGTCCGTCTGTCCGTCTGTCCGTCTGTCCGTCTGTCCGTCTGTCCGTCTGTCCGTCTGTCCGTCTGTCCGTCTGTCCGTCTGTCCGTCTGTCCGTCTGTCCGTCTGTCCGTCTGTCCGTCTGTCCGTCTGTCCGTCTGTCCGTCTGTCCGTCTGTCCGTCTGTCCGTCTGTCCGTCTGTCCGTCTGTCCGTCTGTCCGTCTGTCCGTCTGTCCGTCTGTCCGTCTGTCCGTCTGTCCGTCTATCCGTCTTTCCGTCTGTCCGTCTGTCACCAGGCTGTATCTCATGAACCGTGACAGTTAGACAGTTGACATTTTCACAGATGATGTATTTCTGTTGCCGCTATAACAACATATACTAAAAAGTAGAATAGAATAAATATTTAAGGGGGCTTTCATACAACAATCGTGATTTTTTTGCCGTTTTTATAGATAATGATACGGACTACGGAACCCTTCGTGCGCGAGTCTGACTCGCACTTGGCCGGTTTTTTTCTATACAGGGTTACTAAAATTATCGAGTTTATAAATATATATAAACGCGATAATTTTAGGTACAACTCTGTAACCTTTTATTTGTCTGATGTTTCGACCGGGTAACACCAACCGTGGTCACAGGCTGACTGGAACAGCGATGTCTTCACTCCGTATGAGAGGGAGATTCTTTACCCGCCCTCATAATATTATTTTCACGACAAATGCCGTCGCAAACTACACTCGCTGTATCCCTATAATGAAAATGGGATACAGTTAGTGTACATTACATTTACATTGCAAGGTAGTCCCAGCGTAGTAAATGAAAAATTTCCAAATTTATATATACTTATTTATATATTTTAATAACAAACAAAAACTTGACTCGATAAAAAATAGATAGGCCCGACACGCACTTGACCCATTTGTCATTGTTATTTTTTCTGTTTGTGCGCTTAATAGTAAATATTTTTTTTTAATTTTTATTTTTTTTAAATATCGGACAACATCTCTTACATTGCTCTGATCCTAAGGTAAGTAGCTAAAGCACTTGTGTTATAGAAATCAGAAACAACGACGGTACCACAACACCCAGACCCGAGCCAATATAGAAAAGTTCGTTTTCTACATTGACCCGACCGGGGATCGAACCCGGAACCTCAGAGATGGCGGCGCCATTTAAAGTCCGGCGTGCTCGCCTCTCGGCTACGGAGGTCGTCATATTATACTGCAGTAATAAATATCTACTACATAACAATACATACTATTTATCTACTTTTTATACAGCAAATATTAAAGCTAGCCTCATTTCAAATAACAAAGGCTGTTATCACAAAATTGATTCTAGTTTTACTAATTTTAGTTTGTATCGCAATTTAGTAATTGAAAGTACAAAGGATATATTCAAATTGAACGTTTCAAATGTCAATGGATTGGCTGCCATTGACAAAACTGTAATCGCGATGAAAAGTTTCGCAATGAAAATTAATACCCACGGTTCTACAATAAAACAAAAGTTCTAACAAAAAGTTGGCACCTTCCGAATTTACCTATTTATTTGTCGTCAATTTGATCGATCATAAAATCTGAGGTATTTATGTTACAGTTAGCTTCAAAAACATTTCAATAAATTCAATAAAGATACCTACTATAACTGTGTAAGCCACTTTATACGACTTGCGTTTAAAATAAAACAAAATATACATAGTTTTTCAGATAGGTATTTATTAAAAATCATCATTATCATCATCATCACCAGCCTATATTAGTCCACTGCTGGACACAGGCCTCTCCAAAAGGAGGATTTTGCCATAATCGCCACGCTTGGCAGGCGGGTTGGCGATCGCAGTTTGGCCAATGATGGAGAGGAGACGCTGCTGCCCGTCTTCTTGTGGCGGTTCTCCTGTAGTCGCCTCTTACGACACCCAAAGGAAGAGAAGGGGTGGTGCAATTCTTTTAACGTGCCGGCACCACATGACACTTAAATTAATTAATAATTAATTAATTGATTAAAAATCAACATGACAAAATATAAGTTGCTTATTTCCCTTAATAATTAGCAACAATATCACAATGACTTTGGACTTTCGAGAATAAAAACAAATTGGCTTATAACTTAGTGGTAAAATGCCATTTATTTTTTATTTTTAGGCGGTTAAAATTAGTATGCAAACGCCTACTAATTTAAACTGTCTAAAAATAAGCAAAAAAAAAAACAATATCATATTTTGCTAATTATCATACTAATTATTTAAAACAAAGAGTCGGTATTTAACCGAATCAACCAACGCACGTGGGCAAAGAAACCCGCAGGCAATAAATAGTTATATATGGTTTTAAGTTTCAATCCGTTTTTATTTGAATGTAATTTTGAAAGGCGCGCGAGTTGACGAACAAATCGAGATTTGTCTCAGAACATTCAGTTGGTTGAATGCTCTAAGAGATTTGTAGAAAATCCAAAGATACCGACATAGCTTGCAAAGCTATTATTGTCGAATAGAGATAATGACTCGCTTTATTTTCTTCGTCTACCTATCAGGTAGATTAAAAAAAGTATTGGACCTGTATTTTTTTTTTACATAATAAAAATATTACAGAGAAAAATTGACGTCACGCCTAGGTATTTTTTACTTCGAAGTGAAGTTACGAGTCCTCTCTTTTTTTCTTCAGAATTTTGACGTGCTTTATGTTTGTAATTTTTTCTTTGTAATTTTTTGGTTGATTGACAAAAGAAAAAATATAAGTCTATTATTTTTTGATAATTTTAACTGATGAACTAATAGAATTTCTTTTTTCCCCATCCCTATTGCAATGCTAAAGAAAGTGGTAATGGGCAGGCCACATCGCTCGCAGAACTGATAACCTTTCGGAAGAAGGATTTCGAATGGCGACCACGAAGTGGAAGGCGCGGCGTAGGCAGGCCCCACACGCCTTGGACAGACGTTTTAGTCAGGGCTGGGGGTAGCCGCTGAATGCAAACGACCCAGAGCCGCTCGTTGTTTTGTTTTGTGGGGGATTGCACTTCCAAGGGCTGATGAAGATGATGAACCAAAAGTCATACCGATTTCAACGAAAATTATTGCGCGATTCGAATAGGTTTGTCTTATTTGCACACATTAAATTTTTTTTAATAACAAAAACCATTTTTTTTTTTGAGATGGGCTTGCTCTTGACCCCTATCTTGCTCTAACTAAAGCATAGATGGGATCTACGATGGAGCAAGCTTGCCCAGAAGATGCCTATTCACTCTGGACTTAAAGAGAGTCAGGTTATATGCACTCGGAAATACAGACGCAGGCAGGGAATTCCACTCTTTAGCTGTGCGCATTATAAAAGATGATGAGAAGCGCTTAGTGCGGATTAAGGGTATATCAACTAAGAACGGATGGTAGCCGGCCATGCGTCTGGATGTCCGATGGAAGAAAGGTGACGGTAATATGAGTTCATGCAGCTCATGAGCACACTCTCCGAAGTACAATCTATAGAAGATCGATAGGCAAGCAACCTTGCGGCGGTGAGCCAGGCTGTGCAGCTTGGACGCCACCAGTTTTTTTATCGCCTATTATTCTCTTGGCTCTGCGTTTCACCGAGTCAAGTGCAGCAAGTTGGTATTTCGCCGAGCCGTCCCAAAGGTGGCAGCAGTACTACATGCAAGATCGGACTTGAGCTTTGTAAAGAGTTAAAAGCTGTCCAGGCTTGAAGTACCGCTTGACTTTATTCAGGACGCCCAACTTTCTAGCTGCAATTTGAGCCTTATACTCAATGGTGGTGCCAAATTTGAAAAAAATAATTTATTCCAACCAACATCATTACAACTTGTACTTATTAGACTTTAAAACCTACGTGTGCCTAAAAATAATGAATTTATAAACTGAACAGTTAATTTCTATAGACAAAAAAAATCGTGAGACAATACAAACCCATACATTATTTCCTTGAAATTATGTAAAGCTGTGTTTTGGTAATAGAGTGGATCCTTTGATCTTTTTATATTCTTTTAAAAACAAGTAATAGAACAATAACAACAACTAAAGTTAAGTAACTTTTAGATAAAGTTTCTTCGCATCTTATTCTTAAATTATTAATATGTTTTATCAATTTCTATTTGCTATAGTACAAGATTTACTTAGTTTGAAGCGAAATATTTATTTTATTCAATTTTTAATTTAATAATGGTTACTAATATCAATTTCTTAGATTCAAATGGGTCACTATAAGGCTTTCAAAATCAAATCAAATCATTTGTTGCCTTTGAATCACGAAATCAGTGCAAATTGTCCGTGTTTTCCTGTCCGTCTGATAGACGTGGTCAATTTGTCATACATTATACTGACGCTTTAGAAGCTACAGGACCCTCCACAAAACATCAAAACTTAACGCGTTCATAACAGATAAGGAGAAGACAGTTGGTCACTTTCAACAATGCTTTGTCCAGTATTAAGACAACATACATGAAACTGGCAACTGACCAGTGTTTGATGAAAAGCTATTGTTAGATATATTGCCTCTGAAGCGAGTATTTCATATTCAAACTAAATATGTACCTCCATAGCTACATTACAATGTCTAAGATTTGTTGATGAATGTATGGTCAAATGTCCATTTAACAATTTCTTTTTAAAAAAGAAATAGTTGAAACAAAAGCATTTGGATTGTTAAAGACAAACGTTGTAATTTAAAAATGATTTGATTCAGTCCTAAAAAAACATTTTTAAAATCTGCAATATTTAGTAGATACTCATTTCGCTATTGCTACTTAATTATTGCATGGAAATTGTCAGTATTTGCGTGACCTTATTTTTCCATTGCAGTTTAAAGTTACAGCAACACAGTTGCATAACAGTTCACCGCTCTCACCAAGCCCCGGCTCTATCCTCCATACTTTTATTGCGCCCACTCCAGCCCAGTCAAATTTCATGTGAGATGAAGGAAATTTCATGTGTTTGCCTCTCAGAATGAGTTGCTTACGGTGTTTTGTAGCTAGGTTTTATTTTAAAGCAGGTTACATTACGTTACATACATTTGTTTTATTAAGGTTCTGTAGTTAAAATAGAACGATTATAGTTGGACCATGTCCGTCTGTCTGTCTGTCAAAATCTCAGAGACTTATAGTGTGTTTTACGTCGTAGACGCAACCGCTACCTAAAATAAGTTTTAAAATAATATTGAAGATAAATAATATTAGAATAATATTGTTCTCTCAAAAGTGGATTTTGTAATCTTTCTTGAGAATAAATTCCTTAAACCTAAACCTAGCACTAGAAAGCCGTTATTTCAAAACTGTATACATTTTACAAACCAGAAAAATGTGCGAATAAATTCTCGGAATTATTTAATTACAATTATTTCTCTTTCATCTAAACGTCATAACCATCAAAGGTCAATACAACATAAATCCTAGCTTTGCCACCAAAACCTTCACTGTACCCCAATCCCCATGATTTCGTTACAATCCTTCCTCTTGAACCGTCGTTTGTCTTAACTAACCCCACTGTCGAAACAAAATCGAAACATTTCCTGAAAATTCGGTCAAGAGTGCAACGAAGACAAATAAGTAGGGTTTTGTCACAAATTGTTATTTATTTAGTTAGAGGATGACAAAATGATAGGATAAGCTAGGCATCTAGTACGTTTCATAGTTGGTCAGAGTACCCTGAATATAAGCATAGTATGATAATCTATGTATGTGTATATACAGGGTGTAAAAAAAGTCTTAACGAAGCCTTAAACCATGAATTCTATACATAAAACCAAGTAGAATGCAAAAAAAATAATAGCTGGGAAATGACTTTTATTTTTGGGTATCAAAAAAAATAACTTATTTCTAACCCGCAATGTATAGCGCGCACGTAACAGAGTATGCCTGTGTGTGTAAGCGGATCATGTTTCATTGTAAAAAAGTTTAGTATTATCAAACTGAAGTCAATTTTGTAAAAATCTTTGAACAAAAAATGTAAATTTTACTGTCAATAACTCGGTAAGCCGTCATTTCCCAGGTATAGTGTAAAAGAAAAAAATGATCATAATAATACGTAGAATATGTGGTATTCGGCTTCGTTAAGCCTTTTTTTACACCCGATATAATGTTTAAATATAAAAAAAAAATGCTGTTCGTTAGTCTCGCTAAAACTCGAGAGCGGCTGAACCGATTTCGCAAATTTTGGTCTTTAAATATTCGTGAAAGTCCAGGGAAGGTTTAAATGTTGAGAAATAATGGAAAAATTGCAAGGAAAATACTAAGGACGTCAATTTTTTTTCATGATACAAACTATTCGTAGGCGGTACGAAGTTCACGGGGTCAGCTAGTAAGTAATAAAAATCTATCACAGTACTAGTAAAAAAGAGACCTTAGTCATACATTTCTCAATTCTTGTACCAATTTAACAAATTCTAATTAATTAATTAAACAAATAAAACTTTTACAAGAGCTGGACTAAAAAGCCTTAAGGTTTTTCTTTATTCAGTTAATTAATAATATATCAGCTAGTTAACCATACTTTATTAAGATATAAAAAAAACAAAAGCAATCGATGATTAAACAATGAAATTGTTTTGACTCAATTAAACTATAACAAGGTACGTAATTAAAATTTTTGTTTTTAGCAATTACCATGCTAGGTTTATCTAAGATTTTTAATACTTGAAAAAAAAAACAGCGATAACCACTTGAAAGATTTTGTCGAGTTGACTAACGTCTCGGTAGCTTAGTGGTCAAAGCACTCGCCCGGTATGCGATGGACGTGGGTTCGGATCCCACCTCAGGCGGACGATTTTTTTCAAGTATTAAAAATCTAAGTTACGTAATGTTTATGGCTTGAAATAATCCTCTGCAGCGAAGCGAAATTGGACACTTTCTGAATTTCCTTAATTAATTATACATCCATGGTTCGAGTTTACCTACTTCCTACCGGTTTTTTCTTTATTAAAAAAAAACTAATTAATAAACCCTATTAACCCTCATAAAACTACACACTTAAAAAAGATCTTTTTTTTATCTATCTACTGAACTCTAAAAATCAATCAACAAAAAGTGGTCGGTGTCTATTATGTGAGATTTTCTCCTCCTTTGAGTTCCTTGGGGGCGAATTTGAAGGATTATGCCGGGATTCGGTAAGAAATTGATTTTGGATTTGCAAGTCCGGATTTGAAATGAGGGCGTGATAAAACTCTTCAAATGTCAGCTGTTTGAAGGACGCCATTTTGTTAATGAACTCTTAAGAGAGGTGAAGCGGCTGTTTAGTTAGACATCACATCACCAGCCTATATCAGTCCACTGCTGGACACAGGCCTCTCCAAAAGGAGGATTTTGCCATAGTTCGACATGTAACAGCTTAATTTGTCGATGAGCTGTAAAAAGTCATTATTAATAAATTATATAATAATATTTCAGTTAATTTATGCTTCGCCAAAAACTACATTATCTGCATTACCTCAAGGTTGACTGGTAGAGAATGCTGTATAGCATTAAGTCCGCCAATTGTACTCACCTGCGCAATAAAGTTTAAATAAATAAAAATAAATACATTGATACAGGGTGAACAAGAGAATAGGAAACCTCTTAAAACCACGTGATCAGCTGATCATTTATAACAACTTTTTCTATGGGAGCAACATCGAAATAGAGTTTTTTTAGCTGCTCCATACAAACTTACTCACATAAAGCTTACTCACATGTCGAACTATGGCAAAATCCTCCTTTTGGAGAGGCCTGTGTCCAGCAGTGGACTGATATAGGCTGGTGTTGTGATGTGATGTCTAACGAAACAGATTGTCAAATCACTTCATGCAACGTTCAGCTGTCCATCACGGAGAACTCCTCACCAAAATTACGCGAGAAGAGGCGCCCGCGATGTCGAAAAAGTTAGAAATGCAATACGCCTTGGTTGGCGCTCGGTGAACGGTAGCCAAAACTATGGCGCTGGTGTCGCCAGGTTCAGCGAATCCAAGAGCGCGATCCTTATGGCACGAACCAAATAGCCTCAGATACTAACCTAAAGAAACCATTTGAAAATAATAAATTATTATTAAAGAAATTACTTAGATTTAGTAATAGCAAATATTTTAAAAATTAATTTGGGTCTCTTAAGGTGCCCAACCATAGACTATTGTTAAACACTTGTTTATAATTAGTCAACCAATTTGAAATGTTGACACATCAGACATTCGAGACATATTATTAACAATCATTTTTAATTTGGTGACTTATCTTTAGACAAGTGTTTATACCTAGTCTATCTTTTTGTAGTAAGACCATACGGTCTTACTACAAAAACACATACATACAGATACCTGTTTCTGACTATGGCCGAAAGTAGTTTAAGAAACATAAAACCGGGAGCTGCAGCGGAGTCCGCAGAAAATGCCAAGCGGCGCAAATACGAATCACTTGCAAGTGACTACGTGTTTGCGCCATTTGGTGTTGAGACTTTTGGACCGTGGGGACCGAGTGCAAAATTACTTTTTGGTAGAATAGCCCCTAAATTTAATAACGATTTCGGAAAATAAAAATGCTGGCTCGTTGCTCGCTCAAAGGCTAAGTATAGCTATTCGGCGAGGAACCGCTGGAAGCATTCTCGCCTCCTTGCCTCATGGACACGCGTTTATTTTTGAAGTAAGTTATTTTTTTATTTTATGTAAGTTTAGCTATAGAAATGAAATTGTTGTTTTTAATTTAAACGTTCTTTATCTAGAAACATTATTTCAAACAATTCTATCGGATACTTAGTACGTTACACCATGTACGAATAAGCTTATAACCCACCGAACACCGATTACCTACTGACTAACACATAACATTCAATGGTGAGTATTAACGATTTTGGCCGGTAGCTGTTCCGATTTTGGCATTCGGCCCAGAATTGGTTGTATTAGTGCCAATAATGGATGCTGTGTTTATGACTCGGTATTGATGGGTTAGAGAAATATTCTTGATTCGAAACAATGTTTATTATACAAGGTAAAAAATAAATAATTCTTTACAAATAACAACACGTAATATTTGAAAAAAGTTTTTAAATCAAGTTATGATAATGGTGACCCCCAATTCAGCACTGAAGTTTTCTTGTGCCTTATCTTGTGAAATTCTGAGCATTCTGAGCTTTGTGTCTAATAAAAAAACTTTCTCTCTTAACGTCTTTGCAGGTTTCTTTCAGTTTTTTTTAAAGTTTTAGGTATTTTTTCAAAGTTTAGATACCTACTTTTAAGTTAGAAGAATCATCGACTCACCGAATCGAAAAGGAATGAGAATATCTTCCAAAAACGTAATCCACAGTATGATGAGGCAAGTTACAACTTGTTTGCCGTGTAAAGTCTGGCATTGTGGGCTATGCGGGTTGCTGATTAGTTGAAACTTTGTTGCTTTAAGTAATTGTAGATGTTGAAACTTCTATAGTTTTCATTTTGAGACTGTTTTAAGGCGAGAGAAGTTGTCTTTAACTGTCTTTTTGAACTTATAATGTCGACTGAATGGTGTACTTTACACCGTGCTTTTTTAACCGTGCTTGAACGACTAAGTTGAACGACTATTACTCTTAAAGTAATTGATATATATATATATATATATATTAACCATTATTATTTTTCTTAAAAGTTAATTAAAAGCACTATTATCCTGAATTTTTCAAAACAATAGCTTTTGGAGAGGGTGGGCGGGGACGCCTTGCACAAAAAAAAACTGGAACTTTAAAGTTTAATATTTCGCAAAGGGATCCTTAAATCGAAAAATAGTCTAGCAACCCCTAAGTCATTTTAAAGGACAACATCACGAAAAAAAAACATCCCAACGTTACATGTATGAGAGCTACCCTTAAAAAATATCAAAATGTTATTCTACCACTTTGTTGGCGTAATTGATATACCCACCTACATTAATCCACTAAATAACAGATCTCAAGGGTTAACAGTCTCCAAGAAAAACCTTGGACGGATAGACAACCAGACGGATATGACAAAACTACAAGGGTTTCTTGTCAGGACTACGAAACCCTAAAAAGTGCGTTTCAACTTATAATACAAAGTTCTTTATTAAGCTTAACTGTCATTGTACGCGCGACAAAATTAATCAGAAGTTTGAAGATTTAGTATCGACTCCAAAATACGATGACAATAAAGGTGAACATTCAAATTGCAAAAGAAAATAAATTTCAGTCAGTTATTAAACTTACTTATTCTAAAATTATATTAAAGATTTTTTGAAAAGCAATAAATTTCTTCATTTTCTCACAATTCAGTATGGACACCTGCGTCGTATTAGCATGACAATGAAAATAAATTGAAGCGTCTGCTAAAGATTTGAAATTTTTACCTTCAATATCATTCAGATTAAATATTTTTTCTTTGAAAAAAAAACTCTAAAGCTGCATGTCAAATTAAAATCTATACTAGTGTATAGATTACAACTTTAGTGAAAACTTTTTATTTTTATAGATGTGAGATTAAAGTTATTGTAATAATAAGAAGGGAGACTGGTAGCTCAACGGTCCCTGTCAAAAGGGAAACTCTTAGTTATGTTTTTCTTAAACTTTAAATTATATCAGTTTCCCATTTTAAAATGACTGTACCTATTTACTCTTCTGCTTCGCAGAGTGCCTCTCCAACTAGTGAAGATCAGCTACTAGTACTGCAAAGCGTTAACGGTTGAAATGCGGGTAGACTTCTGAACTTGGCAAGGGTGCCAAGTGCAGAAGTCTACCCGCATTTCAAACTCCTGTCCATTCCTTGATGTTATCCATCCATGCCATCCTCTTCCCATTATTATGACTTGTGGCAGGTGATATTTGTCATATCTGATCATGTGGCCAAGCTACGCTATTTTCCGCCGTTTTACAGCCAGCAGAAGCTCTCGGTTCTTGTTCACTCTTCTCAGGACTTCTTCATTGGGGACTCGATCGACCCAGCTGATCCTAAGCATACGTCTGTATGCCTACATCTCCTACTCGACTGCTTCCATCTTTTTTCAAAGTCTATTTACTCATAATATAAAATTTACTTTTAAAACTCTTCAGAGGATCCAAGTGCATCTTGAAGTGTCTTAGAAAACATTATTTGGAGTTGACTGATATGATGAGTAGATGGAACCAGGTGGAGGAATACACTAGTATCCATCCATGGAACCATCATAGGTAATTACAATCGATATAAGTAAAATTGAAGAGATATGATGGCTATCAAACCAAAGTATTACTAAGAACGGGACAAGCCACTTGGAGGACGATTCGAAGAATGTATGGTGTTCTTAAAATTGATCGAAAATATTTGCTTTGTGCTGCCTTTAATTGCTGTGTAGGTGTATGTCCAAGATAACCGTGCCTTCCTAGACTAAAAATTGACTACCAGTTTAAATTAGAGTCTGTTCTGAAATATATAATGGTTTAAGACAAATATTTTTGTTATTTAGACATGATGTAATTTCCCATTTCACAAAAGTCACCTGTAAAAGTACACACTTGGATTACTACCCTGTATTTAGAAGCTCGATATTAAACGAATAAAGTTTCGCAATCAAGCCACGACATACCCAAGTTACTTCGCATTTGTTCTACGCAACTCACCAGGATATGCGGGTTGTATATTTGCACTGTGGTTTACAACTTTAGTTGTTGGGAAAGTATACCAAGTAGCACAAGAGATGTGAAGTTCTTTGGTATCAACTTAAAGTTGAATAAATTCAATCTACAATCAGTCATTTCGTGTCATGACCGATATCTTTTCCTATATCGACTAAAGGACAAAGTTTTATTTGTAGGACGTGTTTAAGTGTCTGGAAGAGGGCGTATAAACTGAGTTAAGGGTTTTATGTTTATTTATCTGCCTGACATTTAATCCGTTTTCATAATCAGGGTACGCTTGCTTGTTAATAATAGTCCTACATGTGTCAAACCGCATCATAATCAGCCTACGTTAGTCCACTGCTAGATCGCCAATGAGCTTGATTCTCGGCTACTTTTATCCATTCGCTGTCAGAAGTTGTGCTTGTCATCCCTCTACTCTTTATGAACTGGAAAACCCCTGCATTTGCTTAATTAAATCCCAGTCTCCACTTTAAAACAAGTTTACACATATAAGTTTTACGGCAAATGTATCAGCCTGCTACATCAGATTGCTTAACCTTTGAGCTATATCGATTGTGACTTTAGTTTTGTGGGGCCCACGACCATTGCCGTACCAGTGCTTTTCCAGCTAAGCTACCGAAGACGTTAGCTGACCTGACGAAATTTTTCAAATGTTTCTCGCTGTAGAAGCCAGCGTTCGTAAGTCCTGTTCTTAAATGATAAGTGATTGTTATTAGACACATTGAGTAGAAACTACGTTTTCACACAAATAACAACCAACCAGTCAAAAAAGTTCTACCTGCTGCTTTATTGAAAACTGGGGTGAGTAAGGCAGGAGATCTAGACCTTATTGGACCATAGCTACACATCCATTATTATCTAAACGTGTAAGTTTTCTCGCGATGTGAATAAACATTATCTTATCGTTAAATACATAATGTTACCCCATTTTAGCAAAACATGCAAAGTTAAAGTTCCCAACTACAAGTATTTACGACTCATCCAACGTTTTGAACTTGGGCAATAAAGGCTGGACCACTATCCCGTAGGAAATCTAAACTATCTGGGACTCGAATTAAATCCGAGAACTCATTAGCACGCCAGGACATGAAAGGGAGGATAAGTTTAATTCAAAGCCATTTTAGACTACTTTAGAAATTTCGAGGTATCCTACACATTTGACAATCACAATCAGTATGGTGCTGCGATGCGAATAGTAAGTTAAACTGATGGCCGATGGGGCAGGAAGGTTCTAGAATAGAGGTCATATACCAACAAGCGCAGCATAGGACATCCACCCACAAGGTAGATAGACGACCCGGTAACGTAAGATTGCAGAAAGCCACTAGATGCAAGCTGCTTCAACCCGGCCCACCTGAAAGTCATAAGGGGTAGTCCATCTTCAGCTGTAGGCGTCCTATGGCTGAAATAATAATAAATAAATAAATATTGGATAACATCACATACATTACTCTGATCATATGGTCAGTAGCTAAAGCACTTGTGTCATAGAAATCAGAAACAACGACGGTACCACAACACACAGACCCGAGACAATATAGAAAAGTTCGTTTCCTACATTGACCCGACCGGGGATCAAACCCGGGACCTCAGAGATGGCAGCGCCATTTATTGTCCGGCGAGCTCGCCTCTCGGCTAAGAAGATCGTCAAAAGAAAGAAAAATCGCTAGATATAGGGCAACTTCCACCCGGCCCATCTGAAAGTCATTGGGAATAGCCCATCTTCAGGAGTGGGCATCCTATGGCTGAAATGATGATAATGATGATGGTGCAGCGGTAGTGAATATCAAAACTTACCCACATGGTGGTTTCTATTGGATAAATCGCGACTCAGAATTACTCTTTGAAAGGCAATTGTTTGTGTGTCCTAGAAACAAAACCTAGAATGGTAGTCGTTGCTGGCAGTTTATGGGGTAATAGAAGAGGACTGGGGTCAGTTGCCTTTTTTTTAGTTCGAAGAGACCAATGTCCAGCAGTAGATTAATGTCGGCTGATTTATTTTGCTTTTGTCACGTTATAAGATTACTACATTTTGCCAGGATGGTACAAAAACAAAACAAAAATGTTTTGGAAACGATTCGCTGTCGCTGAATTCAGTCTGCTTGACTTGTTTTACTCTCTGTAACTGAACAGCGATGCAACGATGCAAAAATTGTCACGATTCCGCCTTTTATTTCCACGTTTATAACTATTTAAAAAATATTCGACTACTAAAGAGTGCTAATAAACACCCTTATTGGCGAAGTAACGTAGTGTTACATAGTGTAGTTTGTTACCGAAACGACATTTTTAGGAATCAATATTACTATTTATGTCCGTTGCTTGGAGTGTTCGGCAAATTTTATCTGGTATCTTATTACAGGAAGATAATAATTAATTGAATAAAACCATGATAAAAACAAATTATTAAAAATTATTTTAATTCGGTTCTTCTTTTATAGGATGAAATTTAAGCCCAACATTTATAAGATTTACTAAGAATTTTACATGACATTTGAAAGACTAACTAACAATAAAGATTTTTAACGGTCCTGATTTGTAAAAAAGTTTATTAAGATTTGTTAGGTAATCTGTTCCCGACCGGCCCTCGGATCGATGAGTCGGTATCCGGTAGGGCCTGAGGGCGGTGGTTCACGGTGAAGTACTTGCGGTGCGGGAAAAGAAATAAGAAGGCCGATATCGGTTTCTATGATGCGGAGCTAAGAGTAGACGGAGGGTTCTGAGAGCAGGAGGCTCTCCGGAGGTGACCACTTCGGAGGTGTGATCCTTGTGACTTGCTACGATCGAGTGAGTGTGGGTCGGACCACCCACGCGGTTTTTATAGTTTTTTTGAGCCGAAAACTCCCCTTCCGCTCCCAGGAGTGGGAGCGAGAGGGGAGATATTGCTATCTCACTTCCTCCGAAGGGTGGGTGTCCCAGGCAATACCGTATAGTGAGCCGTTATTCTGACTCACTATTCTATTATGTATCTACTATGGTATTGCCCGGGAACCCCTATATATTTCCCTAACGGGCCCTATATACACTAGTTTATTTACTATAAAAATCTTAACCTATTAACACGTTTCTTTTCAACACTAAAGCTTAAACTAACACAGAGTAATTAACGATTCTATTATAAAATTACAAAAAACGAACAAACAAATATTAACTAAATGAATCTATAACTAAGTATGTACAAGTTTTTAGGCCGTCGTGCACATAATCTTTCAATAAATCAACCTTTATTATAAGTATCGCAAGGACAAATTATCGCTGCCATTAAAGTGTATTTTTGCGGAAACATTATCGAAAAAATCCTTTAGTTAAATGTTTTTTGGAAATTGTAGCTTACGTTACTTTATTTAATTGCTTTTGTAGAAGTTCGCTTTGAAGGCGTGCTGTACAAAGAATCGAAAAAGAAAGTACCGGAAAACATGACAAATTGGGTTGGTATCTAAAAAATTCACGTTGCTCATTTTCAAAAGGTTGTTCCCAGAATTATATTGGATTTTTTTAAACCTGCCAGCTCCGGTCACTAGGTTGAAACCTTGGTAAAATGAAATAATTTTACTTCTATCAATTCATCATCAATGCATGCGACGAGTAACAAAATAAAAAAAAGATCTCCTTGATTATCATCAAGTCAAGCCTATTGCAGTCCATTGCTAGACGTAAACCTTCATCAATGAACGCCGAAAAGCACGATCCCCTGCTTTTTTCATCCACCTAGCCAGCCATCTTTATATGTTTGTGTGTCCATCGAGCTGGGAAGCATCCACCAACTTTGCCAAGACGTATCACTAAAGAACCTTTCTTCGTTGCATCCAATTAATATCTTTTTTGATAAAACCATTTATTATAGTGCTCATTAAAATCTGGCAAAAATCCATTGTACCCTTCAACTTCAATTCTCGACGTTTCAAGAAGAAAAATGACGCCCGTCTTCAAAACTTTTTGTCACTTACGGAACGCATTAGCAAAATGGCTTTGCAAAATGTCGGGAATGATTTCGAAATGTTGGTGGGTTAAGGAAAATCTTAAAATCTTTGGCTATGTTTTTCAATATCCATTTGTCGAAATTCTTCCTCTTTCGTTTTGTCTCATTTATAATCGAGGCTTGCTTTACCATGATCTTAAAATCCGACCAGTCTACTTATTACATTGGAACGATTGCCATCTGACCTCCATAAAATGTTTGATAAGGAAACCAAACCATTCAAACGAATTGATCAAAGTCTTCAATATCACTAATGTATTGAAAAATATTCTTGGAAATACTTTTGTATCTGTACGGTCGCACCCGTGAAGCGGTCGTAGGGAAAATCTTTATTTTGGCACGTGTTTAAGTGCCCGAAAGAAGGCCGTTAAAGTGCTGAATACATGAGTTTTATGTGGGTAACCTATAGATATGAATTTGGAATCCGAATACAGAACCTGTTCTTTGTATCAGTAGTTATAAGGCAAAATTATGATACAATATTAAATACGCGAAAATAGCAAAGTTACTAACTGTGTAGAAGAAGAAGGATAAGTAGTACATGCCTTTTTCGTATAGGTTCCTAATTAACTGGTGACACATAATAGCAAGGAACCATAGCATCAGATGGATAATACTAGAGTAGCGATGGGCAACGGAGGAAATTTACCACGGGAATTTGCTTAGGATGGGTAAAATATGGTATATTTATGTTTAATGGACTAATTAGCTCTTAGGATCGCAAACCTTAAGTGGCAGTGGGCGGGGCACATTGCTCGCAGGACTGATGGCCGTTGGGGCAGGAAGGTCCTCGAATGGCGGCCACGGGCCGGAAGGCGTAGTGTTGGTAGGCCCCTCACAAGGTGGACCGACGATCTGGTGAAGGTCGCGGGAAGCCGCTGGATGCGGGTGGCACAGGACCGATCTTCGTGGAAATCCTTGGGGGAGGCCTATGTCCAGCAGTGGACGTCTTTCGGCTGATGGATGGATGGATGGACTAATTTATTTATTTAAGTTTTGACATTTAGGTAATTAGGTTTTTTTGTATATAATAATTGCGTCCTCACCTCAAAGCCAAAATTGTTTGCTGTGCCCAACAGGGTCCATAAATGTACTAGCTTTAAAGCCTGATTTGTCTTCCTACTGATGTAAATTTATGGTGTGCCAATAAATGATAAAAAAAAAAACTTAAGGCACAGGTAAAAATGGGTTAAATGTGGTATTTTATTATACCCTTTGTATATAGATACCTAGAATACAAACCATTGTTCGTCCATCGCTATACCTGAGAATCAGGCTAAATAGCGCTGTTCGGACTATATATAAACACAGGTTTCCATCGTTCGCCATAGATGGCGTTTTTGAGCATTAGTCCGTGGCAGTGAACCAATTTTCCGTTTTAGGGTTCCGTACCCAAAGGGTAAAACGTGACCCTATTACTGAGGCTCCACTGTCTGTCTGTCTATCTGTCTGTCCGTCTGTCACCAGGCTGTATCTCATGAACCGTGGTAGCTAGACAGTTGAAATTGATGTATTTCTATTGCCGCTATAACAAAAAATACTAAAAACTAGCATAAAATAATTATTTAAGGGAGCTCCCATACAACCAACGTGATTTTTTATAGATAATGGTGCGGAACCCTTCGTGCGCGAATCTGACCCGCACTTAGCCGGTTTTTATTTATTTATTACAGGCAAACCAGAGTTTATAAAATAATAATAAAATACATCAGAATAGCATATTTTAACTCACTTATATTAATTAATATTGTCCCGATGTGCGCACAATGTTAAAAGCTGCCATCTGATTTTGATGAACACACAAAATGTTATGTCGCTATTAGACTATGCAAAAACTACTGCGGTTCTCTATACATATTCATCTCTTCTTAATCTAGTCTATTTTGAAAATACGAGGAGAGTTTTTTTTGTGAGAATCCGCTCGCCGCATCAGTATGCATAGGTCCTGAATGCAGATGAATCTATTTGCATTCCAAGAAACAGACCGGTTTTAGGTTTTTAACTCTAAATAAAGTTTTTGGATAAAAGAAAGTACGGACAACACATAAAAACAAAAGCTATTGGGCAAATTTGATTATTACGAAGAATTATAAATAAATAAATAAATAAATAAATAATAATAAATATTGGACAACATCACATACATTGCTCTGATGATCCTAAGGTAAGTAGCTAAAGCACTTGTGTTATAGAAATCAGAAACAACGACGGTACCACAACACCCAGACCCGAGACAATATAGAAAAGTTCGTTTTCCACATTGACCCGACCGGGGATCGAACCCGGAACCTCAGAGATGGCTGCGCCATATACAGTCAGGCGTGCTCGCCTCTCGGCTACGGAGGTCGTCATAAATATAAAAATAAAGAAATATAACATCATCAATATATAAGGTCCGATTTTATTAGTGTTCATCCTGTTAACCTGTGACTATATAGGTGAAAAGCAATAGTAAAAACCAATTTTCAAATGTGTACCATAAAAACTAAAAAAGTTAAAAATCAACAACATTGACTTCATATTGCATAAACTGCTACGTTTAACCATCTGATTATCCGCCTTATTCCTTCCCCTTGTACAGAGCGAGAAAGAGTTGAAGATAGGTAGTTTTATGCAATATGAAGTCGATGTTGTTATTTTGTAATTTATTTTTATCTTTTTTAGTTTTTATGATAGATATTTGAAAGTTGGTTTTTACGATTGCTTTTCACCTATATAGTCACAGGTTAACAGGATGAACACTAATACATTCGGACCATATATAAGACAACTATGTCTAATTTTAGCTATGTTAGTATAAAGTCAAATTTGATCATATACTATACTATTAGTTGCGGTTAGTAACATTTTAACCGTACCTGGAGAAGCTGACACCTTTGATACCTTTCACCTTATTTTAGGGTATAAAAATGTCTGATATTTTTATATATTATATAACTAAAGCTTTTCAAATTGCAAAACTAAATTGGTAATAGACACATTGCCACATTGCTCGCAGTTACTGGCAACCGTTGGGGGTAATTGGTTTTTGAATGGTGACCACAAACTGAAAGATGCAGTATGGGAAGGCCACCACCCGATGGATTGACGACCTAGTCAATGTGGTGGGCAGCCACTGGATGCAGTTGACCCAGAGTCTCGCTTTAGTGTTATATGATAGGGAATGCCTTTGTTAAACAGTGAACTTTCATTGGCTGATGATGATGTACAGTAAAAGTAAAGTATGCCTAAATACGGCCCACTGCAGGGCACAGGACTCACCTCTGATATGAGGTGGTTTGGGCCATATTCCACCACGCGGGCCTAGTGCGGATTGATGGAGGGGTGTTGTAAGAAACTGTTCTTATAATGCTGTGCTCTGTGTGAAACTGTGCTCTTAGGCACTGGTCTAAACTTTACTGTCAGATGTAATCAAGCCGCCTTAAGACCTCTGACTAGGCTTCACGACCAATATTAAGCGATATTACCCGGGACCAACTTTTAACGTGCCTTCGTGATAAATGTCACTTATATATATAGTCGGATTGGTCACCCATTCTCTCAAAACCACGGCGTTGTTTGCTTAACTTTAGTAATCGATACCAAAGCACTGCCGCAACTGAGCTACAAGCACCTTCTCGTCCTAGATGATGATGTTAGTTTCAATTTAATTTAA